>JAJVSH010000023.1:745719-889198 GCA_021460005.1 Tetramorium alpestre
GTATATATATACATATAAATAATTTCAATATATTAATTTAACTATAATTATTATTGTAGCAATATAATATTATATAATAAATTAGAATTATTACATTCGTTATTGTTAATTGTCAATATATAATTATCATTATATATTGACAATTATAATTTTTATTGTGTTATTTTATTTCATATTGCAAAGACAAAGAAAAAGATAGCATATATTATAAAATTATTTCTGCGAATGTTTTGCAAAAACTGTTATATCTAAATATAATATCACTATAAATGCCATTAATACTTACCTTCTGTAACAATGGGTTCATGACTAATGCCACTGTGAAGAATTTTTCGTACAATAGTCTCGCCGGTTTCTTCAAATTCCGACCAATAAACGTGCTCGCCATTTATAGCAACACCAACTGCACGATTTAAATTTGTCGCATATGGAAAGTTAAATTTCGAATCAGAATACATCCCAATGATCTCGGTTTTTGTAGAGAACACTATCGTAGCCTCTGAATTTTAAAGAAAAAATTTGCATTTTTATAAAGTCTAATATAAATGAATTCACATCATCACGCGTTACTAGCGTTTATTAATTTACGCATTATTTATTTATTTATTAATTTACCTGCAACCGCTTTGCAAGTTTTTTTGTCTTTCAGGTAGTAATCCTTTTGACACACGCAACTATATGAACCTGGAGAATTAACGCATTTTTGATCGCATATGCCATAAGTTTCACACTCGTCGATGTCTATGAAACAGAAAAGTCATTAAGCAAACGAAATATAATTCTATCGCTTTTGTTTATCATAGATTTACCTTTACAAGTGCGATTATCATTTTGTAACTTATAACCAGGTTTACAGGTACATACACTTCCGTTAGGAGTTAGTATACATTTGTGATCGCATTTTGCTGATGAGCAATTATTTGATGTACCTGAAAGAAAATTGAAGAATAAAATTTTGTAATAAATTACACCAAAATTATATCATGAAAGATTTAACTGTATTAAAATAGAAGTAATAATAATTAGAATTGAGATAAGGATGATGCAATAATTAAAATATGTTGAAATATAACGTAGCATACTTACAATTGGCACCTTCGTCTGATCCATCGCCGCAGTCATCCTTTTTATTGCATACTAAATTAAGACCTATGCATCGTTGATTTTTGCAGAAATATTGGGACTTTTCAATTTTACAATCGCTTGCGGATGATGTCTTATTTGCGCCTGGAAAAACCCGCAAAAGAGCATGTAAAAAATTCTTGTATACATGATACAATATAATTTCTATTGTTTTTTATTATTATTATTGTTAATAATTTATTTATTTTTTAATTTAAAAATTACCGCAATTCCATTCATCGCTGCCATCGGGACAATCCTTCGCGCCGTCACAAACCCAGTTATTAAATACGCAATGTCGGTCATTACAGCGGAACCTGTCGCTGCAATCCAGCTGAGCAACAAAAACAGGATTACAAATTTATTATTTTTTTATTTTAAAAATGCTGCAAATAGAAAAATAAATGGGGATAATACGCGGAAAATCCGCGCCGATTCACTTACATCTTGCACGCAATTGTCATACTCATCACTTCCATCCGTGCAATCCTCATTCAGGTCGCAAAACTTTTCTTTCGGTATGCATCTTTGATTTTTGCATTTGAATTCATGTTTTTGGCATTTGATGTTAGGAAGAATGGGAAGCCTGGGAATGGGAGGAATGGGAGGAAGAATCTGCTAGAAAAGAAAATATGTTCGGTGTTGCGTGTATAATGTAAAATTAAACATAAAGTAAAATATTCTGTCGATTGAACTTTGTTCAGAAGCTGATATAATTCAAGCAAGTATTATGTTATAAACGAAATTATTTCTCTTAACGAAACGAGAGCTAAGCTTTTTAAGTATTTAAAGATAAAACATTGTTTTAAACAAGCAATTGAAGATTTCCATTGAGAAAATAATCCGCCAATTAAATTAATTTAAAAATGAAATTTAAATTTAATTAGGTAAAAGCAAGAATTTCATTATTGTTTTTAAAGTATGATGATTAGAAATATGATTTGCAATTAGAGATTCTTGGAAACGTTTAGAATTTTAAGATAAGATATTATAATATGCGATTTAATTGTAAGAAATAGAAACTATTTGTCTGAAAAAATTATATCATAGATTTAAAATAAAAATTTTAGAATATGACCAGCAACAAATAATATGAGTTGTGTAATACTCACGGAAATGGGAAAATCAGTTTTGTAAGTATCGAAGTTTTCATTGCAATTTTTTTCATCCGAGCCATCTTTACAGTTTTCATAATTATCGCATCGATCTTGTAATAGTATGCACTCGCCATCGTCGCATTGAAAATATCCGGGAAGACATTTTTCAGGAAAATCCCAAAAACCTAACAACACAATTTTTGTTGAAGCATCGATATTTAGAAATACAAATAAAGAAATAACTTAATCGCAAGTAGATTTATTTTGACGTGTTGTATCCGCAAATTTGAATAAAAGACGAGCATGTTAGAACAATTAATTTAAAAGTAATAATAAAATATTTGTCTCATCAAATTTATTAATGTCTTACTTGCAAAGGAATTAAGACATAAGAAACTGTATATGCACAAGCATATACATAGCATCATAAAACGAGGCATGACCTGCAAAAAAAAATTTATGTTAAAATTTAATTCCAGTAAAATAAATTAGGGTTTTTAAATTATTTGTTATTTTTCCAATTATTTTTTTATTAAGTCATTTGAATATATACATCATTAATGAACTCTGAAATATTTAAATGATAAATTTTATAAACTGCAGTAGTTTAGTTAGAAATTTAAAAAAATTTAATCAGGAGTTCATCAAAAACATTAATGGGTTCCTATTTGTAATATTATCTCTTGCTTATCGTATGAATAAATATAGCGTAAATTACTCTCTAATCACATTTCTTCAGATATCTTGAAATATATTTTCTTCAAATATATTAATAAATCTCTTGAGAAATTAAAATTGAAATTAATAAATTGATTAAATCAAGAAATGTATAGACATGCAAAATGATTGAAACTTTAATGATTGTCGTATTTTACGATATGCAGAAATTTTATAAATATACTGTAACGTTATATTAAAATATTGAAATTATTATGTTCATATGTCATACGTTTTTTAAATATTAAAATACGATATTTTATTATCGGGACAGATATATTTTAAGTATCGTATGAATAATTACAATTTAACTTTAAGATAACTTGTGAAATTTCTTTCTATTCGAAATTCCGCTCTCTATGCGCTATTGTTATGATTACATATTATTACATCTTATGTAAAGTAACGATTGCAAAATGAGACATTAATACTATATAACGTTAACAGTATATTAACAACGTTACAATATATTTATATATACAACGTTACAATATATTTATAATAATCATCAAAAATTGTTGAATTTAATTATAAACGTATAACTTTGTTAAAATAACGCGCACATTTATTTTGGGAAAATAGAATGTATACGCACATATTATTTAAAAAAAAAGAAAAAACTGTACTCACAATAAATAGAGATTCTTGTGCACATATAAGACTGAGATATATTTTTTGTACTTAGAGGGAGAAAATACGTCTTGATCTGGCTGCGACGCCGCTTGAAACGATTCTGAGACGTTAGGTCTGAATACATTCGTACGAACTTCCTCATTTCCACCACACCGGAATTATCAATATACTAAAGGTCGCTGCTGACAACAGAAGAAAACACTTTCAGAAATTTCATGTGAATAGATATGTCGCGATGAAATAAACATTAGTTATATTCCGGTCATTTCTTTCTCAGAATCTTTGATAAAACGTATGAAAATTTTGCAGGGATATAATTATCGGAACAAAAATTTCAAGAAATATATAAAACTCGAAATACAAAACATTTTAATAAATAAGTAGAAACGATTTCAATTTGACAAATCGACAAAGAAATCTGAGGTAATAAGCTAATCAATATCTCATTTTGCAATCGTTACTTTACATAAGATGTAATAATATGCAATCATAATAATATCGCATAGAGAGCGGAATTTCGAATAGAAAGAAATTTCATAAATTATCCTAATAAATTATTTTATTATGAGCTTTCGCGAGCTTCTTCGATACTACGCTACTGCTTGTGAAAAACAAAAGCCGATCGAATGCCCGGCAGTGCCATATTGCTGCTGCAGTGGAAGCTGAGGAGATTCTTCATGCGCCTTGCAAACGGTGGTGTAAAACGAAGGAAGTATCATAATACATATTTCAGGAACTATGCCGCGCTGCTTGATAAGATGTATGGCGCGTTATCATAAGACGGATAAGTCGAACGAAGGTATTTCCTTTATGATAATTTTTTTGGTATACTTTAAAAGAATTTGGGTCTAATGCACGGATAGATTACGATAACGGAAATCGATATCGGCTATAGAGTGTCGGTGGCATGTGTTCGTCGCATGCCTTAAGATCGTTACTTCAACCTTGACCGTTGTCACAATAATAAACACGGCCCGGCACAATCATGCCACGCGTCTCTTCACGTGATTCTTCCGAGTCCTGCTATTTAGATTTCGGACAGAAGTTAGGCATCGAGGTACAAGTGGTCGAAAATATCACGCATAGGACTAATGAAGGAATTTGTACGTTTCTTTCGATAATCTTTAAGCAATTTCATCTTTTCACTTATTCCGTCGATTGACCGGCAAGAAAGAGAAATATTAAATTTTCTCATTAGGACGCAAGGACTTCGAAACTTGGAGATTAATAAATTACTAACTGTCGATAGGCGAAATTTTAATTTTATATGGAATAACTTTCTGTCAAGCTCTTTCCAATTACTTCATTTATTTATTACGGAATTACTTTCTGTCACATTGTGACAGTAAATCTTTCAGGGGCGCTCTAAATCTCGACTATTCCGGTAATAAATATTCGCGTCTGCTTCGGATGACGGAAAGTCGATTTTTCCAGAGACCGAATTCCCGTGGCTGCCGCCGTCCTCCGCGGATCTCAAGCGAAAGAGCCACGCGAAGGATGCCACGTCCAAGACGAGCAATATCTGGACCTGCTCTAGCCTTCCTATCGTAACCCGTTACAGCTTCCACAAGAGCAACGGCGCGACATTCGACGCAGAATTGAATCCAGCTGGGCGAAATTACGGGAATCTCCCTCACGATGCTCTCGACGGGCACCTGTTTGATAACGCGGGAAAGGAATCGACGGTGTTTCTCAACGGTGCGCCACAATTCTCCAAGGCGGAGGGCTCGGCGACGCAGACGTCAGATGCGGGAAAAGTCACTGGCGCGACAAATCCGAAAGTTGTCAACGGTTGCGAAACGCAGACGCTCTCGCAAGCTTTGTATTTATTGCCAAAACAGAAGCATGAGCCGGTGAACGCCGAAGGTAAGACAGCGCCCGTTCGAGAAGGCGCTCAGCATTGGAAGAGAAATAAAACGATGCACTACTGCCCGTACTGTCGCAAGAGCTTTGACCGGCCGTGGGTGCTGAAGGGCCATCTGCGCCTGCACACGGGCGAGCGACCCTTCGAGTGTCCAGTTTGTCATAAATCCTTTGCCGATCGGTATGTACGACAGGACTCTCTTAAGCCTTCAATACAGAAATGCGCTTCCGAATTTTATTCTGTTAATAAGAAATCTAGATAAATTAAGAATCGATCTCGTCTTAAGGAAAAAAAATCAAAGCCTTGATCAAAGATTAAGATAAAAAATTCAAGTCAAACAACAGAGCCATGAAGCTATCAAATCTTGGGGAAAATGGAAAGTGATAATTTTGCGTTGCATATTTTATTCTCATTTTATTCGATTGATATTGTTTGAAATATTAATTACTGTCAAGAGTATTGATCTCGTCTTGAAAAGAAGAAGCAAAGCTTTGATCCAAAGTTAAAATAAAAAGTTGAAATAAGCAAAAGATTCGTAAAGTTATTAAAGTATCTTTGAAAAGATAGAAAGTGATAATCTTACGTTGTATATTTCATTTTTCTATTATTGAATTGGCGCTGTTTAAAATATTAATTGCTATAAAGGAGTGTAACCAATTAATCTTTGGGATTATTGTAGCTCGAATCTTCGCGCACATCAAAGGACACGCAATCATCATCAGTGGCAGTGGCGCTGCGGCGTGTGCTTTAAGGCTTTCTCTCAAAGGCGCTACCTGGAACGCCACTGTCCGGAAGCCTGCCGCAAGTATCGTATATCCCAGAAGAAGGATCTCGTTTGTCCGTAAAACGAGAACGACGAGAAGTATCGGCGATTGTCCAAGACGCTCTCAACGATATATATCGCGCTTTTGTACTAATGTAAAATTAATATATTACGCTACAATGTTCTAACGCGAGTGAGATGCCTTATATAATCAAACTTTACGCCGTTCTTTACATTTCTTAATAAAATTTCAATCTTTCAACAAATGTGCAATAATTTTATTAATATGATTTGTTGTGTAATATAATTTATATTTAAGAGTTTGCGATTTATACTAAAATTGTAGCTATGATATTTATTTTAATTTCTATGATCTTGAGATTGCATTTCATTGAGTGGAGTCTTAATTCTCTGATATCTATTTCTACAAATTTAAATTAACTTTAATCTTGGTTTAACTTAGTTTTTATCTCAAGAATTAGAAAAGGATAAAAAGTAAGTTAAACAGATTAAAGTTAATTTGCGTTGATAAAAGTGGACATGAGACGAGGTTTATAATATTTTATGTTTAAATCATTTGACTTAATTTATATTTAAAGTAGTATTCCTTCGCTATGCTGAAAATATATAGCGTAATATATGCTTTATATAGCGTAATATAGACTTTTAGCGTTGATAATATATTTTGGAGCACAACCTAATAAATAAAATCATTGGCTCGAGATACAATCATATCATTGGTCAGACGAAAACTTAAGATTCCGAGATCAGACCTGAGGCTATGAAGACTAGAACCTTATAGCTATGCAAAAGGATAACGAAAGGAGATTTTACTCAATCACTCACCTTTCTATAAAGAACGAATTATCTTTGAAATCTGGAAATAATCGTCCACATATGACAGTCTAATTTTGCTGGCTCGAACGTATGTACAAATATCGTTCAAACGTTCCATTTTACGGTCAATTCGATTTAAATGGAAATCAAAACGGCGCATTCGCGAGATCACCGACACAGAGAAGATACTATTGAAAACCATCAACGCTGGGCAAATTTTCGCGATTATGAAAAAGACGCTCCGAGTCGCCTAAAATTATACAACCTCTATTTTAAGTTCTAGAAATTAAATTTGAATTGTAGCTAAGCTTCGACATTCCCTTTTTATGTCTTTGACAAAAATAATGATATTAACTTGATCAGTCAATATAACTTGAAGACTGTACAAAGGAATAAATTCAATTTAGTGGACTTTTGAAAGTAGGAGGTAGGAAAAAAGTTGCATTATAATGTTAAATTATAGTTTCAGATTTTATTGCATTTTTTGTATATATATATATATATATTTCATTTATATATCTATAACGCACAATATTTCTCCAAAACCATATAAAAAATTATTTTGACATCAAACCACTTACCCATTTCTTATTTAATCATTTTTTGTTATTAAAACAAGATCTGTGCAAAATCAAATATTTGTCGCTCTTCTTCACGCAACCATACATGCGTGACGAGCAATTCCCTTTTTTACAGCAACAACTATATTTAAACCACGTCTGTGGTGTAAAATAATTGAACCTCAACCTTGTCAGAATTATTAGAGTTTTCTGTGCGTTTTTTCAGGACGTCATTTTCAAGTTGCAGCAATCGCACTTGAGCTTCTGATTTAGCTATTTTTATAAGACTATCAAAGTTATCGGTCTGCTTACTTATAGTTTTTGAACCGCTGAAAAGTTAAATCGTCATCACATGATAGAGAATACTATAAGAGACATAGAATGTACTATTATTGATTTCGGGTGAACCCATTTCTCGATTTTCTGGGCGTTTTTACAAACTTCGGTTCCGTACTCTCTCTCTCTCTCTCTCTCTCTCTCTCTCTCTCTTTTTTTTATACTCGAGACATCACAATGTAGAACTTATAATCTGACAAAATATGACTCGGGCCTATATTCAGAATGTGCTTTTAAAGATGTTAGTGCGTTTTTATGTCTTTCTATCTTTGTTTTACATTTACTGAATGATAAAGATAAAATGACATAAAAAGGCGCTAATCTTTAGAAACGTATTCTGTATACGGGCCTCGGTTTCAACGATTTCAATTTTAAATATTGTCATGGCGGGACAGATATCTCACGCATGCGTGGCAGTAGTGATAGTAAAGGCTATTCTATAATTGCGTAAATGTTATTGTAAATGTAAGTTGTAAGAAAATGACCAATCATAGTCGATTATTCTTCGATCGTAAGAATATTCAACTATGATTGGTCATTTTCTTAAGGCCATTCTACAATTGCGTAAATGTAGTTGTAAATGTAAAGCCGTAAAAAAATGATCCAATCTTAGTCGAATATTCTTCTTGTGATCAAAGAATAATCGATTATGATTGATCATTTTCTTACAATCTTACGTTTACAATCACGTTTACGCAATTGTAGAATGGTCTTTACACTTACTACATTTACGCAATTGTAGAATGGTCTTAAGACGCTACGGTAATGTATGTACATACATACACACGCGGCCATTAATACCTGGACATACTAATGGTGTTTTCGACTGAAGCAAAACTAATCCGGGTTTGTTTCTTTTATAACTGACCAATCACGGTTACTCCATTCTTTAGAAGAATAACTGTGATTGGTCGAAAATTAATCCGAGTTAAGTTAACCCGCTTCAGTCGAAAACGCTATAACTGTATTAGTTCAGAATGTGTCTTTTTCTTTCCAATATGGAAGCATGTGGAAAGAGAAAGATACACTCTGAATAAGTGCAGCTAAAGGCCGTCACACGTACACATGCGGTCATTAATGCCTGGATATACCGACTGCGCCAGTTCAGAATGCGTCTCTTTCTTTCCAATATGGAAGCATGTGGAAAGAGGAAGACGCACTCTGAGCAAGCGCATTTCCAGGCATTAATGACCGCGTGTGTACATTTCCATAACCGTAATCGTAAGATTTCGACCAATCACATTATTCAATTCGGTTGTCCGTAACCGTAACCGGCCGAATCAACCAATCATGTTGCTCAATTTCTTACGATTACGGCTACGGAAATGTACGTGTACGATGGCCTTTAGTGGCTGTGTTTCAAAATTGCTGCCAGTACTGAAAATACTATAGTTCACGTCACGTAAACTATAGTTTTTCAGTACTGGCAGCAATTATGAAACACAGCCAGTATGTCCAGGCATTAATGACCGCGTGTGTATTGTATATACATACGTGCGGTTGCCCTAAACATGAAATCGGAAGTTTGTTCGCGACGCATGCTCCAACATGCTCTTATTTGCTTCAACGCGCTCTAATATAGCGCCTATTGGATAATGCAGCTCTTTGGAGCATGCTGAGGCAAACAGGAGCATGCTGGAGCAGGCGACGCGAACAATCCTCGGAATTATGAATATTATGAACGCCGCTTTTTGTTTCGTCAATGTCCCTCATACTTGGCATGCGGCGATTGGTCGAGTCAGTGCGTACAATTCGAACCACGTGGCAGGTGATTCGTTCCATAACATGTCTGCGGGTCTGTTCTTTACTGTCATTTTACATAACATCATCTGAAATTTAAACGAAAGGTGCGTACGACCGAAGACAAAGTTGCAAAAGGGAGAGAAGGGACGGGTACGGAGAATTCGAGCGCGAAGGACAGATCCGTCGGCGCGCTCCGGTCCCTGCGATCGGGCCACGTAGTTCTCATGAGCACCGCCTTAACACGACCGCCCGGCGCGACGAGACGCCACGGTGATTTCGCCATCTCGCTATCGTCGCTCTTTCATGGTGCGGATCGTGTACACCGAACAAGCAATAATCGTCGCTCGCATTCGACGCAGTGCATCAGTCGGGATTTCGAGATACTACAAGCGGAACACAATTCACGAGTCGCAGAGACGGACCGAGAGATTGAGAGTCGGGACCGCGTGTTATACACGAGAACGCTTTTTTTCCGAAGCGTAACGAGCAGAGAAGCGGCTGAGAGGTAGAGCGAGAGGGAGAGTGAGAGTGTGAGAGAGCGAGTGTGAGAGTGAGAGGGCGAGAGAGAGAAAGAGAGAGAGAGTGTGAGGAGTGTGAGAGCGAGCGAGGAGTGTGGAGAGAAGAGAAGCGGCGGCGCGGCTTCCCGCACCGTACGGAAGAAACGGTGCCCCGACGGCGGTCACTGGCGCTGCGCGAGGTCCGGCGAAATTCATTGACATTGGGGGAACGGCCATTTTGGCGTGTTGTTGCCCACCGATCGAGTGCCCGAGGCGCGCACACGTATACACACATACACGGCATCGACGTCCATTCGTTTTCAAGGTAAGGAGCACGCGGGCGACGTGAGCGCGCCCGCACCCCAATAGTTTTCCCCACATCGGATTCCGGTACGTCCCCGTCGAGGACCCCCCTCCTTTCGTAACGATGCTGTATCGCCTCCCGGGGGCACTCATCGTCGTCGCCGGCCGCGAGAGATGGAGTCGCGCCCGGTCCCGATCTGACCTAGAAAAGGAAGAAAAAAAGAATTCCCCTCGCGCGATCGGCGTCCGTTGGAAACGGCGGCCTCCCCCTCCCGTGCCGCCGGCCGCGGTGTATTTTTAACGCGCAGATCCTCCACGCGCGAGTCCGCCGTTATCGACGGTTCGAACGTTGCGCGGTTGAAATTCCTCCGTGATCGGCGGGTCGGCTAATTAGGCGCGATTAGGCGACATTCTCCTCGCGCCGGTTTGAATTTCTCAACTTTCAAAACGGTCGTTTCGTCACTCGCAAATAAGTCGCAATGTCGAGAACATTCCTTTGTCTTCGGTCACATGAGTAACGCTTCGAATACATTTCGCACGTGATAAACCTTCGTAGCGCCAAGAGCTTCCTTTCTTCACGTATGTTGTAGGATTAAGACGGAAAACTTCGATTTTATTTAAATATAATCTTTTTTGTAAAATTTTAACGAACTCGCCTAGTTGCTATTTTTCTAACGAGATAACGATTTATTAAAGTAATATATTATAGAATAGCGTTTTGTTCAATTAAATAAATTTTATGGCGATTGAAAGCTACAAACGATAGGGAAATTGAATTATGTAGCACAGTTAACTGTTTCATCTATGGAATATTCATGGAGTTGCTTTCTACATCCAAACACACAAAAACACTTGGCATTTGAATGTATTCATAACTGCAAACACAGTACCTTCAGGCATACAGTTACTGTAGGTCAATTTTGTTTGGTCTTGTTCCCCTCTCCTTGCTTTCGTCTCCTTCCTATTCAGGCGTTAATATAAAAACTTGACACATGGTTTCGAATATGCTTACACGAGCAGAGCTCGTGTTATTTAATTATTAATATTTTACAATTCTAACTGTGATATGATAACACTATGAGTAAAATTTATGACTATTTATTACACAAAGAAATTATAATGTGATGATATAGGTGTATGTATATGTGATGATATATATAGGTGTATGTATCCATATATATGTGTGATTATGGATAATGATGTATATTTTGTTTTTTCAGAGAAAAAGATAGTAGATATACTACAATATATCCAAAATGATGACCGAAACACATATGAACTCTAATCATATGTTAAACTCTGGTTTGTCTAACAAACAATCAGAGATAGACAAAATGGATGATGTGGGTTGGAAAGCCAAATTAAAGATTCCACCAAAGGATAAAAGAATTAAAACAAGTGTGAGTGTTGTGATACAAAAACACAAATTAATAAATAAATTATTCAGTCAGGAGAAATTAATAAAATTATATAGTAATACTTTTTTATATCCCTTTTAGTTTTAATTATTCTTTCTTCTCAATATTAAAAAGTTTAATAAAATTTTTTTAAATTAATTTTACTATTTACGAGGGAAAGAGAGGGAATAAAGATTTTGGAATATAATTTAAATTTTCTATATTGAAATTTGAAATATACTTTACAGGATGTTACCGACACACGTGGTAACGAGTTTGAAGAATTTTGCCTAAAACGTGAATTATTGATGGGAATTTTTGAGAAGGGATGGGAGAAGCCATCACCGATCCAAGAAGCTAGTATTCCCATTGCACTTTCTGGTAAGGACATCTTGGCACGAGCGAAAAATGGAACTGGTAAAACTGGAGCGTACTCAATTCCGGTGCTGGAACAGGTATGATAAAGGTGTTAACTTGAAAAAAGAAAATATTTGTTTTGAATGTCGCAAGCTTACTAATGTCATATTTTGCCACTTTAGGTTGACCCAAGGAAAGACGTAATCCAAGCACTGGTAATTGTGCCTACAAGAGAATTAGCGCTACAAACATCACAGATTTGTATTGAGCTTGCAAAGCACATGGATATAAAAGTTATGGTTACTACTGGAGGAACTAACTTACGAGACGACATTATGAGGATTTATCAAAAAGGTAACATCTTGAAAAGTATAATTTAATTGCATTAAGTGAGTCTATCAATGTATAAAATTTGTCTGTAATTTATACTTTCAGTACAAGTGATAATCGCAACGCCAGGAAGGATCCTTGATCTGATGGATAAGAATGTGGCAAATATGGAACATTGTAAAATTCTAGTTTTGGATGAAGCAGATAAACTGCTGTCACAAGACTTTAAAGGAATGTTGGATCATGTAATATCTAGGTGCGTTTGTGTACATGATTTTTTTTTTTTACAATTTTGCACAACTTTATTTAACCACACTCCTTTTAGGATAGGTGGATAACTGAAAAACTGTGAGGACAAATTCAAGTTCAATATTTTTTTTTGTATGAGAGACAATTAAGGTTGACTATTCACAACGCTTTTCTTGTTTTATGTGCTCGT
The DNA here is from genome assembly GCA_021460005.1 of Tetramorium alpestre. Classification (NCBI taxonomy): domain Eukaryota; kingdom Metazoa; phylum Arthropoda; class Insecta; order Hymenoptera; family Formicidae; genus Tetramorium; species Tetramorium alpestre. The sequence goes on from JAJVSH010000023.1 coordinate 758,715, forward strand.
ACAAGCAGTGTTGCATTTCATGCAATTAAAGTGCTTACAATGTAAAATGTGTCTTATTGAGGCATGTTGCAATATATTTATATTTTGCATCAAATTGACTAATCAATGACTAACTTTAATTGACTCTCGCTTAAAATTCACTGAAATGATTGTATTATTTATCTCACTTGCAATTTTAACTTTTATATTGTTGCCATAATTTCTATTCGATACTATTAAAACCGATCATTTTAACTATCCAATAGAAAGGTTAGGATTTAGCCGATTTCAGCTTGACGTTTAGGTTTCTATCGGATATTATTAAATTTTTAACTCCAATGGAAAGGTTGGGATTTAGCGAATCTCGGCTTGATGTTTAGGATTGTGTGCGTATATATACCATCATTTGCATAACTCCACATAATTTTTAGTATATGTTTCTTATAGAATTTTTTTCGAAAATAGAAATAGGAAATAACTCGACAATTAAGAAATAACTAAATGATTGGAATCCGTTCAGGAAAGTTTCATAATGCATGCCTTGTAGAAGTTCAGAAAAGGGTACTGAAAGTTATGTGGGAATGTCCTTATTATGGAGCCTATTAGATGCCAACCTTTCCGTTAGAAGGTTAACTAACTATTATATTTCTAACTAATGTTAGAAATGTAATATCATGCGTGCAATATAATGTTATCAACTCTGAAAATAACCATTTATATTATTAATTGTTTTTTTTTATTTCGTGATGTTTATTAGTTGTATAATCTTTCTTCTAGATTACCACACGAACGTCAGATTTTGCTGTATTCAGCTACGTTTCCTCTGACTGTGAAACAATTTATGGAAAAACACTTGAGAGATCCATATGAGATTAATTTAATGGAAGAGTTGACTTTGAAAGGCGTAACACAGTATTACGCTTTTGTACAGGAACGACAAAAAGTTCACTGCCTTAACACGCTATTCTCCAAGGTTAGGTTAAACCTAATTTGATCTCGTATAATTCTTTATCGATGATACATCTTTTCAAAGTGAATATATTATTAATGTATGTATTACTTTTATAGCTGCAAATAACGCAAAGCATAATTTTCTGTAATTCAACGCAACGCGTCGAATTGCTGGCTAAGAAAATAACAGACCTTGGATATTGCTGTTATTATATACACGCGAAAATGGCGCAGGCACACCGAAATCGCGTATTCCATGATTTCCGTGCAGGATTATGCCGAAATCTTGTAAGTTGATGTATAACTTTAATTATAAAAATTAAATTCTATTTAAATTTTATATATATATATATATATACAATGTATATTTTTAATCTCTGATTCAAGTAATGTAAATATTGAAACAAAATGTGCTAATGTATCTATGTTTGAAAATTATACTTTATTAATGTTTTTATTAAATGTATATTCTTCTTTGCAGGTGAGCAGTGATCTATTTACTCGCGGTATTGATGTTCAAGCTGTGAACGTCGTAATCAATTTTGACTTTCCGAAGATGGCAGAGACATATCTGCATCGAATTGGCCGATCTGGCAGATTTGGCCATTTAGGTATAGCAATTAACCTAATCACGTATGAAGATCGCTTCAACTTACACCGCATCGAACAAGAGCTTGGAACAGAAATTAAACCTATTCCAAAGGTGATAGACCCCAGTTTGTACGTGGCGAGACCAGAAGACAATAATAGTATGGAAGAAGGCAACGTGTCCAAGTAGTTTCGATGCACTGTGGTAAAATGAAGCTTTACACACGCTCAAAGAGTTTAAAGTGTGTGTCAAAGTGTGTCAAAAAGTGAGTTCACTTGTAAATAAAGCGTACTAAGTATGAGTAATAATGAGCTGAGTGATTGAAGTGTCGCGCGAATGTCGGTGCGAATCATTTCTTTGTACATAGATACATTTAAATGTACATAAGCTAAAGCAAATCAGAGTCAAGCCATTATCAAGATGCACAATATGTAAACAGATATGTGAATAACATAATAATCATTGCATTTTATCATAACTGTAAATACAACATGCGAGGACATACAACATCGTTTTAATAGAGGATTTTTATACAACGGCTTCATTCTTCCAGTATTTCTTTTCTTTTGTTGTGTAACGATGAAGAAAAAGGGGCATATATGATTTAAAAAAATCTATCGGCCAATTTCACCAAGTGCAGCATACTGATTCACGTGCTCATTACTTTTGTACTTTCATGCATATATATATAAATTGTCCTTAACATCAATAAGGTCGTGTGTATATATATATATAAATATATAAATATATATAAATTGCCCTTAGCGATTTATAAAATTTGGATATTAAATATCAGTTGTAATATTTGATCATGGCTTGATTTTGCTATCTGTCAATATTGTCATACAACTCTGAAATTCAAATCACTTATCAACGCTTAAATCTCTATCTTTTTTCTGTTTGTTCAACTACTAATAAAACTTCCCTTTTTTTCTTTTCTTTTTTTTTAAACTCAATTGGATTTTCTTTTTACTATATCGTGATTGAGAATCAGAGGTTGTACGATTGACTAGTTTTATATAATTATTTTTTATAAAGAACTGGCTGGTGGACTCCCCAACAAAAACAGAGGTTCTATGGTTGATGCTAATAATAATGTATATGTCCAATCACAGCCTACGTTTAATTATACAACAATAGTCTATCGAGGCTGACAAATTAAGATCTAACAAATTGCGAGGATTTATTGTTAAATTAATGGAAAGACGCGGAAAATGCGGGATAAATGAATCGTAAGTGAATCGCATATAAAGAGCTGACAGTTCACATTGGAATGTGAATGTAAGATGCACTATAAAATACTCTATCTCTCGTGAAAGATAAAATAACTGCCAAAGTTATTGTATTATTGATAATATCGACATAGAATCTCTAGAGATCTCCATGAAATTATGAATAAACACGAGAAAGAGTAGAAAAATGTGTGCAAGAAATTTACTATTTGGTATGCATGACTATAGTTGAAATTTACGAATTCGAAAGCCACCAGCCAATATGACTTAGGTTTCTGGATGCGAAAGATATGAACAATAGGAACAGGAACAATATGCGATACCAAGATATTTCATATTTGAGGAGAATCCTCTTTGAATGGAAATATTAATGGTGATAGAAGGCGGTTTAAAACGTATTTAGGGCTGTAATATCAGAAAATGTGAGCTTATCACGGAAATTGTAGATAATAGATAAACAGTAATGAGATAACTGCTGACACAAAAAAAAAGAGGAAAGTGAAATTGCAAATTGGACATTGAACAAATATGTACAGAACGTTGATCTGGGCGAATGGTTGTTCATGCTCGCTGCCTTCAACCTTCGACCAATATACGTAACTTTCGTTTGTAGCGACACCAAGTGCATGGCTTGAGTTTGACGCAATATATTTTCGAGTCGATATATATTCCGCGAATCTCCATTTTCGTAGAGGATGCCATCGTAGCTCCGCAAGCTAAATATCGAGAGACAGATGCACATTTTTGCAAAATCTAATGTAAATGAATATGAGCTATCATACTCGCGAATTAGCTTACCACGGGCTTTGCAAGTTCTCTTATTGTCTTACGAAATTTATTTCGTATGTACAACTCTACGATTCTGGAAAATTCATACATTCTTGATTCGCGTATAGTATACCATGAATCTAACTCGTCAATATAACATGAAAAAAGAAATCCTTAGGTAAACGTAACATGATCCTCGCGCGATTACTGCTTTTGTTTACCGCAGATTTATTGCAAATCGAGTCGTAAGTTGCAAAATAATCATTTACTGCGGATTTATTGGAAAGTGAGTTTTAAGTTGCAAAATAATCGCAGTCTCGCGGTTGCTAAATAATTACAATCGGATTGTAAGTTGTACAAAGTATTCGCACTTCCGACTTATTGTGTTTGTGGATACACATATACATGTGCATTCGTGATCCCTGCGCGATTTTGCATGAAAGAAAGATAAATTAATGTAACCAATATAACGAATCGCGCAAAGATTATTGAAATAGAAGAACACGATAATTGAAATGTACCGTACTCAACAACAGTTACGCCTTTATTTTACATCTCTATTTTCTTCCTCGATAGTCTTTGATTTGGCAAAAATTTTCTAACAAAAATTTTTGAACTATTTAGTTACTGTTGTAACTACTATACTACGGGCAGATAAATATTGAATACAGGCGTGAAGTCAATGTTGATATTGCGAGAATTTTGTTATCGGTGATATCCATTAACAATTGCGATCGAATGATCTCTGATCTATTCGAGAACGCTGTCTTCTGCTTGACCGAGATAATGAAAACAATCTGCCAGACAATGATGGTGCCGTTGACCACATATAAAATGAACAGCCAGAGCAGATCGGAAGACCAGCAATTATATCTGCTACGATTTGATAATTTATTGGTTTTTTTTGTGTCACTGTTAATACAAGAATACTGTAATGAATTAAGCTAATATGCGATCTTGTTGATCAAATAATCTGTCGCCCACTGCATATTAATTTGATCAATCAGAATCGCATACGATTGCGTCATAGTCTAATATTACGGTCCTCCTTCATTTTATTATCTACTTAATATACAAACGTAAATGGGTTCGATGTAATACAATTGTTTCGCCAAATCTAATCTGCGAAATATTTCCATTTACGAATTATGAAAATCTGCTCTTATTCTATTAGCTTATCTTGTTTTGCTTATGGCAATTCTTTGAAAATTCTTTTGGCAATATTACATAGACTAAGAAGAAAATACTTAGTCTTACTGCTGTAATTGGAAACATCGATAGATCCATTTTATGGAGTCTATTTTGCGAAATGTATTTTATTCAACTTTTGAAAGAGTCAATTGCTCTGGACTAATAAGCAAGCATTCAAATCCTTATTTTACATAAATTTTACTATTTTCTTTCTAAAAAATTATTTTGAACTAAAAATTCTTACTGTTCTTGAAACGATCGATGCACAATGTTCGTCTGTTTAAAATCTTGAACAAAAACTCGTCCATTTATTGATATTTAAAAAAAATCTACAAAATTGCATGCTGTGTTTGACTCTTTCAAAAGAATGATTTATGCAACGTATATAAACTTAGAAAAAAGTGGGCTTAAAAAATCTAAAAAAAAAGAAGAGAGAAACATTGATTAGCAATGTTGCGTGAGCAGACTGAAGAACGTGGAAATTTTATAATCTTTATCTCTTTTGCAGCCATACCTCTATTGTCGTTCCTATATTCTAAATTACAGACGAGTGTTCTTTACCAAAAAAAAATATTGAAAAATAAATTAATGAATAAATTAATGATAATGCGTCCGTGACGCATTTCATAGTTACAGGTTGCCAAGATATAAACATTTTTTACTTTGGCGCCTTTTACCACGTCTTCATGTCTGATCCATAAGGTATATTCAAGTGCAGTTCCTGCAACTAATCTTGGATATAACAAGGAGTGCCCTTGATTTGAAAGTAAGCGAGTGTAATTCGTGCGACGTAGAAGTACGATTTCGAAAATAAATGTGTTAACATCCGGGTACATGCGAGAATTGCGGAGGACTCTCCTCAATTCCATCTAGGGGAGGGTAAATTCTACTTCTCAATGTCTACGATTTAAATCGTAAGTGTGAAGGGGAACATCTTGAGAACGAGCTCTCTAACAGTACATCTCGTAGATCTCGTACCTTCGCCTGAATTATTTCCATTGGGTTAACCCAATGTGACGGGCTGCGTGAAAGCACATTCCCGAGAACAACAAAGCGAGAATCGATCGCATCGAAACATCTAAACAATCTTTTCGCGTTCGAATAACATACGCAGCTCGATTAATAATATTGGAATTAGATCTCCAATATACATAAAATATTAAAAAAAGAACAAAAAAATAATTTGTTTAAAATATTTAAAAAACAATCAGTTCATCGACTATCCATGCTTTACCGTTTTGTTAAAGAACTTGCGTATATTTTGTTTATGAAATTTCGGAACCAATCGTCACTCACATGGCATATTTAAATGGCATATAATGTGATATTTTGTTACTATTACTATATAATTGCTATTAACGAGATATGAACGAAGAATTTTCGACTGTATGTAACTGTGACAGTGATTTATTTTGTGACGTTAAAATCTGAGTTTCGGTTGTTTGTAAATTGCAGGCGGCATGAGATTACGAAATTTCTCTTATATTTCTGAAACAACTTTGTTTGTATTTTATAATGGATTACTCAATTTATGAAGAGTGCGTCTCTAAATAAGTGGATACATAGCGATTTCGCAATATTATGCTGCTTGCGTATATATTTGCAAATAACTCGCGGCTCATGCGTAATTGTGTGCAGTGAAATACTCTCTGTATTTCTGATTTTTATATGCATTTGTGAAGACAATTATTATATGTTTCGTAAAAAAAAATCTGTAAGCGGTATAAAACAAAATTACAAATAGTTTTCTTGTTCTACGTAACGTTATCAAATTTTCTTTCACTAAATTGTAAAGATGGGTTTGCGCGTGACTACGAAAAGAACTTTTTTTTTTTTAATTTGTCTGCCATTCTGTTAGCTCAGACCCATTCTAATAAGTCTGTCAATTTTGTTTTCTTGCAGGGACAGAAATGTTGTCCCTTAATAAAAATTTTGTTTCAGTATACATGATATACGAGGTATCTTTTCCACGTCATAAAATCCCGACGTATTCAGTTCCACCGTTCCAAGCTTTTTTTCCTCTTACTAAACTTATCCTCTCTCATGCAGTCTTATCAAGATTATTAGATAATTTTGAATTGAATTTTGTATGTTACTTAAATTTTCAGGACTGTTATAAATCGCATCTACATTTTAAAATTTTCTAAACTACTCAAGGCATTTTTATGCTTATTGAGCATTTTAATTACTCTTACTACTATTAAAAAGTTCGGCGTTGATTAATTTCAAATATTAATTTATAATAGTTTGCAAATTAATATAATAATTGTATTGCAATATGAAATGTGGAAAAGGAAATTGTTTTGTGTAGATGTATCTTCCCACTAACGAAGTTATTGCCGGAATCTATTCATTATTTACTCGTATTTCGAAACATCTGCGGGCACTTATTGTTCGCAATATATTTTGTAGGTATATCCGAGGATTATTGTAGCTAATGCACGTTTAAGCGGATTACGTCAAATGCGACGTTACATAGAGATATCGAAGTATCCTCCTTATAATACGGCTCACATTAATTTGTCGCTAGACACGAAGTATGCGTTTTCCTCTAATCACGTTTAATACTACTTAATATTTAATGTTTAATACGATTTATCAGATAAATCAGATAATCGATATCAAACAAGACAAATGTAATAAACAGTGTTTCGTCTCGAGACACAAAATTCTATTATTTTCGTCTTAATGTTACAATTGGAAAAATTAATGGATTGTTTGTGGAATTTCATAACGACAAAACCAACGACAACACCAACTTTTACTTGTAATATCGTTAGCAGTTTTAGAAATTATACAAAAAATTTATAAATGACATGAGCTGTTTGTGAAAATAATATCACCTAAAATTCATTTAAAACAATTATAAATGTAATATGAAACTATATGAGAGATACTTTCTCGATGTTGAATCATCAGCAAAAGAGTCTCAAGTACATTCACTATCGAAAATGAAACATCGATACCCCAATATCATCGGATACGCATCCGTATTTCGATTCTACTGCCGTTATTAGTTTTTCCAGTTCCATGCGATTCTCCGCGGCTCTCTCAAAGAAGGAGGATCTGCGGAAGGCAGAATCCGCGTGGAGAACAAGCCGATGTGACTCGAAGAGTGGGCGGAGAAGAGGGCATAAGAATTATGCTGTCAGACCCTTGGCGCGATATAAACGTTGGGCCGCTATTGATTTTAAGTAGTCGCTTAAATAGCGTCGTTCGGCCGTGCCACGGCGTCGTTGGATGCATTGCGCCCAAAGATGCGTTATCGAGTCACTTTTTCTTTCTCCCCTATCTTCGTAACGCCTACGAATCCACCTACATCGAGTACAACGTCCGAACTACGTTCTACATTCTCGTACTCTCCAGTCATATTTATGTCTCCGCGTTATTTTTGTTACTCTCAATTCAGTTTTATCGTAGAAAATCATTTAATCGATAATTTATTATTATATGCAATCATTTGTATGTGTTTTTCCAATTTTCTTGCAGAGTTTGAAAAATGACGAAAGTGAAATTTATTTTTCATACTGTGGCCAAAAGAGGTGATAAAATTTTTAATTCAATTTTATCAAATTCCATTACATTTACATAGTTTTTTTAACCAGAACGTGCTGTAAAATTTAGTTTTAAAGTTAGATTTGATCTTAAAGACTCTGCCGATAAATTAATTTATCGTACTAATTAATGTGTTGCATATCAAAGGAAAAATAGAATTAAAGTTCTTACTTTACCCTTTTTATTTTTCCTATCGATCGATCAAGTTTCAAGAAGAACATTTACATTTTTGCATACCCATCTCCGGCTACGTTTCTCCAGCCGGCAATTCAAATCATTTATATCAATTTTATCGTTATTTTTAAAACAAACCAAACAATACGGTCTATTCTATTTATTTTCATAAAGCACACTAAATGAAACGACGAAAGAAAGCGCAATTCTACGACCCTTTTCCGGACCAATTCTGTAAGATTTATTTTCTCGTCATTTTGAATCGTCCCTTCCCTCTTTTTTTCCTTGAAAGAGAGAGAGAGAGAGAGAGAAACACATCGCAATTTTGCCGACAACGGACGAGCAGATATCGATTCGGACGGCCAATTAGGTCTAAGAGGTCCTCCAGGGAGAATTTGTACACGACACACTACGAATCACTCCGCCATCTCGTCCACCACCGCTAACGTGTCATTCTTCTCGCCGCGTAGCCAAATCCAGCCATCCCTATTACCCTCCGTCTCTCTCTCTTTCGGCCTCGAGACCGGATCCCGTCTTTCTACGGTCGTGGCTCTCTCATTTTCTGAATTATTTTTCCACGAGTCGTTTGCAGGGTCGAGACTTTGGAGACGGGGGGAGGAGAAAAGAGCAAGGGGGAGAAAAAGAGAAAGAGAGATTCGTACGGTCGAGGGAGTCCGTATGCCACACACATTCTCCCAACTCGAATATATAGGCGACGACAATGCGACGATAGCGACGGAGAGGGATACAGGGATGCTGTGTAGAGGAAGACGGCGGGTATAAAGAAACGAGAAATACTCTGACCCGTATTCCTGCTTCTATCTTCGCCGCCACATTTAGCGGCACTAAGCGTGGCCATCGGACTTTAGGACCGATCCCTGAGACGTCCGTTAACCCCAGATTGGGGATGTGTTACTCAGGTTCGGAGATACGAAAGAATGGGGTTGTTTTCAATTATAGTGAATGACGATGAATAAAATATCTATCTCTCTGTTGCTCCCACCTGTAAATTCATCACGAAGAATACTACATTCTTCGCGGCTTCTAACATCAAGTAAATCCCCTGCAACAGTTCAACGGTCTCTCTTTCCAAATGTCGTTTCTTTCCAAACATCGAACGCGGAGGAAAACGTGGAGAGACAATTGAACTGTCGTTAAAATTAATCGACGTCCCGTGGAAACGTCGCTTATTTGTACGGTACGGAGAATCGGGCAGGCACGCGTTTAGCGCCGGGTATGCGACCGGAATACGGGATCTTAGGAGACCACGAATCTCGCTCGCCACGCGGACGGAATTCTACGATGGAATTCTACGATTCCGTAGCCGATATCGCGGTCGGGCCGACGGCGGCGGCGCCGGGCGCCGGAACCGCCGCCCTCCGCCCCGTAATCTGGCAGTGCATTTAACCACTTTGCGAAATAGCCGTATATCTCCCCGCTGTGACGTAGCATTCGATATGTCGAGAGTGCGGGATTTGGCGGTGAGATCGGCAGAACGGGGTGGCGAGGAGACGGAGAACGGGGGAGAAAGTTCCCGAGGATAAAGAGACGCGAAGCGCCGAGGCCCTCGTGACGGGGATGTGGGAACCTGAGGGGCAGGAGAGGAGGGGAAAGCGACGACTACGATATGCGCGCGCCCCCCGTCATACCCGTTTAGGGATAGAAGGTGTCCCCCGCCCCGCGACCAGGGTGGGGTTACCCGACGGTTGGTAGGGGGTGGAAATGCTCCCGATTCGACTCGGCGTGTAGGGCGCACGAGCCGACCACCGCCGCGCCGCCGGGGATTGGAAGTGGGGATTTGTTACAGGGAGAGTATCTGTAGGTAGCAAGGGGGAGAGAAGAGGGTGGCAATGAGACAGAAAGAGAGTCAGAGAGAGAGAGATAGAGGGAGAGAATGAGAGAGAAGGTGAACGTCGGGACGCTGGAGAACGTACGCGCGCGATTGCAGGGTACGAGGGTGATGTAGAATCACGATGGTCTCGTGTATGTGTGTGTCTGGTATACGGGGTGTCGTAAAACATTCAGATTATAATAATGTTCTCTGACGAATTTTTAGATTATTTAGTCTTTGAAATCTTTGAAAATTTTTCACGAAGCTCTCCATTATTCTTCACAGTTTAGTAAACGCAATATATCGAGCCACTTAAAAGTATTTTGTTGTTCCGATCTAAAATCCATCGAGGTTTCTAAAGTTAAACAATTCCGATCTCATCTTCAAAGAGAGAATTCATTCCGATACAGTCTCGTCACTATCGCCTCGAGTTGTTTTGATCACCCTGTAGCGAAAACGGAAGAAGGGTGCGCCCTACTTCGCGTCGGCGTTTTCCCTCCCGAGCAGCCCAGCGTGTGCAACGGGACGAGGGGGTGCCAAAGGGTGCGAGGGTAGAAACGCGGGGATGTTAGGGGGGTACGGACGTACGTACGGACGGACGGAGAGAGACGGAGAGAGACGGCGACGCGAGATGAAGATACGAGGAGAGGAAAGCCGCGCGAGAGGGTGTCTCTCTGTTTCGCTGCCGGGGGTTTCGCAGTCTCGCATTTCAACAACGACGACGCCGAACGTCGCTGGTGTCGCCGTCGCCGTTTTTTTCCCTCGAGCAAGGGAACGCGCGCGCGCGTGAACGATAGATAGAAGCATAAAGAAAAAGAGAGAGAGCGAAAGAGAAAGACAGACAGATGATGTCGACAGATACTGAGAGAGGGTGAAGAGGAGAAAGATAGAGAGAGAGAGAACAAGGCGAGGGGTACGCTATCGGGGAAACGCTCGCGAACCCTCGTACGTTGGCCCCCGTGCAACGAGAGCAGCGTTACGCTCGGCTAGCACGACGGGGTACCTCGTGAGAATTCGGGTATCAGGAGTGCTTCCGTAGTAGCGGCGGTGGTCGGTGATGTGAGTGGTGGCGGTGGTGGCCTGGTAGCGGTGGTGGTGCCGTCGCTGGTGGTAGTGGTGCGGTTACAGTCGATACGGCGTGGCGGAGGCGTCGAGGAGCTTCTCGTCGGGGACGACGCAAGTAGTGCATGTTGGTGGACGCAGATTTACGTAAGAACGACGACGACGACGAGGGTCTGTCCGCCTGCTCGTCTGCTCTGCTTAGTAGTGACGTCGTATGTGCTGGTCGCGTGTGCGCACGTGTGACGCCGCCAATGGATACTCGACGAAGTGGTTGATCGAAAATCCGAGGGGACGTCCTCGGCGGTTTGGGCTCGTCGAGCGCGCGCTGCTTGCAGAGCGAAGACGGAGGAGCCGTGGCGAATACGCTATTACTGTAGGGGCGAGGGGGTGCTGGGAAAGGATTTGCGAATGGACGAGACGGGTCCGTTCAATTTCGATTCTCCTCCTAGTTCGCCCCAGTGCGCAGCGAGGACTCCGAAGTGCGGGCGGCTCCGTATAAATTTCCAAAGGAGCAGCAGCCAATAAAAGAAGAATCGCAAGGAAGAGAACGCGAGGGAGGGAAGGTGTGGAGAGGAAGGAAGGAAAGGATACAGTTGCAGGAACACGAAGGAGGATGGGCGTAAGATCGGTCCCGAGAGGCTTCCCAGTGCGGAAGACGCTTCTCGGTCGCCGTTGAGACGACGTGCGCGAATCCCGAGTGTCGTCGGGAAAGCAAGGCGCAGACAGAGAGAAAGAGAGCGAGAGAGAGAGTGGGAAAGAAGAGTCGAGTCGAGTTGCGGGACGTCGAAAGTTCGCGACGACGACGACGACGACAATAACGATCCATCATGGGGGTCTCGGTGTTCCTGCTGTACGCGGTAACGGTGCTCGGCGTGGCAGCCAGCGACAATTGCGCCGACAAGTGTTCGTGCAAGTGGAAGAGCGGGAAGCGCACGGTGGAGTGCGTGAATCGCGAGCTGACCACCATACCGGAGTGGATCGATCCGGAGACCCAGGTGCTGGACATGAGCGGCAACAACATCTTTCACCTGCCAAACAACATATTTATACACGTGCGGCTGACGAATCTACAGCGTCTCTACTTGCGCGAGTGCCGTATCGACCGGATCGACAAGGAGGCCCTGGCCGGCCTGACGAATCTCGTCGAGCTCGATCTCAGCGGCAATCTACTGGCCACGGTGCCGAGCTGGAGTTTCACCGACACGCCATTCCTGCGCGATCTCGTGCTCGCGTACAACCCGATCAAGAAGATCCACTTGCACGCGTTCAAGAGCACGCCGAATCTGGTGAAGCTCGACCTGTCGCACATGCAGCTCGGCGACATCGAGACCAACGGCTTCCGCGGGCTGGAGATGCTCGAGAGTCTCAAGCTGAGCAACAACAGACTGTCCACCCTGCACCCGGGCACTTTCGAGCCGCTCAACAAGCTCACCAGCATCGAGCTGCACGAGAACCCGTGGAACTGCGACTGCCACCTGCGCGAGATGAAGATGTGGCTGGTGAAGCATAACCTGCCGACCATCGTGGCGCCCGTGTGCCACAAGCCTCCGCAATTACTCGATCGTGCCTTTACCGAACTCGATATCGACGACTTCGCCTGCCGGCCGGTCTTGATTCTAGGCAGACTTTATGCCGAGGCCACCATCGGCGAGAACGCCAGTATCGTGTGTCGCGTGAGCGCGATACCGCCCGCCAAGATCAAGTGGTATTGGAACGGCCGGCTGCTGGCCAATCACTCGGCCTTCAGCAGCTACCAGAAGATTCTCATCTTCGAAGAGGGCCAGTTCAGAAAGCGGAGTACCCTCATCCTCACCAACGCGCAGGAAGCCGACTCCAGCGAGTTCTATTGCGTCGCCGAGAATCCGGCTGGCAGCGTCGAGGCAAACATCACCCTGCACGTGTCCCTGAGGACGGCGGGCATGTCAACTTTAGGCTCGGGCCAAATCGCGGGCATATCAGCCGCGTTAGTGGTGCTCATCCTCTTCATCCTGCTCATCATCCTCGTGCTGTTTGTTCGCCTGCGTAGAATGCCGCTAAAGGACGTGAAGTCGTCGGCGCCGATGGAAGCGGCGTCCAACGACGGGGTCGGCAGCGGCAGCAGTGGCGGTGGCGGCGGCGGCGGCGGTGGTGACAACAACCCGCCGTCCGCGACCTCGACCACTCGCAGGAAACACGAGGAGATCGAGACCACGTCGTTCGCGCTGGAGTCGAAACCGCCCGCGTCGCTGCATCTGAGCTACGTGCAGAGACCGCACGCGGCCGTGGTGCAGGAGAGCGAATACAGCACCATCAGCCGCTTCGACGAGCAGAATCGGCCCGCGGTGGCGGCGATGCCGGGCGCCGGGTGTTTCTCGTCGACGACGTCCTTGATGCCGATCGATAATCCGGATCTCATCAGGGACACCCGGCGCGGCTCCGCCGAGGACATCACACCTTACGGCGTCGCCGATTACGGCCGCGTCGAAGCGTTGGACGACGCCGGCAAGATGCTCTACACCAGCTGCCTGTGGGAGGCCAGGGATACCTGCAGGACGTCCGCCGTCACGGTGAACGCGTACCCGTCGAAGGAGCAGCTCGCGGTGGTCGCGCCGGTCGTCGAGCAATTTCCGCCCGGCGCGAAGCAGATGAGAGTCTGGCAGAAGGGCGTCCCGGTGCTGCCGCCGGTCTCGGCGCTGAAACGCGTCCTGGGATCCACGCGCAGCTCGCCTGACGAGGGTTATCAGGAGGGCACCGGCACCGATGTCTAGGTACCGCTACTTCATTACTGCGACGCCCGGCACCGTTATCTGGAGCTACGTAGACGGCACCAGGAGGACGACACCGACTGTTGAAGCTGAAGGGATGCAAGTGAAGGAGAAAAGAAAAAAGAGTTGTCCTCGCGAGTGCCGGACGGGCGGTAGTGAACAGGAATAAAAAATGTGTCGGACGAATCTCGCGTTGAAGTGTGATCGCGTCAGTGTGACGAAGACCGACGATAACGCGCCATTATTGTTGTGCTCGGACTATTCTTCGCTGCTCGCGATCGTGTTCGCGTATGGTGATCGAAGATACTGCATTATGCAGCTTCGCATCCAACTCAGAATACCATCCATGTCAGCAGGTGCGATAGCGCTCTGACTGCAATCGGGAAGGTATGGTACAATTGCACGGAACCATAGACAAGGCGCACAGGCCACCCCTAAAGACTGCCATAGCTGAAGTACGCGAATCGAATATGTTAGCCGTATGCAAGGAGCTTTCGAGAGGTCGACGAACGCGTGGATCGTTACTGCAATAGATTGGCATCATGGTCACCGAGGATCGTCATGTATAACGTTTCGCTCGACGCGGATAAACTGACTCGCATGCTTGACTGCGTCAAGGGTCGTCGCGTGCGATTAACACGATCTTCTCCAGCCGCGCGCGTAGACATGGAACGACGATTGGGCGTTCTTTCAAAAAACCACCCTATGTTCGTCGCGAACAAACGCCTGCAAACGAGTGTGGTGCGTTGCCTCTTCGAGGCAATTAACGACAAAGGGATGCCTTGTGCGCGATGCGTGTGGTGCAACCAGTTGACAGACGTTCGGTTCCGTTTGTATGTACGTGTCACGAGGATTGCTTCCAGTGTTCGATATCGTCAACATGTACAGGATGTTCCGAAAAAATGGTCAACGTTCGACAGGTGACGATGTCTGTCGTTGCGAGTGAGTAAATGTATATCCTGAATTCAGAAGCTATCCACGGAAGTTGTTTGTACTTAAGAATACGTAAATGTCGTGATTGTTAATAAGAATCTATGATTAGAACTTTCGAATGCAGGAATCATCTTCAAGTTCGCAGTAATCTCTCGGGAATCGCAGCTGCAAATTCGATGAGAATCCGAATTTAGATTCATGTTCATTAAGATTACACTCGCAACGATTGACACTGTTATCTCTCAAAATATTGGCGTTTCCTCTGGAAATATTCTGTGTAACGCGGCAATGAAAGATCGGTCGATCGTATCAACCGCAAGGCGACGTCTCGCGCACACGGAGTGCATACAGGAAGTGCATACACACGACATGCATCAAGTCAGGGACGAGGAAGTGATGACGATACGCTACGTCGGCCACGTCATTGTCTGGGCAGCATAATATCGACGGGTAATACATTTGTACGTAACGGCTAAGCCAAAAGGCGGTTTGGATCTATTAGGAGGCTGAAATCTCCCGCGTAAAAATAAAAAAAAATGCATTAGCTGGCTCCTCTTAGAACGATAAACGACGAGTACGAAGACTGGCAGTGCACGTTTCCGACGATGGGGATGACGCGTAGAGTTGCGATAGGAGACGACGCTTAAGCTACGGAGTATCTCTCGCAGATTTTTTCTAGTCAATTCGGTGAAAGAGAGAAGGAAAGGGAAAGAGAGAAAAAGAAAAGAAATGAGACCGGATTCACGACGGAATTATTTATTCGGTGGGACGGGAAGCTCGCACTGGCAAAATGGCGCGTTCTCAATTAGTAGAATGCGCAAGGTAGTCTCGTTGAGTCAACATTGCCGCGCGGGTTATTCCCTCGAAGCTTCGGTCGACAAACTCTCACGATTACGGACCGGTGAGCCTATATTGTTGCTTCGAGTGGCCGATCCGAGTGGCTCTCGTGTCCGAGACGAAGCCTCGCGAGAACGATCGAACAAGGGATATGGCGGCCGGATGCTGCTCTGGATCCATACCTACTACCGCACGTTTCCCCGATTCGATCGCAATCGCGGCCTCTTGGCAGACAGTACCAATTTTTCTCGAGTACCCTATGTTAAATTAAAGCCACGCTTTCGACTGATATACAAATTCATTTTCCGTTTCCCATTTCATTCCGAACACGGCTTCATTGAATTTCTTATTTTATTTAATATCAAATTTAGTGGTAATTTTGTCGATATTGTAACGCGTGGCGTAACAACAATTTTACAATTTATTTTAATATTTATCAAATATCTCGTTAAAGATATGTATCACATTAAATCTATACAACAAATGTACAACGGTGTCAATCAATAATATTGATGATGTCTGATATTAAAGCTTAAGGCTTTTTCAACATTAATGGAGTGCCATTTACGAGCACGTGTGTTGTGACGGTGAATCCAAAGTATATGTACAGATCTCCATCATTGTCTTTTTGTACGTGCAACGGGAACCATTGGAATCAATCACATAAGACTGTATGATAAGTCTTTAAACCAATCGCGAGCGAATGTATACTATTGCTCAATCACTAAAGCTGGATCTCGCGATTGATTGATTGGCTTATGCCTGGCGTTTAGCGTCTTACGTAAGTGAGACTCTGTCGATCCACGCATTCGACGGTAAACCGTACTGTCAAGTCGGATTACTACCCTCCTATAGGGGTAATTTTGCATCACGTACTGAATAATCAATTCAGAGAAAAAAAATTTATTAAAATTCATTGAATGCCTAACAAAATTATCAATAAGCAACGTGCTTATAATTAGAAAATACATTATAAAATCTTTGCAGCAATAGGAAAACTCTTTTAACCGTATTATATCTTTCAGTTCAGATACATTGGTTTTAATTGGATGTTCTCATTTTATAAGAGAGTTTTATTTTATTGGTTATTTTTGTTTTATCGTTTATTGCGTATTTTTAAATGTACGATGCCGTTTTTTTTTCTGGAAGAGAATAAAAAAAATTCTTTTTTAACTTATCTGTAACAGAAATGGTTTACGTTTTTTGTGATTACAGATGATTTAATCAAAATTACGAGCCATTCCCTCAGGCACCAATTTGTTGAAGAGACATTTTTTTAGACCCCTGTAAGGAGGCAAGCTAACTCGATCTGACGATAAGTCAAAACGCCAGTCGCGAGTTTCGTTCGATCCCCATCTAAAGTGTGTTGACGTGCGTTCATTTTGTATGTCGTATATAAGCATGTACCCGTGTGCGTGAATGTACGTGTGCGTGTATGTGGATGAGTGAGTGTGGATGCGTGTGTATCCGCGTTTTGGGCGTACGCGTTTTCCGTTCGTTGAAAAAGCACGCGGCCGAGATAGCGCGCGCGCACGATTCGGCGCTTTTGCGTTTATCACCGATTGTTCTATAGCGTATCGCGCGGAACGACCGGTTTTTCTCTGCTCAATGATCTCGAAGCCGTATCCGTCATATCGAAAAAAACAGCGCCCCGGAAATTGCGCCCGCGGCTACTCCGGACGATATGTCGCGTGCACACACACACACACACACACAGGACTGAACCGCTCGGACTTTTGCATTCATTCTTATATCTAGAGAAAAGGGGACGAGAGTAGGTGACATACGCGTGACATATAAGTAAATAACGTTGACTGCACGAGCCCTGATACAATTGTACTTGAATATTTTAAGACCATTAACAGGGATTACGGAACTTCTCTCTATCTGACAATTTCTATTTTCCTTTGCCCGTAATTAAAAGTCATAGTAATTAACCGGTCTTAAGGGACGAGGAAAAAGTTCATAGGAATGTAAAGCGAGTGACAACATTCGCTGCTTTGAAACGAACTAGCCGCCGTTTGGCTACCATTCTTCTCACACGGATGTGACTTGATAGGGTACATACGTGCAAAGAAAACGAATTGGTCTCCATGAAGCTACCGACCCATTTTTTAAATTTCCACATAATTAATGGAGTCTTTTGTTTTTCTTCTTTATTTATTTATTTGTTTGTCCGTGATTTTAATGGCTATCTTATCCGCGAATAAACGGATTACGAATCATCGATTTTCGTTTCCTTCCTTTTTATTTCTCTCGGAAATTTTCGTTTCGCAACAATTTCGATTTGAGGAATGCGCCGTTACCCAATCCCACCTATCATTCGTAGCGATCCGCTCGTTAATCTACGGGAACCGAATTCGTCCTCGAAAAAATTTCGTTTGAAACTTCTACGTGTAGTTTCGCTTATACATATACGCGATGCTCAAAAAACCATGTATGGTACACAAGCTCGCGAATTTTTTCCAGTTTACGATACACCGTTGCCGCGTTTCCTCCGAATTTGCAATCGCTTATCTTGGATCGCGTGGCTCTTGCATTTCGTAAAATCACAATAAAACGCGGACTAACGAGAAAAAATGTCGCGTTCTTTTTTCCCCAGAGTTCTTGTTAGTTTAAAATGCACTTTCGAGCGTTCTTGCGCATACCGGCATGTCGATCGCTCAAAGCAGCCGAGAGTCAACTGTTGCGTGCAAGTGAGTCTTTATATCTGATTTCCACTAGTTTTTTTTTTTATACCTCTCGATCGACGTGGCACACAACCGAGTGCCGCAACGCCACATGCCAGTTCAATATACGCAGGGATAGCCACTCGTTGTCTATGTAGCGACTATAAGGCACGTGAGGTCTAGAACCTCACGACTCGATACGAGCTACATCGATCGAAGAAACGCGATGTTAATTGCCATTTATATTGTCAAAATCAAAGTGCGAATCTTCGAGGTGTAGTCGATCACGCGATGTCATAATGTTTAACAAAATTTTTTACAAAATGCGGATAGAGTAATCTAATGCATCTAGTTCAGTTCGTCGGGAAATTACATTACGAACGCAATATTGCCACGATATACTAATTGTAATTTATGAAACTGGGGCACGAAAGAGTTTACGTTATAAAGAATTAATGTAACGAAATACATTATGTTTCGTTATCCGTTGATATTATTATTTGATTCATAAAGAAAAGATATTCTAAATAATTTAAACACATGCATGGGACTTTCTTTTTTCTTTCTTCTTTCTTTCTTGTGTTGACGTAGTCATTCTAATTTCCATCATGTCCGCTATTATATATACAGGGGAATAACAAATATTCACCGTCTTTGTCGTTTGATTCGAAATTTTATTCTACAGAAATCACTTTCAATAGCGAATCCCCTGTGATCAGAACTAAGATCAAAACTAAGAATGGCCCTCATTGGTTGCTCCCTTGAAAGTTTTGCGCTCTGAGAATGACTCAATAATAAAACTTAGCAAGTGCATTCAGAATAATGCTATTTCGTCTCACCATTGACTTTGGTTTTCGCTTTCCTGGGTTATTGATCCGAGTCAGTAGAGACGTCTTTTATTTTCTGGGGTCTTACTTTCGAAAAAATAAATAATTGTGTAGTTAATTATTGATACGTAGCATGCAGTATTGCGTGAAACGAAACTTTTGGCATATGCACGAATGCCTGTGTTCTATACAGGTATCACGATTTTATATTTATTAATAAGTATAACTTACCGAATAATTTATTTAAATTTCGTTCAACGTGCTAATTCGCACACGCTATCAGACTAATGTTAAAGTTTTATTATGACATTTTCTATAATTTACCGTCGATTAATTTGATCCTATGACAACAGCAGCTTAGAATAAATTAAAATACATTTGACGCTAATGAAATATGAATAAACATTAGTTCTATAAAGCTATTTTAACTTTTAATGTATAATTAAGCTCTTAATCCAAGTTTCGACAACATACAGCTTAATTAAAATTAATTTGTAAACAAAAGTTTCGTTATTCATCGATATCATTTATTAAGGAAAGATATTTTAAATATGTACGTAAGTTTCTTTTTTCTACAGCCAACAGAATGACACAGCCATTCTAATTTCTAATCGATACGTAATTGTATTGATAACGCGGTTACGTGTTTGCATATTTTTACGGGAAAATATATTTGAAACACTGCCGAGAAAGGGGGGCTACAGAAGACGAGCGTAAACAACCCTGTGTACATATTTTCTCACTTCTTAAGGTAATTTCGCTCGCTGGGAGAAGCTCGTCCTTCGCTCCTAGCGTGAAAATATGCTTTTGCGACCGCGACGGTCGATGCTAGGTTTTCGTAAAATTTACACCTCGAATTTTCGTACTTTCGGAACCATATAGACGTATTAACTACATAATGTTATGCAGCGGCGGATTTAGAATATTTTGGGCGCAAAACAAGGTATTCCGAGCCCTTTAAAAAAAAAAGATATTAAATAAATCAGATGAATTTTATAACTATATATGTGTATCCTATATCATAAATATTTTTAACTAGAGTTTATAAAATTGTTATAATATTTTAATGTTTCTTATTGATGTGGCCGAGACTGGCCGTATAGCTTTATTATCTAGGCCAAAGTTCGCATCAGTTGTTACGGGTCATTATTATCAGAATATAGATAGCATTCAATGGTATTTCCCGTTGTTGTACCGTGACGTAACAAATGAGTACCATCTGTCTTAACAATTGGCAGCAATAAATCGTAGTAACTATCAATCGACCGAGAAGTATTTTAAATTAAAGCGGTAACAGGACAAGTGCATGTGTGAGAGTGAAAGAGAGAAAGAGTGAGAGAAAGAAAGAAAGAGAGAGAGAGAGAGAAAGAGAGAGAGGTAGGGGGGCAGAAAAGGAATAAGAGATTAAAAGACAAAGTGTTAATTTTACTGGATTCGTGAAGTTTTGTACATAGACAATAATGTACGGCGATTTTGATGGTGGAAAAATGAAGTAATGCAAGAAAACCGATCGTGAATTATCTACAGCACCTGATAATAATGAAGTGAAGCAGAGACGGACGCAAATAAAAGGAAAGATATTTATTCGCAGTGACTTCGCACATACAACAAGGTGTGAGTGATAAGTGTTTTCTACAACGTCGAAGTACGAGCGGTAAATTAATTGTCGTTACACTATAATAGCGCGCTACATTGTTAATTTTGTATCTGGTTAAAGTAGCAAGATTACTATTAATCCGACATTCCCTCTTTTTACCTTAATTAGAGAAGATGTGGACAGACGGAAATTAAAAGCAAAAGGATACTGAATTTTAAAAATGAGGACACATATCTTAGTCTTTTTTAAAGACACTAAGGACGAATTGCGTTTTAATGTACTTTAAATCGCGTTTTAAGATACTTAAATCGATTTTAAACACATACACGTGACTGCCAGATGTGTAACCACGGGTCAAGAGTTAATTTCGTTTGTGATGCATGACGTTATTCTCTCCGATTTGTTAAAAAGAATTATACAGATATCCGGAAATATATCTATCATTACATCTATTTATAAATATCCAGTTGTTACATAAATAAACGTTCACGAAGGTGCGATGTATTTTTAGATGGAAGTAACTGAATGAATTTCTGATACAAGTACTCAGGTATGAATAGGGTTGCCAGACATTTTTGCTCTTTTATGTCACGTTGCCCTAAATATTAAGGCGACGAAGATAACGGCGTTATACTGCAGATTTAGGGACCTAATTTGATTTTTACAATCTTGTAATTACGTTTTTAAAGTGAAGAAAAAAACATAAAGATTAAACACATTGAAAGTAGAAAAGAGAGTAACGCCTTTATTTATTAAATACAAGCTTTGTCTCTCTTTACGTAGTTCCTGTATTTTCGAAGGGAAAAATCTGGCAATCCTAAGCACGAAGAAAGGTCCCGAGATACGCATCGACGTAACGCGTCGACCTCGGCCTTAAAAGCTGCACTTTGTACAATTAGACCGAGTGTTACAAACCGCGTTGCCGCGACTCGTAACCGGCTATGTGCTCCGTGTTAACGCTAGTAATAACATTAATGAGTAACTCTTTAACGTTCGCTCCAACGAGCGGCCCGAACACGCGAGTCCTGCGAAAAATCCTCGCTACAGGTTGTTGGCTCTGTTAATAACCCGTGCGGTAACACATCCGTAATGCATCATCCTTATTATTGGGACATAGACTTTCCTATGTATACAAATATATATACAACCTGAGTTTTCTAGCCCCTCTCTATCAATTTTACATTTTTTATCGTAGTTGTAAAGCGCTGAGCGCATATCTACGCTTCTATTGCGGACAATAAAAATTTCAGTTTTAAAGATAATAGGACGTCGACGCGGCGTCTACACAGGCTATTGTTTGAAACAATAGTATCGCGTACATATGCGCTCCGTCCGAAGGGATATCACATACTACTTGTACGTACCATCGCGACACATCAGATGCAATCTGAAAACCGGATGAAAGGAGGAAACGTAAATCTCTCGAAAATCGCGGGGAAATGATAGGGTTGCCAACGAGATTATTTTACAGTCTTTAGATTTGATAAAATGCAAATCTCTTTTTAAGCCTGGAATTTTTTGTACATTCTCCCTCACACATATCCACATGGTCACATATCCATACACATATCCATATGTTTATACACGTATCGTTACAATTTATACACATATCTATATACAAGTAGTCTCAAGACGTCGAAACACAATTCGAAGAAACTTTGTTACTGAATTCAAATTAATCTAAATTTTTCTTCTCAACGCGATAGTGATTGTTGGCAATCTCAAAAAAATGAGCAGAGAACGTTTTATTATACAATATATCCTGCGTGCGCGCGTGTATATGTATGTTCGTGTGCGTTGTATATGCGTATGTAGGTATGTATGTGCATTTGCCTGTAGACCGAGTGCTCGCGTGTAAGTTATAAAGGAATCGGACCTAGTTTACAACCCTTAAGACATGCCCGTCAAAGGGGGCAACCACTTTTAAGAATGTTAACGATGTACAAATGTGTAATTTAGTGTCGCAGGAAAAATCCGTCTAACGGCGCGGTGTATGACGACGAATATATAAGAAAAATAAACGAGAAAAAGTATATAAAAATAATTCTTTTATTTTACGAGTAACGAGAGGGAAGGGCGCGCGTACGATTGCGACCGTTTAGAGGGCATAGGCGTATCTATATTTCCAAGATTACGCACTTTTTTGAAGGTATACATAATAGAGCAGAATATACCGTTCAAGACGGAAATTGTTGACGAGAGAAAGGGAGGAGAGAGAGAGCGAGAAAAAGCGCGCGTGTGCGATACACTGTCATGAACCCACATGTACGGTAAAATCATGTGCTATAACGGCAGTTGTCGAAATAAAATTTTTTTCGATCGAATTAGTGGTTTTGTTTTTCCTACCACCCAGCTGCAAGTTTGTTATTTTTAAGATAGAAAAATGCAAAATTGATGGAAGTGGAATGTTGCAACATTTGAAACAAACTGAGAATATGATAAAAAAATAAATTCTATAGTTTTTGTAAGTAAAAGACTGATGAAAAAAAAAGGTTATTTCAGACTCCCTCTATATATAACTATTTGAAAACAGTGTAATTACATTTTTATTCATGTACATACAAGATTATTTATTTCATCCATTTGTGCATCAAATTTTGTGAATAAAAGATGAGAGTTTGATGTGCAATTTATGTAATTTATTTATTAAATGTTTTTACAAAATATCAATTTCACCATTTAATCACTTTTATTTCTAGAGTTTAAATGCGTTTACGAATTTAATTTAAATGCATCAGATTATAAACCTAAAGTGGCGATTATAAATTATCCCACATATTGAAAAGAAATCTCCATAATTCTGGTGCACTACATCTGCAAATATTTGTCGAGGATTTAACATTACCATTTTCATACGCTTATTTTCTATCGCGTTAATAACCATAAATGTCCGTGGGCACGTGCGCTAACGCGATCTGTCAATATGTCGTTATTTTCGTCATTGCATTTATCCGTTGACGTTAAAAAGAGGCATTGAACGAGATGTGGACGAACCATGAGATTTCGAGCGACTGTCAAACAAACGCCGGGAACGAAGAGCGGAGAGATAGATCGAAGACAGGCAGGACGATGGTGCTCTTGACGTTTGACGAGGAGGAATCCCCTATCCGTCATTATTATAAGCGGCACTTTATCAATAGAAAGAGGGTCATCTCGTGTCAGATCGATCCGCTTGCATTTGTCAAAGTGAGAAATTATGATGGGTCTCGCATACATACATCATGTAAAAGGATCGCGTGAAAATTCAATTGGAAAGTATTCCGCGACGTATAATATGCGAGTAATATATGAAGGGAGGGATATAGGTTGGATCGTGATATGCGCAGATAACGAAAGAAAACCAGCAAAACGGGAGAAAATTAACGGATAAAGAAAATGTCACGTTGAATATGTCAAATCTAAACTGAAATTTCGCAATTTTACAAATACATAATTAAAATCTTGAATCATAAGTTCGTAATTATTAAATTAATCAATTTATTATGCACATCTCTCGAATTTATATTGCCTTCGCGAAAACGGAGCGCGTATTTTATTAACCAATTGTCGCTATAACGTCTCTTCTGCGATATATCAAATTATATACATACATATATAATTCGTCGGATGCCGGATGCCGAGTCGCGCGAGTGAATTGTCTAAAGTAGATTTTACAAGTAAATACGGACTTGCAAATTCTACAGCAAGACCGCGCGATAGCATTCGCCGGATTTCTGGCCGAAAACGACGCAGCCTGATTGAAACCTGAACGGCCGAATTGCATTGGGCAACGCGGGCGTTGCATTCTGAAATTTCATATCCAACAATCGCGTTATAGCAACAATGCCTTGATTGGTATCATTCTATCTGTGCCGTCTGTCCCGCGTTTCTATTTGTAACAAAAAATCAATATATCCGCATGATGTTCTCTGTCCCCTCCCGCCAATCTGTCCCACCATTCCCGCGCTCTCCTTTGCTCCCAATCTTTACACGGATAGCGGAGTTATTCTACATCCATATGTGTGTCTCTCTCTAACGGGATGAACGCATTGTTGGGATATATGACAAATGCGTGAGCACATGTTTTAGCGTTAGATTTAACGGTATCGTGCGTATTCATGTTTTTCGAGTGAAAAAGCACGACGGCAGTAAAAGCTGCAACTGCATTGTACAATGAAGAGAAAGGGAGAGAGGAAAAAAAAACAATATCGTTTGAAAGGGCAATCGGTTATTATTTTCTGTACTACTGTGATGTATCGGGTATCGATTGTGTGTTAGCAGAAATACCGTTATCTGCGTCTACGAGACAAGGAAGGCATTGTTTCTGGTGTTAACCGTAATATTGCCGTATTCATGATGTTGTATATAATATTTGTACTTGCATCGCGCGAAAATGCGGTAGCACGATAACGATGCTTCGTTCGCAGTAAATACACGCAATATTTATTAAAAGCAAGGCATTCATAATAAAATTGTAAACCATATATTTCGTATAATATAACAAGCTTGTCAGAATTACGAAATTGAAGGTTTCTCTCTTTCTTTTGAGCAAATATGTATGGCCAGCCACAAAACATCAGTTTATCTAAATAATTTAGCTCACCTTTCAAACCAATTTAACGAGTTTGATTAATTCATCTTATTTGCTTCTACTAAAATTAGAATTCACGATAATTATTAAATATTCCCTATTATACCCTCGTTGTATTCTGATCGCCACTCGCCCTAATTCTGGACAAAGTACGCTTTACCATTTACACCGGGATCTTGGCAGCGGCTCCAATTCTGCAGCGAAACATGCACGAAAAGAGTGCACACATATAACACACACATACACACACACACACACATCCCACGACGCCGAAATGCACGTACCGCATTTCATATCCACGCGTCGAGGCTTCGAACGCAGCGCGCGGACTATCTCGAAACGTCATTATTGCGCTGTAGCATACAACTCGCGAGGGTAAACACGCGTGTGCACACGTATTAACGGACGCACGATATACGTCGGGCACATCGGGAAAACGACACATTATTTTCCCGAATGGTAATCGCGAATTCAGCCACGGTCTGAAAATGCGTATCGTACGGTCTTCATAATACGGCTGTTACCGTGAACTATTGCGGCGCCCGCAATTCTGGCCTGTCTCGTATTTTAGGTCAGACTCTTCAGGGATAACGCGATGTATGCACGCCCATGTTATTTGAAAGAGATATGTACATGCATTCCTATGCTAATACGAAACTTCAGATACTCTGCAACGATATCACACACATTTTTAACGTTAAATCTAATTTGCCACAATCGATTATAATTAAAGACAAATAAAATAAAATAATATGAATAATTTTGTATTCATATTACGATGATAAAAATTGTGTTTTAATTATAGGACTTTTGCGTAAATTGTATCTGTAATTGCCAGTTAATGCGGACAAATGTGGCTTCGAACAAACGAATTGTAAGCTCTATAGAATTAAAAGGAAACGCGTATAGCAGATAGAGTATTCCGCGTCATGGTCTCGACCTCTTTTTTTCTTTAATCGCCCGGTTGCTTCTCGCTGATTAACCGGACCTCATGTTAATTAGACGCGAGCGGAACTGTACGGACGACTGGCAATTATTATTTACGCGCGTCGCTCTTTTTCACGCTCTCGCGTGCTAGCTCGGGCCGGCGGCGCTTCGAATTTACTTCGCGCAATTACCCATGGGTCTGTTCCTGAAATATCGCGTTCTCCACGTTTTGCTTTTAATTTCGTGCCGGGCCTCCGCCACCGCCCGCGTTAGCGCGCGGTTATCCTTGGAGGGCGATATTCATTTTATTAAGCGCGCGTGCGCTGGGCATCGCGACGTGCAAGGAAAAAAAAGGAGGAAAGAATGGGGAAACGAGAGAAAAGAGGAGGAAAATTTAAACGCGTGTGGGATCTTTCTGCGAGGCTCCTAAGCTCGTATTTTATCGTCCGACGTTCAAATTCGCGTGTCCGTAATTCGCGCGTTACTACGTAATCTTGGGTGGCCCGCGGTCTTGTACAGACTGATTCGCGATCGAAGATATCGCGTCGCTCGAAGAAACCGCTTTCTGAACCGTCTAGAGAGATAAAGCACCGCTGCAATTAAATCTCGAGTAACCGACCGAGTTTTTTGAGCGCAAAGTTTGAGTATCGTTAATTGGCAAACGCCGTAGAGTTTGCCGTGCTATCGTAAACGTGTATACCTTCTAAATACCTTTCCCTCTTCTGGGTCACTCGCGAATACTCGCGGATACGATAAAGTTTGTGCTCCAAAACCAATTTAAGAGGCGAAACTTATACGATAACATCGGCCGAAACTCATTCGGAGAGTGTCAAGGCCATTTTTTCACATCAAGTCCATTACGTACGTTTTCCTAACACACGAAGAGCTCATTCCAAAATATGACACGTTTACATTACGTTACCTAAATGATATCCGTCTGATTAACATTAATTTCAGTTGCTGTGCGTAATTTTCCTGCATAATTTCTAGAATAAATGTCAATTAAAATAATAATAATAAGCTAACGTAGTTGAACGTCAAGTTATTTTCATTTTAAAGTACTATTTAGGCAATTACGATTTCGCAGGTATATTGAAGTTTCACTCAAATTGTCGTGAAATAATCGAGCATGGATGATTTTAAATAAATATGGAATTACTTGATTGTACATTACACATTTTACAAAAAATTACATTACTTTAAAAGGAACAGCTGCTTTGAAGTGATACGCAAATATATATAAAAATATCCACAGTTGCGTGTAATGCACTTTGCGATATGCTTATGCACTGATAATATTTACAGACGTCATCGCGCTTGGCTTTTCCCGGAATAACGATAAGCAAGCGCAATGGTAGAGTAGGAGTGAAAAATCTCGTTTTAAAGTCCGCCAGGAGCCGTACCAGTAAATTAAACTTTAATCAAAAATTCCCGCAGAACAAAGAATAGCCCGAGTTACGCTCCTGTAGTGAACCATAGGTCCACTGGGTATACCATGGAAAAAAAAGATACGCGCCAAGATCTGCTTAGCTCCCAGCATCTTTATCGAAGTCGAATTTCAGATCGGGTCAATAGACGCGCGCGTAGTCGCGAATTGTTTTTTACTTGTGAGATCAGAAATACACTCCTAGCCGCGATATCAGTAATATACGGGTTAACGTCGCTCCAAATTACCGCACGGTTGGTCGATTAATTCCATTTTCTCTAATAACTACATCAAACCCACGGGCATGTCCCGTTCGCATCCGAAATCGAATCACCGCGCGTCGACAGTCAATCCATCGCGTCAATTTCTAAGTGATTGCGTGTCGATACGCTCGATTAGTCAACCGAAATTCGGTGACAGCTTCACGGTGGAACGTGTCAAATCGACGAGGAAAAAATTTCAAGTCAGTTCCGCTGTCTGGGATTCACTCCCGATTAGAGCCTCGCCGAAACTTTGGCATCTAATCTATAATCAGTATCTTATAAATAATATATATTTATAAAATTTTCTTATATGTACGTTATATAAATAATATATATAATTTTACTTGGGAAATTGAAATTTCATCTCCGTCTGAATAATAAATTGTAAAATAATCCCTCCCTTTTTATAAATATATTTAATGATTCATATTCAACTGAGTTATTTTAAAATATAATCTCAATCTAATTGACTTACATTAGCGAGAAAATAAACGATATATTTAACCTTTTAATTAATTACAAACCTTACGAGCGCGTCATGGCGATCCGCGATAAAAAATCACCTCTCTCCATTTCACATTTTACATGGCACATTTTCAGCAAGGGGGGGGGGAGCGCCGTTTAACAGTTCGAAGAAGTTTGCGCAAACGAGTGAAATTACTTCAAATTTCCGTACGGAACAGCGGTCGGGAATAACGGAGGAACGTTACGCGGCACGGCGGAGTACTACGTTAATACAGATGTATGAATTACTGTCACGTACCGCGAAGGTTTTCTGTACGCGATGCGTAATTTGTACCGCTGCCTGCGCTCCGTCGTGAGATGAATAAATCATTCGCCACTTATCACGCAGAAACTTTCGAACATGCACACATACACACGCACACAGGCAACACACAACGTCGTTGATCCCACACGTTGGTCGCTGCAGAGTCATATGTAATATGCGCAGTTTAGCTGCAGTTTACCTATTCCCCGAGAGCCCTTTTTCGCCCGACTTTCAAACATAGATATATAAATATATATATATATATATATATATATATATATATATATATATATATATATATATATATATATATATATGTATATGTACATGTATACATATAGGTATGTATGTACGTGCGAGGGACGTCGTACATACAAACGACAATTTATCCTAGAACGCGTCTCGAACGACGTTAGATATTATTCATCTGAGAATCTCAGGACTCTCCCCGACCCGACGAAGATCCAAGAGGACCGACGGGCTGCTTTTCTTCGCGAGAGATGAGAGAAATGGACGAAGACGGATTTCCGGCGAATCTCGCTTGAGAGATTAAAATCTTTTTCCGAAAGACATCGCTATAATGAGAGTTCTTTAAACCGCAACATTAGTTTATTTCGTATCTCCCGTAATAATTCTAAAAATTTTATGATAAAAAATTAATGGTTAATCTACTCAATCGTAGATGCATTTGACTTCTCTTTAAGAGAAATTAGTGGTCAAGAAATTTTCTTAAAATTATTATCTTAAGAGACACTTAAACTTTCATAATATATTTGATTGAATATAATTAATCTTTTCATAATTAATAGAAGAAAATGATAATAAAAGAAGAAATAGAAATAAAGCAGAACTTTTACTTTATATTTAAATTATAAATATTTGGATAATATAATATCCAAATTATCTAAACTAATTATTAATCGATTACTTAAATTCGAATGTTTTAATTAAAAAAAATAACTCAAATCTTAATAATTAGATCTGTGACATCGTGAATTCGAATCTGGATTCACATAAAAAAGTTAACATAAAACGTCAATTAATGTCTTTAGAAAAAATAATTTAATTATAATTATAATTTAATTATGATAAAATATTTCTTAATTTTGAAATACCAATCAATTTGTATGTACAAATGATATGTACAAATGATAGCTTTTTTCGGCTATAACGATATTTTCCAGCGTGAAGAGCAGTTTTTCAGAGTCAGCGGAAGAAGCATAGCTAGAAGAAAAGCTAAATAAATTCTAGCTACCACAGCAATCAGTTTTCTGACCTATTCTTAGTAGACAATTCGAATCCGAATTAATAAATTTACAGATTAAGCTAGATTTGATTCTCATTAAGATTCAACTCATTAGTTCGGATATCCGAACTTGAGTAATCGGGTAATTTGGTGAATTAATTATCAGGATATCTGAATATTAGTAAATCTGTGGATTGTATAATAGCCCTACATATATATCAATGGATAGAACATAGCCGTTACATGCTAGAGAAAATAATAAAGATACATTGCATAGTTATCGTATTACAGCAATTTATATGGCAGTGGATAACGATAACAACAAGACGTAAAATACAATTAAAGCCAAAGGCATTCTATTCCGTCCCACCTCATAAAATTACAATAGTGCAGATGGTGGACTGATAGTACACCACCTGTATTAATTAAAGACTGGGCACAAAATGGTAGCATTTGGCGAGCTAATAAATTCTAAATGCATTAACCTTTTAGAGCTGAATTGCGCTCGCAATTTGCATTAAAGTGGTAATGCTATATCAAACTATTATACTTTGTTTTCTAGAAACTTGTACATAATGGAAGAAATAAAAAAGAAGTAGAATAATATAATTTAATATTAATTATCCGATTTAGACGGTTTATTTTCTTTGACGGCCGAGTTTAATAAATCAGTTCATATTTATTAATACAACTCTGTGCAGAGGGAACATACTATTTTCGAATTCTCGGTCGGCGATAAGGGAGTAAAGTACCAAGTGTCCGCGGCACGTGGTACGCCGAGGATACGGTGACACCGTGACAAGTGTAAATCACGATTCCGGGGAGAGCTTCGCGAGAGTTCGACTTGCCTCGCTTGCCAGTAGCGAGCTGCGAAATCGACGATGCGGGGCGTCGGTGCCGTAGGGTGGATGTGAAACGAAGGAGGGAGGGAGGGAGGGAAGGAAGGAAGGAAGGAAGGAAGGAAGAAAAAAGAGAATGCGCGGCACACGTGTGGCCCATTCGTTCCGAATACTCCCGCCGCCACCCGGTGTGGGCATCGCGCGGGGTGCCGGACGCGGCCGAAGAAGAGGAAAAAAAAAGGCGTAGGGTAGTCACGCTCCAGAGGCATTTTTCAGAAGCTGCTTGTCGGCCACCATATCCTGCCATCCCATTCCCCCCCCCCCCCTCGCCGCTTTCCTTCTCTCACGTCCGCGAAAAAGTCGATAGTTGCGTAGACAGCGTTCTCGGGAGACGGTGAAGAGCGGGTGCCAAAACGAAGAGCGGCAGAAGAGGCGAAAAGGGGGATCGCGGCTCTCGTGGGCCGTTGTCAGAAGTTACCATCGATTTTTCAAATTCCCCGTGGGTACATAGGCGACTGACACAATCGGATTTTCTTCGTTCGCCGAGCGTCACCCGGGATATTTGTCAAGAGCCCGTGAGTCTGACCATACTGCGGATGCTTACTACTTGCGCGGACAGAAAAACCGCGCCTAACTCATTGAGAAATCGTTTTCTCCTATTTATAAAACTTTCTTCAAAGTATATGCAAGATTGTATTTGCCTTGAAAATTAATCAATTATGGAATGATCAGGAGAATCGAATATTCATCTTGACGAAAATAAAATCATTCCTCTTTTATCAATCTTATTAGATATAATTATGGATGTAATTATTTTTTAAAATATATGTTTATAACGGCGTTAGTAACGGCGCAACAATATGTTAGTAACGGCGCAACAATATATCTTCTCCTTTTTAAGTTTATTTCGGGATTTTTTTTCTTTCTTTTTGTGTTGAGTGTGTGTAAACAACAATATCTATTAATTTTGATCGGTTTGATTTAGATTACATAGTGAGACAAAGTCTTTATGGGACGAGTGCGAAAACCACGTCCATAAACGCGAAATCATTGTCGGCCGCGTGTCCGAAATTTTCGAAGTTCGAGCGTTACAGAGATACGTGTCAGAGCTATTGGGTTATTTCGCGGTAAAGCATGGCGACGCGAGACACTTGCCAAACGAGGCTATCGGCGTGGTAACGTAACCGACACTTGCATAAACAACCTGCCTGCTGCGGTACGATCGATTTCTCAAAGGCTTATCGACACATAGAATAAATGGGGTTTTCGTGTAATTCCGTCTACAACCGAAGTCATTCCCAAATTGTATTACCACTTCTGGTACTGCGAAGCATAACACGTCAATCTGCGGAGGATTGCAACTTCTTATAAAATATATAATCGCTAGCAATTTGTACATTTCTCGATCGCGTTTACACTGCAGTAAACCACTTTTGTAATATGAAATATTAAACACACGTTCAAACTATTCTTAAAAAGCATTAAATAAAAAAAAAGCATATAAGGTAAAACATTAAACATTTTTAAATAATTTATTTTCTACAAATTGCATTAGTCATCGTGTTATAAATAAAAAAGAGTAATCAACGTAATCCCGGCGTCGGTATTAATTAATAAGTTAAACTTTTTAATAATCTAATCTCAGATCGTATCATACTATACTCAACTCTATATAATACTATTCTCTAATAAACCTGTTTTCACATAATTTGCGAGATTGTGTCTACTTTAAGGCGCCTTCTACACCTTACTATAATCAGTCTTTGTCGATCAACAAGCTCATTGGGCAATGCCCGTTACTGAATACGTGTCAATCGATCTATGCCAGTCGGCACAAAATGCCGATCAGCATATATATGGCTTTGCTGACTATAGCCGATGGACGACAAAAGAAGCCATGCCGAATCGCGTATTAGAAGCACAAACATCGATCAATCCTTCATACCAATCGTTATCAATTTCAATCTTTACGTATTAGAAAAATTTCTGAACTCATTCTTAAAATTATGTTCTAAATTTAATATCGTTCGTCGTTATTTAATATCGAGTTTATTAAATCTGCTGAATCCCGCTACCAACTTCCACTCTACGTCACAATGCTATATCTCAACTATATTAAACTTAATTATATAGACACGCGGCTTTACAGCATACGGGAAGTATGCAAATTATGCTTTTAGATATATATATGCTATATCAGCAATAGACTGTGTACGCTGTAAGGTTTCTTCCACTTTAAAAATTCTCTGCACGGTTCAGTGACCAGTGACGTACTGTACGAGAGATATAGAAGCTACTCTATACCCGATTCGCCAACGTCAACACTAGGGTTGCCATTTCATGAGGTTTAAAAATCCGGATATCACAGCACGAAGATGGTAGAAGTAGGAATAAGGGAATCGTGTTCCCAGTAAATTTTCAAGTCAAACATGAGAAAAATTGTCAATATTTTTTACCCCATATATATTGTATATATAGAACGCATATATGGACGCATGATATTTCAGATATTTAAAATAAGTATACGTTTAACGCAGTTTTGCATTAATATCAAGATTGACAATTATTTCTTTGCGACGTTAACACGTGGTTTGCGGCTTACGGAATATTTCGCACGGAAGAATTGGCTTTAAGGTCGGTTCTAAACTTCGCGAATATTATCCATTCATCAACGTTACATCAAGCAAACATGAAATATTCCCTCATGTTAGTTCCCACAAGCATCAAATGTGACTCCATATATCATAAGTTTAAAATATCGAACGATTCTACTGTTCTCCAAAGTATAGTTCTCCGATAAGATTTTTCACGTTATCAAATTTATTCGTTTTATTCTCATAAGAATTGCTTCGTGTCGTATTAAAAAATAATTACCATCAATCCAAAAAAAAATAGTCGATAACAAAAAAGAAAGAAAGTATAGTATCGATATTGGAAGTTAAAGTTCCTGCGTAAGATGCCTTATTTCTTTAGACTCCGATTGTTTTTGGCAGTTCTACTTTTTGTTTTTCAACTTTATACACCGGCGCGGAGGGGAAGAGCAGGGAAATCCGAATTTAACGATATGGTAACGATCTACCGTTTATAACGAGATCCTTTCTCGCGAATCGTCGGAATGCAACACTTCCCGAACCGTAAGCGGCCGCTGCGGTTCGATAACCGCGGGATCGATGACCGAATAAACAGGCCGAGCGCGCGCGGCGCAAATCGATCCGTCTCATCCCCATATCGATATCGGATGCCGCGCAGCGCATTCGTTAGATAGAACCCCGGAGCTGAAAGTCCGGTTTGACGCAACGAGGCGTGCGAACAGCACGGCGTGCCGTGCCGTCCCGTGCCGTGCCGTGCAGGATCGTGCCGTGCTGTGCTGTGCCGTGCCGAGCCGANCCGAGCGGAACGGAGCGAACCGAAAGCCAGAGCGCATGTCGATGCCTCGAGCGGCAGCAGCCAATGGACTGGCTAAAATATTAAACGGGAGCAAAGACCCTGTTCTCGTACACCACGTAGCCGCGTTCAATTTCTGAGCCAGTCTCTCCAACCCTGCCGTGGCAGGGGATCGAAAGTGGAAACAGACGGTGGTAGCCAGACTTGCGGCGCCGCGACAGCCCGGACCGACACTACTGGCGACATCCGTAAGCTCGGGCGAGAAAAGAAGAGGGATGGTGCGTGGCCGGGATCGGTCGGCACCAGGGTGAGTAAACCTTAATCGGGAATAGAAATCGAAATTTATTAACGAAATATAGGTCGCATAGCGTAAGACATTATTTTAAAAGATAATATTATCTTAATTTAGAAAGATAAAAGTAGTTTCAAAACGATTCTTTCATTTTCTCTCTACTCTTTTCTTCTCCAAATTTTTTTTATTTATAATATAGTATATACTTTCACGAAACTTTCTATATATCTAAATGTTAGATTAATCTATTTTAATTGAATAATTTTGAAATAAAAAGAAATGCGAATTATTCATATTTGTATATAATCAGACTGCTATTCTTGAATTTCCCTGATTTCTTTCTACTTTTTTCCAATGTGGATTTATTATAGCTAGAGTTATTAATAATTGCATTAATAATGCGTTTCGCATAGACACAATGTTATGCAACGGGCATGCAAGCACACATGATCGTCTTGAGATAATAGACATTAAAGTTCAGTAGATAGTAATCATGTTAAATTGTCTTTTCTTATTTCCGAGTTGGATAATAGTGTTAAACTTCAACGGTTATTGTCTCAAGACAATGGTGTTGTGCTTACAATAGCTCTTATTGTTACATAATGTACATTATCTATATATTCCAGTAACTTTTCGATCTTAAGAATTATTTGATTAATTTTATGTTAGATGAGTTGTTTTAAATAAAAATAACATTTTCTATTTTATGTGGGAATAAAATCTGATTTTCTGAGTGTTATACTTCAACGGTTATTGTCTCGAGACAATGGTGTTGTGTTCACAATAGCTCTTATTGTTACATAATGTATATTGCCTATATATTCAAGCAATGTCTCGATCTTAAGAATTATTTGATTAATTTTATATTGGATGAGTTGCAAATAAAAATAACATTTTTTATTTTATATGGAAATATGATCTGATTTTTCTACAATTATTATATTGAAATACAATCGAGAAAATTCATCCCATAGAATTTTCGACATTTGAATTAGATATTTCTGAAGAGAAAAGTCGTTCAAGTTAATCGACATATAATTGAGAACTTCTTAACATACTGACACAGATCGTACAGCAATGTATTATTGATTTGATTTTTACGATTCACGTGCCTAGAATACTCGAATTATATATATATATACACAATATGTGTAATGTGAAACATACTTAAAAAAAGTGTTACACTCTGAATGATCGATTTTAATAACTTTCATGAATTCACTCTAAAATAACACGGTCTAATATGGTTGAATATTGAAGAATGGAAAAATAACGTAAGCGACGCTATGCCGTTTACTTTTTATAGAACGCAACGCTCATCGTTTACATGTGGTTGACCGCAAAAAGGGTCACCACATTTTTTTTCGGCGAGTTTCGGCACGTACTAGAGTTTCAGCATTCTGCACTGCTGCCTATATCAATGCAAAAATTTTGTCAGAAAAACTATACGTTTATACGTGATACATAGTCCATTTAATAGGTCATGATTTATACTGCTTTGCATGTGATCATACGAAAATTACGTGTGTTTGAACATGGTTGTGGAATAACGATACTTCGATGACAAAACCATTGTTTGCAACTGTTTTTTCGTTACGTGAAAAATGTGCTCGAGCTTTATCGAACGTGATCAAATTCACCAAGTTTTATAATTCATCTAATATGCATAGCATTATAACTATCTACGGCGGATGAACTTAATAATTCCAACATAGTTTTGAAATAAATCACAAAACATTAACGCTTATATAATTAACGGAGATATGTGTGAATGTATATTATTTGTAAACTACCACAGAATTTATACTGCGTATTTAAAATATAACGTCAGACAATAATTATTATGTTTACATTAATTATATATTATGGATAAAAACATTCATTATAAAATGGAGAATAAAATTTTATCAGATTTTACGTGTGCAGCTTCTTTTCCTTTATTTTATTACTTGCTACTTTAATACTTCCACGTTGATAGGGCGATGATATACCTTTGGTGATCTACTACGACGCCATTCGGACTGTTCAATAGGAGAGAGATTACTATTAATAAAGAACTATATATAATATTTGTGTAATAGATACATTATTAGCATAATAATCGAACGTAATTACTATCAACAAATTTTCACATTATGACAATATTCAATTAATGCAAAATACATTGCTATTATATATCAATAATTTTATTAATAATAATAATAATTTTATTAGAGAGCAAATGAATTAATTCCCACAATATAATAACTCACGTATCGCGAGAAAGATTCATTATATATCGATTAAAAGAAACTATGCCAAAGCAGAAAATTCCTAAATTATTCCTATATTCCTATATAAACTGCGAAAATTTCGATAATCTTTGGCTACCGAGCAGAATATCTTTTGATTGCAAGAATTACCTGAATTCTCTAAAACGAGAGCATAATATTTATAGCTCAGTGATTTTCGTACACCTCGTTAATGATAGTTTCAATGATTCAGTAATTCAAAGTCCAATGTTGAATACCAACTCTATTATCAGCAAAAAGTAGAAGTATGACACGCTTAATTAAAGACAAGTATCGAAATATCCGCGATCAGAAAGGATTAACAAGATGAGTAAAAATATCCCATCGTGCAGTATAAACTCGGACAGAAAGGTCTGAGATAGGGTCGAATCTAATTTTATGTTTGCCAATCGAGCGCGACTGCCTGCCGGATATACCGAGACTGATCTAATGCCCGACGCAACGACCGAAAGTCGTAGAGGCCATGATACGTTTATACGACCTTTGGTAATTCAGAGTTTATAGGTCGTCCCGCGTATAGCGAAAGAGATACTCCTTTCTATCGTAACAATATCCTGCGCGTATACGCGGAAAATCGCATAAATGCGTTTTATTAAATCTCTCATTCTTCGACAGCGCGGCGAAATTTTAATTAAAAGCGAGTTCGCGATCGGCACACGGTTTATCCCTTTGTACGAATTCCCGCGAGTTTCATCGTATTCATCTCCGCAACCTGCGAGTTATTAAATTACTTAAGGTCGATGATCACGTGTAAATTCTGAATAAGAATGCAAGTGGACTATGGATCTACTATTTTTATCAATAGTGTTGAATTAATAGCGCGAAGGATCTGCGCATGGTTAGCACTCAAGTTTGGAACGAGTTTTTTATTTATTCTAGTAATAACCCGTCCGCACAGTGTGTCCCATTTATCGCGACAAATAATTTACCTCGGGTTTCAATAGCTTCTCGATACACGACATTTTGCTGTTCATTATTTCCAGCTCCAGTTGCTCTTTGCATAACTGTTACAACGAAATCCGGAAATCCGGAAATTAAAATATTTAATTAGTGAGAGTTACGCGAGCACAACCGAACAGATTATCGATTCTCACCATTTTCTTCGTTTTCTCTTGAAACACGCTCATCCGCTGTAGCTAGAAAGCGAAATAATTAGACAGCGTGACGCCAAATATGAATCGTGCCCTTTAAAAAATATTTTTGGCGCTTAAGTGACAAACTTACATGCTTGTGAATACATTTGTATGGAGGTATGATGCTAACGACGCTTTCCATTCGCGGTAACTTCTACAAATTATTGACAGTCAATGTTGACGCTTTCAAAGTGTCATTCAATATCGCTCTAGTCTCGATCAAATTTCAATTTAACTGTAATTACCGAAACTGTCCAACTTACTTTCTCCGCTTTCTCGAACAATTCACGAAAAAGCGTATCGTTCAACGTCACCATATTTAAGCTCTAGCATCAGAATAAAGATTTAAGTATTTGAAGTAATATATTATATAAACAATAATATATTAAAAAATAATGTATTAAATATTAAANGTCCTTTTTATTAAATCAATCAATCAATTTTTACGCTTTCTTATTCCCTATCGCTGTTTACTGATCTTACAAGTAGTTATGAATTGGAAATTATCGCGTGCTTTCTAATCGGTTTTATCAAGAAAATCTCGTAAACACGAAATAAAAATAGCAGACTGAAAATCAATAAAAACTTTTACGTTTGTAAATTTATTCGAAGCTCGAAGTTGTAATTTCTGAACATCGTTATCTCAATAAAGATTAAAGCAAATGTTGTTGCATTGGAAAGAGTTGAAATCCCCTTCGTCAAAATTGAAGGCGTATACCTAGTATACTTTTTCGTGTGTATAAGAATTATATTTGTTACAACGTGGCACGTGCGCCAGCACATCAGTATTCAAGCGATTGCCTCGCAAAGTTGTTTACATTTTCTTTAAGTCGGCAAGAGAGTTCGGCGCTGGCAAGGTTTTCGAAAGATACGTGACTCGTTTTCTTTCGTACGATACATATAACGATGAGTATTATCTATTCAAAAACCGACCATGATACACAACAGGGAATATATCGATAATTCCGCGACTTCGATCGCTTATTGTTTCTTGATTAATTACACGTTGAAATAATATTATTACGTTGGATTTAAAGCAAACAATTAATTATAGAATGGTGTACTCGTATTGTCATGGCGTTTTAATTATTGTATCGAGTCACACGGTATCATATGCAAATTAATTGCCAGAATAATAAGCTCACTTGAATTTTCTCTATCAAATGAATAATTGTGCGTAGAAGCTTTCACGCTTGCTGTTATGGACAAAGTTAATTAACAGATAAGTTTTTTTCAGATGTAGCTAATATAATCTACATCCTTTCGTTAATTACCTGATAAATTCCATATCTAATGAAATAAAATAATTGCTACACGCACCAAAGAAGTGAAACTGTTCTATTGACTGTTCTCTAACTAAAATTCTTTTACACTAAACTTACTGCTATCGAACAGACAGCCATAATCACTACGAAGATGAACGTAACAAAAGTCATCGCTCCGCAATAAGCATTTAAGTTGAAGAACCGTCTAAGATTATAATCGGCAATGAGAAATCGGTATATCTGAAATGAAGCAAGATTTGTGAAGAATTAAAGTTCTCGATGAAACCGGGGTAACCTAATCGATCCGCATTTCTGACCAGCGAATTCAAACCGTATCCGGGCGTTCGATAGTACTTGTACAGTCTAGTGTCATCCATAATGGGGAGGGCGATAACTATCGAATAATTTGGCGAGATCGCACGATATCGCGTCGATGCTCGAAGGGAAAACCGGGAGACCGACGAGTCTACCGTTCAAATATTCGGCAGGAGACGGCGGTATGTATTGTGCGATCGATCGACAAACAAATGACAGTAAATAGGCAAACTATGATGTTGGTTAACAATCATCCAGTTCGACATTTTTTCATAAGGATGATAACTACATTATCTTTACTAATAATCATGTCTAGATGTCATTCAATAATAGCCACGGACGAATGCGATTTTAAGAGAGAGATTTAAAAAAATTAATTTTTAAAGAGGGTTGGGAAAGTTACTTTATAAAAGTATTTAGTTACAGTTTCTTCACTGAAAATGTAATATATAGTTACAGTTACAAGTTACCAATTCTAAAAAGTAAAAAACTCATTACTTTTTTTCAATAACTGTAACTGTAACGCGGTAACCTGTTTTACGTAAATGATTTCGTGAGAAACGAAAAAAAATTGTTAAATTATTGGCTATGATGTTGGTTAGAACTCGAGTTACGATCGTAACAACATTTACTTAATATAAAAGTTTTATATCTTGTACATGTAAAATAAGCTAGGTCCGCACTCGAGTGAATTTATTACAGAATAATACTGTGTTTTTAGAATGAGATGCTTTAATAAAAAGGTATCGTTGACCTGAAAATTTCGTATGTGAGAATTTTGTCTGTTTGCATGCAAAATCGATGGAAAGATAGAATTTAGCAGTAGAGTAGTTCACGTACACATTGTATTATTGTCTGTACTTTGATTCTAGAAAAGAATTTTTAAATCCTTTTCTAGAATCAAAATACAGACAATAATACAAAACTACAGAATTTTTTATAAAGGCAATTAAAAGATTAATGAATATAAAATTAAAAATGCTCGATCGATAACTATGTCACTTTAGGACATCCCCTTAAGTATATACATATGTATATTTATAAATTAAAATATTATAAAACAACGTGAACTCAATTTAGATTCTTAATTCTTAATACAAGACAAGGCTTAAGCAACATTTTTCATAGGAAATTGAAGCTTAAAAATATATTTGCTAGTAGTATTTGTTTATAAAAAAAAATAACGGAAAGATTTTGGCCTTCTATATTTTATAATTCATCGTTTGAGGAAATATCGATTAATAGCTTGACGCACTTCAATATAATTAATTTTCATATTCATTCACTTCTCGGTAATATTGCCCCACTTTCTTGCATTTCTCCCTGCCTCTTGAGTATTTACACGAGAGCTACCCCTCGCGTTTTGAAGTTCGAGCATAGTTCGTGTCAGTCGCGTTCGTTACGTGTCATTAGGATCCTCATGAAAGGTTTGTTTAGTTTTGCGTGCGCCACCGATATTCTTCTCGCGCCGAAGTTTCCTGACATAATTTATAACCTGCGGCATTTGCCTGTATACATGTAACACGGAATGCGTTATTGAGTCATAAAAGCGCGGTGTTAGATGGAGGAGCATTATCCATTCAGCTTTCTATCACTTTGATAACGTCGAAGTTGAATTTATGCGAAAATATTTAATAATAGGAAATATAAATAATTATTACATCTGTACCCGAAATGTAACAATGAAATATTTGCCTGAAATATAATTAAAATTTGCATTTTGAACACTAAAGTTATAAAATAATTAAACATAAGATTAATAAATTAATAAAGGATAAAATTAATAAAAGATAAATTAATTGAATCGATAATACCTTAATCTTAATTAACATATTAGAATCAAATAAAGATTATTAAGATTATTAACATATTAGAATCAAATAAAGATTATTATAAGTTTTTAGCCGCATAAAATTTAAAGTAAAACTGTCTCAATGATCTCGTATGTAAAATTGATTATATCAATAATACAGTGAAATATAAATAATAAGATCAATTTCAGAGAATATAAAGTCGTAAGATAATAAAGTATAGATATTTCGAATTTTCGAACACTATAACTATAAAAATAAAACTTATTATCAATTGGACCAGATATACCAATCAATTATTGCTATTATTATAACAAGTACAAAATTACGGTTCTCTACAAATTTAAGTATTTTAAGTATTTTAAAAATGTTTAATATATGTCTAATAAAAATTAATATATTCTAAAAATTGATACAAATTTATTTACATTACACGTTCATTTAATTACACGTTTTATTTTTTATCCTTTTCAGGATAAATGAAGAGTTTTTGCTTGCATAAAGCACTGCCATTTTCAGTCGAAATTTNGCGTTCTCTTCATAGAGTTCTCCTGACTGCGACGGATGTCAAGAAAGAGAAAAAGGGAATATGAAGAGGAGAAGAATGGAAAGTACGTGAAAAAATATGTAATTAAAATCCAGCGTTGTGAGTGAAATGCATCTCGAGCATGGACGAAGAAATCAGAGCGAGGAAACGAGAAAATTACCCAAGATAGACGACGGTAGATAATATAGAAAAAACTAAGTGTATGAAAAAAAGATTACGATCACATGAAAAGAGATAGAGAGAGCGAACGAGAAAAGTTGAAAAAAAATATCGCGACAAGCGATCGTACATTTGTCTAAAAAAGCCCCGTTAGAATAAACGATAAGAAACTAAAAGCATTGGAAGACATTTACATAAAGTTTATACAGGCATAAAATGTTTCCAAAGTTGCACTCATTCGATACTATATTATGTAATATTAAATTATGATGCTATATTAAAAGAGACGTAATTTTATCTAATTGTAAGTCAAACTAAATTTCTAGAAAATTAAAAAAATTTTTAATTAAGTGTGGAAAATTTTTTAACGTAAATAGCGATACTTAGAATATTCTGTACATAAAAAATACATGAAACAGCTGCATTTATAAATCTTTTTATTAATAACGTGAAAACATCGTTCAAACAGTAGAGCATTAATATTCTTCGGATTTATCGGAATACGATAGTAGCCGGTAAATAATAATTAAGACTTCGTATTTACGTCGGAGACAGCATTTTTTTCAACGTTAGTGATATATTAAGAAACAATTCGAGACAAATCTTTGAAATAAAGAGTTTAAAAAAGTCTTTATTAAAAAAATATCCTTTTTAAAAATATAGTTAAAGACATCAACCAAATTTTTTACAATGCATATCATATTTAATTTCGCTTTTGAATAAAGGTGATTTTTTGCTAAAAAAAAATCTGACGAAGATTTTGCTCAAAGAACTAAAGACACGTGTGGCCACTTGGGGCTTAACCCTGATAGACAGTGATTCGCGCTTTGGCCCCGGTGAATCCTGATTCTATCG
This sequence comes from Tetramorium alpestre, assembly GCA_021460005.1. NCBI lineage: Eukaryota > Metazoa > Arthropoda > Insecta > Hymenoptera > Formicidae > Tetramorium > Tetramorium alpestre. Next base: position 801,746 of record JAJVSH010000023.1, read on the forward strand.
TGGGCATATACGCGTCCCGAGGCCTATAACGTCTTCACCGGATTATTCGATCCTGTAATCGAAGAGTATCACAGTGGTTTTAGGTCTGACGATGTTCATTTCGACCTGGATTGGGGTGAGCCCAGGAAAACTGAGTAATCTTTATCCCAGAAGAAAGCACATGATCTTGATGTGGATTGCGTAAGGTCGATCAAGGGTTATCCATTCAATCCTGCCATGAGCGAGATTCACTACCACGAGCTAAAGTAGAGCTAAAGTGGAAGATAGCGGTGGACTTATGAGCAGTTTAAACGGATTTTTAGAGCTTTAGCTGTTTCTCAAATCGTGTGTTAATTTATTTTTTGTAATGTCTAATAAAAGAGAACGTTTGAAAAAGAATTTGTAAATAAAATTCTTACTCAACTCTTCTGTCTATCGAATTAATATAAAGCTGAACATTTAGGGCTTCTAAAGTACTCCGTTGGTAGAAAGCTAAATCCGCCGTTGGTAGAAAGCCCGCGCGATTTATCCCAAGAAAATGATTTCTGCAATTAGTTTTGTATCGCTTAGTGTCGTGGCGAAGGAGAATTAAAGTTGCCGTAAGAGTAAAACTACAAGATAGCTTTTATAACACGATTATCCTGTACCTCTAGATACAGGAAGCTTTAACCTCATTAAAGGACGAGCTCAAAGGAACCTATTACACGCTCGGAGCATTAGACAAACAGATCCGGCAACAATTACCGAATGATCATTTCCCGTTCAAAGAAGACGACAGATTTCTAAAAGCAACGAACGTTACTAAGTTTTGGGAAACGAGTAAATTTTCTAATGTAATAATATATAAACTGATATTGTTAACGTTATATTTTCTTAGTCGCCTACGTTTGAAATTAATTTCGATGTGTCCTTAATTCAGTTCTAAATTAGACAGATAAATTACACAGATAAACTAAAATTATCTAACGCTTCGTATCTTCATTTATGGTAGAAATCGGACAGTATCGCGAATGTATTCCATTTACCTTAACTGCACGCTAAGAGCCAACTTCGACGACTAATATTATACGGGGTCAAACTTCGATCCGATCGTAGTTACTTTCGTTAAAACATTCAATTACAATGTCTTAAGTTCCTTCAGCCTACTCGAAAACATTAATCCCCCGGTAAGCTATACCCCCCCAAATCGAGGATTTATGCTGAAACGAAGATTAAACCAAAACTTTACCAAGATTAAAGTAAGTTCCGTAACGGAAATAAGCAAAACGCTTTACGAGCGCGTGTGTCGGCAAACGTTCCGACCCCGCAAACCGCAACATGCATTTTTAAGCAGCTTTGTAATAAAAATTTTTATATTCACGTCTTATTATACCTTACTTTAAATAATCATTTAAGTTACAAATCCTCTACGGCGTTCGTGTAAACAATGTGCTCTACGGTGTAATATCTTACATATATGTTACGTACAGTACAAGAGCGGCAAGCAGCTGATTAAATAAATTTGCATTAATGATTTTCGTCACGATGAGGTCTCGAAGATCCCTTCGCCTCTAGGATTAGGGAGTTAAAAGGGTTAGAAGGTATTATGGAGCTTAGTGTTACGGAGCTTAGAAGGGTGTGGCGTGCAGTGCTTGAGAGTTTTCGGAGAGAACCGAATGAATTTCGTTGAATTTCGTTTTTCTTCCTTTTTTTATGAACCACTCCAGATTACACGCGCTTGCGAAATGCACACGATGTGTTCTGAATCATTAATTCGTTATTATGAAAAACGAGACACAAAAGAGTTTTCGGCTTTTCCCCAGTCGATTCTTTTTTTCGTAGTCATTTAACGGATAGATTTTTTTTTAAACATACACAATGGAATAATCCAAGTTACGTTGAAAAGGTTTTAAATGGAAGATAAAACGAATTATCACGTCAATTAAAAAAAAAATGTTTCATTTTTTACCACCTGCCAAACAAAGGGTCTCGGCGCGCCCTTTTCCGCGTTTACGCAGGTCGCATCTGCAGTTATGCTTAATTAACAGTATCATAACTCTGTTGGGCTTTCCCCTCGTTCCCTTCATTTGACACTGTCGCTAATATTAATTAAATGTGCAGTGTACAGAAATATGGTTCGCCATAGGATACATTTAATTGCGTGCTTTGTTTCGTCTATCTATTGCATATCTCGCTGCATTTCTTTTTCCATTTGTTGCATGCACTCGACGGAGATTACCGCGCTGCCTGCTTGTTACTCACGGATAATCAGAATCGTAGCTGGATCCATTTTTTCCTTTTAATAAAGAGATTCGCTCAACCGGTCGAATCAATACGGACTAGCCTTTGAATACACTAATAGATTAAAGTGCATCGCGTTCTCGCTTATACTCACTTGAATATTAGACTTTTCATATCATGTATATTTTATAAAATATCACTCTTTATCGCTAATTTAATTTAAAAAGCGCTTATTCCTTACTAATCTTCACCTTGAGCTTTATTTAATTTTTATATTCCCCAATTTTGCGTTTATAACTGAATTTACGTACTTACAATTTATTAATAGGAAAGAAGAGCATTAATTGCAAGATCTAAATAAGATCGTACAAAGCGAGATTTAAGTGAAACCAAATATATATTTAAGACACATTTGTTTTGAGATAAAGTTTATGCCACGTTTCGAGCACTTCACGTGATTATAAACGCATACGAAAAAAAAATCATTCAAATTAGGGAACTTTCTAACTTTCTGAACACGCGTTGCTATGTAATGTCCCCTGACTCAAAATACGAGGATCTTGGTTAAAGGTTAAACGGAATTGCCTCCTTGTGACCCATTCATTATTTCTTTCGTATTATGAGGAACACAGTATAATATTTATAAGTACACACATACATATACAATAACAATGAAAACTATCTGAAAAAATACTTAAGACAACAGGATGTAATAGAAGACCTTTCACGATTAAAGGAGAACGGCTTCTCGGTTGAAAGTTCAAGGCATATAAAACTACCGTGCTTGTATCACGCCGTTCTTTCCACCAGGTACGAGGGAGAGATATTTTTTAACGAGGAGAAAACTTTCCTTGTCTGAAGCAACGAGGAAGATCACATGCGTCTGATATCGATGGAACGAGATGGTAACCTCGCGGCAGTGTACGAGAGACTTGTTAAAGTGGTCCAAGAAATCGAGAAGAAATTGGAATTCCTGCGGCACCGCAGACTCGGGCTTCCTTACATTCTGCCCTACGAATCTTGGCACAGCCATCCGAGCCCGAATGCACGTTCGCTTGCCAAAATTGAGCGTGGATTATCAACGATTCAAAGAGATCGGCACACGGTTTTCAGGTGAGAATGGCGATATTATATGGATAGAGCTCAATCACTCTTCATCAGAGGAATATTATAGTTATTTGATGGATATATAGAGAAGCGGATTATTACGTTTCACGAAATCTAATCTTTCCGAAAACTACATTTTGTATTTTAAAGATACATATGTTTTTCCGTATGAATTATTTATAAAATTATATTCGAAGCGTATACGTAAAATTTTTAGTAAAATCTTAAATTTACGTATTCATTATATTAATTAATAAAATCGCTATTTACAACCATAAATAACTTTTGTTTTTTTTTATAGCGTAACTAAAAAAGTATATAGATATTTGATATTTTTATAAATATATTTATAATTTTTTTAACAAGGTTTAGTTAAAATTTCACAAATTTGCGTATTATAAATAGTCATATATAGTACTTATAATCATTCAATTATTGTCGTGGTATTTTTACATATTGGATATCGAAGAATTTTGTTGAAAAGTCCGGATTATAGAATTATTCTATTAGAGTAGCAAAAATTGCATAAAAAGACACATAAAAATATAATGCAGTTAATATAAATGTGTAAAAAATAAACTTTCGTATATATAATATATGTATATATATATGTGTGTGTTTATGAATACATAAAAATATTAAATATTAAACTCGTAAAGAAATATATTAAAATTTCATAGATGTACATAAACATTGCATAAATGTAAACGGTTTATAAATATTATAGATATACATACATATAAAATATATAATAGCAATAATGTAAAATATAACAAAAATATTAAACAAAATTGGAGATACAAGAAAGTCAATTTTGCACATTTGGATTGCATTTGCGAATCAAATGTGTAGAGAATTATTTTGTAACAATAAATAAAACTTCACGACGCGACGCGCAAAATATAAAATGACAAACTTGACAGTCCATGATTTTTTCTGTTGGAAAAGTGCGATTATATATGTATATATATTATTACAAGCAATTGTTACACGTGCAGTAACTTGTTATTTTTAACTATACTTTGCACTTTCTATTTATATATATAAATCTATATACACGACTAATATTATAAGAAATACAATTTTGATATTTTTTAAATTATAAAATTTTAATTTAATATTATTGTGTATAAATAAATATTTAAATATTATTAAGTACTTAAGTATATCCGTATTTATAAATTTTATATATATTTTTTTATTATTATCAAAAGGTTGAAAAAAGAAATTAATTTTGTAGAAAAAATAAAAAAGCTTTTTTAATATATAATTATTTGATAATAAAAACATTAATAAAACTATAAAAGTTAACAGTATATAATTAATATACCGCTTAGTTACTTTTATGTCTTTTTCATCTAGTTCATTAAAAATTTTTCTAAGATAGTTTGAGAAATTATATAAAATTATATTAAATTAGAGATTTTTAAATATTCAAAAAATAGATCAGAAACACATTCGATAAAAATTCAAATATCAAATTGATATTTAAAAAGAATGCAATTAATTACGTAATTACTGAAATAATTACTAAATACAAAAAAGTGCATGTTAAATCATAATTAATAATTTGTTCTTTTATAATAATTAAATTTAATAATTAATTATTAAACGATTTTATTTTTAAAGTAATTGACATAAATTAATATTAATAATCAAATTATTTTAATAAGCTAAATAATAGACATAAATTTTTCTCATAATATGTTTGATCATGTGAGATTAAGAAAATAATATATGAGCAAAGTGCACATACACATAAAAAAATGTAGTTAAAATAAGAAGTTAATGTAAAATTTATAATTAAAATTCAGTACTCATCATTTTACGTCTCTCGATGTGTCCAATGATGTATCTTTCACTGAAACAGTTCTCAAAAGTCGGTCGGGAGCCTTTCTCGTTGTTGTCCCTCGTTGATTGCACTTCACATTTCACATAACCACTCGTGACACGAAATTCGCAAATTGCAATTTTCACTAATATTATATATTTTCACTAATATTATAATTCACTTATTCACATTTTAATAATTAATAAGTATTGATCATAATAAATCATAAAAAATATAATGCAAATTTTAAAACGTATGAACTAAGCTGCAGAGTTTATGATTTTTCCACATATGAAGTGAATATATAAAATTAAACATCAGAAAGTAAACGGAAAAATAGAAACCTTAAAAATGTAAATCTGTAAGACGTACAAAATCTATCACGATTTATCATTCACGAAATTATTTTGAAACTTACAAAGTTCAGATGTCAATATAATGATAAAAAAAATTTTACACTAAAAATTGAACTCGAGAACTTTCGAGAAATAAGTGATATAAGGCAACGATAATAAAGAATTGATAAAAATTCGCTGGTAAAGTTTAGTCAAATATTTTAGAAAAATAAAATATATATATGCATACATATATTCTGTATTTTAAAAAATTTAATAATTATCAAATTTTATTTAAACATAATTATTGAACTCTAAGTATATATATATATATATATATATATACATACATATAGCAAATTGCCATGTATCAAATTATTTATTCAATCATATGTGTTATAAAACAAATCGATAAAAGTATTACAAGTAAACAAAATAATTTTATTATGAGTATTTCTAGTTTGCGAATATTTTTGTTTCAAAAATGAGAAGAACATAACTTATCTCTTTTTCGCTCAATACTTCTTATAAAGAAATTCACATGCATGCAAAAATTTAATACAAAAATCGCATAAAAAATGAATCGCACTGATTTCAGAAACAGCAATTTCGACGGGAAAGAATCATCACCAATACTCTAAATTTTACTCACCGATACCGCCTATTCAAGACCGACCACATCTCCGAATCCGATTCTGAAACAAAAACATATAAATCGTCGATTAGATATAAATTAAACAAGTTTAATAAACAAGTAAAAGTTTTCTTTTTACAATAATCGAAGTATAGCTTTTATATATAAAATATTATTTAAGTAAAATATATTATAAGAATTAAAAAAATATTTATTATTTTATATATTTGTATATAATACATTAAAAAATACATATTTCTCTATGAAAATAACTGATAATTCTTGAGTTTTATTTACATATATGTTCTATGTATATTTTATTTAGAATTTTTGTATATGTATGTATATTTTATATATTAAATATTAAATTTTTACATTAATTTAATTGTAAGAAAAACACATTAAAACTAAACTTACTAAATTTCAAATACAAACAATGTTTTAAAGATAAATATAAAATTTACCTTCAAGTCCTTGTTGGCGCGAACCGGATCCTCCAATTCAAAAAATACTGCAATCGATATATCCGCAGAAAGTGAATCTGTATCTGCATCTGTAACAATAAATAATCATATCCATTAAAATTATTAATTTAGTAATTCTACTAAATACCTGTTATAATTAAGCATTAAAATGTAGATTAACCGCATTTAACTTGATTTCTATCATTAGAACTTGTGAAACTATTTTTGGACAGTGTTGCCTGAAATAATTCTTTTGCTATGTTTCAAGTTTTTGTGAAATCCATTAAGAGATTACGCATCTAATGGTTAATGTGGCTCATTGTATAACTTCTACTTTCCTACCGGAATTGTAGCAAACTATATCGATTAAAAGATCCATTCCAAGATATACCAACTGAACATTACAGCGTACATCGTAATATACCGTTACGAGATGTGATAAAAGGACAACATCAGTACCTGTATTGTAATTAAATCGTAATATCGTCTCTAATGTGTAACATGCAACGAATGAGTCGTTGTAACGAGATACGATAAAGAGATAGGATTTAGTTAGGGAGTTGCATTACGGTATCAGCGCGTTACACGTTATCGCGCGTATACAAATATCGTGGCGCGTATTACTGTTATGTATTTGCTATTCTCGCTCGTGCTCGAAGAGCACGCATCTAATGTACGTCACATTCGATCTCTATCCAACTTTGAACCGAATGTACATGCTTGCGACATGCTTTAGCGACAGAGCGTACTTCGCTCGCTTGCCTGGCTGACAGTGAATCAGAATAAATAGACGGTATAGCTGAGCCTATCTCTTAATTTGCCGCGCGCAATCGTCATTGTTTCCCGCATAAATGTTGTCGACGTGCGAATGGGCATGCACTAATTCATAATTAATTTATACATATAAAATATATGAATTGATTATACTACAATTGAAAAATATTAATTTATTCTAAGTAAAATTTATCGCGTATGACTATTTCATTTTAAGAATTCATCATGTAAGTTAAATGAATAATTCCAGTAATTAACTATTTAGGCCTCAAATGGAAAGAGGAAAAATTGTTGTTATATGTTATAAAATGTATTAGAATTATTTATACAAAAGAGTAATTAATAAAACATTGTTTTTTTTGTTACTATTATGTGTTTTGTGTATGTATATGTATACTGTTTATCGGATTAAAATGTTATTTTGAAAATCGTAAATTAATTTATTAAATGTATTGTAAAATATACAGGGTATTCCAGAATTGTGGCATAAATTTTCGTGAGCTGGTAGAGCGGACGAAACTGAGTCGAAAAGTCCTCTACCATTTTGCAATTTTTGCAAGAGTTAATGAGATATTAATGATTAAAAATCGCCGTATTAGCTCGGCCCTCCGCCAAATACAAGCGCGCGGCGAGATATGACCGCCCAACATCATTGTTCCTAAGATCGCGAGGAGTTGTTTACACGCGGCAATGCTTAAAAGCGGCGGTTTTGAGCTGCGATTGTCCCCCTGTTTTTTGCCAAACAACTCCTCGCGGTCTTGGTAACAATGACGCTGGGCGATCGTATTTCGCCGCGTGCTTGTATTCGACGATAGGCCGGACTAATACGGCGATTTTTAATCATTAATATCTCGTTAATTATTGCCAAAATTGCAAAAATGGTAGAGAACTTTTCGACTCAGTTTCGTCCGTTTTATTAACTCACGAAAATTTATGCCAGAATTCTGGGACACCCTGTATATTTGTAATATTTATTTATTGCATCATATATACATATATGAGGCAATATAAACATTTATTAAATTATTTTATTTGATTTTATAATATATTCTATAGCGTCCATGATATATTGTTCATTAAAATTATATAATATTACATTGATTCTTTCTTAATATGGGAACTATTCGTGAGGAAGACTCAAATAATATTATAGTTAAATAGTGTCGCGATGAAAAAGAATAACGAATGTTCGAATATTGAGCAAACGTCGAACAACATCGATATAACTGTTTACACGGTAAATGATCGTTTCGTAACGATGGGATGTCCATCGTCACCGAAAACTGCGACCGATCGATCGATTTCTTTCTATGCATATTTGTCTCTATTAAAATAAAATGGTTAACTGAGATATATGTTCCTTTATTTCTCGTCATATTTTGTTACAACACGCTATTTTTTTCACATTTCGTTGCGTATATTGTTAATTCGCACATTTACACTTGAAAATTAAAATGGCTCTCGATTAAATTTTTTTTTAATTCCCACGTTAGTTACACGCATTTATCACGTACGAAGCTTTTTCACACTCACCTATGGAAGACCTCGCGATACCATTCGCCGTTTCGCTGACATCGTATCCAATCATTCCTCTTGAAGGACTTAGGATCCGAATATTTCAAAAAGCGAAGTTGGCACACTTCTCCACCTTGCGTATTCTCTTCTTTTCTCTTCGCTTTCATCTTTTTGCTCGTCTGCGTCACATTCACTTGTACTACTCCGATCATCGCTATCAGTAGTAATAGTCTTCTTCCTTTCACTTCGGCTGACGTTGAAATTCCTTTCCGTTGTTCGAACTCCTTTATCTCTCGTCGCGCTGGCTCCTTGATATTTTTCCTCTTTACTGCGGAGGTATTTTCGGGAGAAATCAGGAGTAATGCTTCACGTTGTAGCCTGTTTTTATCGGGCACCTTTTCCATCTTCGCGGAGACTCAAGGTAACTCGTAGAATGATGCGGAAGGCGTAGTCTCGGCTTCCGCGACAGTGTAGGAAGCCTCAGTAAAAATTCATCAGTTCGAACAACGTTTGCGTCAAAGGGATAAATTCCACAGAATAAAAAAGCTCTTCCCTCTCTTTCTTTCAACATTAATCGAAACGGCTGCTCTGTGGACCAAACCGGTTTTGAATACCTCTGAAGCTGAATTTCTTTNTTTCTCGCGTCCGCATTATCGAAGCCACCACGAGCTTTTCCGCAATAACATTTTCGGAAGTGTAAAAAAACGTCGCAGAGATCCGTCGGTTTGTACGCAAAATTCGAAACGTTTTCTCGCAGCGTCCTTTTAGATTCCTGAAGTCCCTAGAAAACACAAGTAGATCGTTAAATATTAATGTATGGCAAATTGAAATTTAATGATAAAATTAATCGCAGAATCGGAACAAGTTTCGGAGCATTCCGGATGAGGGGTAAATGCGCCCTATTCGCAGCGCGTCGAATGTTCTTCTGGCGCGAAGAGTCGGCTGGTACGGCGCACGGTCTTGTGTGCCTTTGTTTTTAATGAGAATTGTTTACGGCGCGCTACACGGCGCGTCGCACATGCACACTGCCGTAGCTATTATTCGGCGACGAGACTCGAGCCGCGGTGCAGCTGTCGCGGTGGTGTATTGTACATGTCTTGTTACTCTTCGAAATTGTAATCGGAACACATCTTAAAACGCGACACATCTTCGTGAGCACTGTCTTATCAAGGGAAAAAGTCTTATCTCCAAAAAAATTGAAAATTAAAAGTCCATAATTTTTAAATTGCTAATAAAATACACCTTAAATACCAAATTTAGCTCAAAACTGAAGAGGAACAACTCAAGCAACACTTTTGAAGCAAAATTCATTACAATGAAAAATAAAGTGAAGAAATTAAAAATGAAGTAAGAATGAATAAATAATAGACTCAGGTTACAAAATATGTTAATGCGGTCGACTAATTGCTAAATTTGATCGTGCTGAATAATTTTTATTTTTGGAGGTAAGATTTTCTTACGAGAGGGCAGAACAGTCCGCTCCCGCGATTCACCGCTCGCGCCGAGGCGACGCGCGACGCTTGTCTTTCACGTCAAGCAAATGCTTGGAGCACTCGCCTCGCGCCGACTCGCTTCGTTCGAATCAAATACAAATTGCTTCTCGCGGTACTTAACGGACGAGTAATCGTCCCGTCAACGAGACGCTCTGTATATTCTGTATATTCGCCCTGCATCTCTCACTCTCGATGGTTACACCTAGCTAGACTGAACGTAATTTGCCCTTCGTTTCCGATTGGAGAGTAATACGCGAGTCACCCGATCGAGTAGTACCATTAACGCGCTCGAGACGGTCGACCGTTAGTTCAGATACATATGCTCCGTGGAATTAATATATTATGTACGCGCATGTGTATGTGTGTGTGAATACAATACCGAATTATGTATTTTCGCATGGTTTCGGCCATTTGCGCGTCCGTACCTCGGAGTGAAGTTGCCGCGGCTGATTCCCGGTTCGTTCAGTGAGCACGCAGCGATTCTTTAATGTGATTGGTTCTTGCCTTCACGGGCGAGGGTTAATATCGAATCGAACGTATGCGAGCTTCTTCGTAACAATGTGATTTTTCGAAGGAACATCGCGTCGGTTTGTACGCGAAATGCGAAACGACGTTTTCTCAGCGACTCTTGAGATTTCTCAAGCTCAGGTAGAATAAAAATCCAGGCAGAACAAGAAGTCACAAAGATGTCACATTAAAATTATAAGTTATAAATATTGGGAAAATTATGAAGCAAATCCAGAGAAATGAGAAATGGTTGGTCAAATCGATATCGAATCGATATCGATTATATGTTTTGCGTCGAAAAGGCATCACGTCGATGTCGATTCGATATCTTTTCGATTATCATTTCTCACTGGAAAGTTACTAAAAAATAAAAAATAAAAATAATTGCTTACTATTACTTGAATAATAATTCCACAATTTTATGCTGTAACGATTTTTGTAATAAATACAAAATTAATTTCTCAAATGCATTCAATAATAATTGTGCTAAGATGATTCGCTCTAATTGTACAATTATACAAGAATTCATTTTATCAATTTTAAAGATTGCTGCATGTTACAATAATTGAACTTAGAATTAATGATTTTAAAGTTAGATTTAAACTTATTACACAATATATTATACATTAAATTTAAAAATTAAAAGATGCAAAAATTTTTCCGCATGCGTTCTTATCTGGGTTAGGTTTATAATTTTTGTTTTACCTGGGAAGTCACAAAAATGTTAAAATGGTATCAAAATTTCTCCAAAAGGTCATTATTGTGTCATTTTATCGCTGTTTTAGCGTTATTTTTACGTCAATATAATATCAATATAATTTTTATTTTATCTGGGAGCCCCTAAAAAATCGATATAACTCGATCATTTAATTATTTATACTATGTTATTTATACTAATTTATACTTACGACTATTATGTTTGTCTCTCATGCAAATGTTGTTTTGAATTTTTTAACCAATTTGCCGCGACAGTTTCAAAACTCTCTCGGTTATGTCCTTATAGGTTTTTTTTTATAGTACTAAAACATAAAGAATATTTATAAGATTAAAAAATAAAATAAATAAAAAAAGAATATGTATAATATATGTACATATATTAAACATATCTTTTTTTATATTTTTATTTTTTAATCTTATAAACATTCTTTACATGTTTTAGATGCTATAAAAAAAAATCAACAAGAACATAACCGAGAGAGTTTTTGAAACTGTCGCGGCAAATTAGTTAAAAATGCAAAACAACATTTGCGTGAGAGACAAACATAGTAGTCGCAAGTATAAATTAGTATAAATAACATAGTATTAATTCTAATATCAACGTACTGCAAGGTGAAATCTAATTATCGAAACGATCGAGAGATCGGAGCAATTTCGGAGCATTTCGGAGCGGGGGATAAATGCGTCCTACTCACAGCGCGTCGAGCGTTCTTTTGGCGCGGCGCGGCGCGCGGCCTTGGGCGTCTTTGTTTTTTGCGCGAATTGTTTACGGCGGGCGCGCTACCCAGCGCGTCGCAAGGCCGTTATTCGGCAGTGAGAGTCTGTGCCTGGCAGCAGTCGCGTGTTGTAACCTCTCTAACCACAATCGCGTCTCTGCCTAGTACCATAAGTAGAATCGTAATTGTCTTTTTTACTCCGATATTAGTTGCCCCTCCGATATTAGTGGCGCGATTGTTTTCTTAACGTTGGCGATACCGATGAGACGCGTATCTTGCGATGATCTTTCGACTGAAATTTGTCGCGCGTATGGTCGGCGAACGACCATACTTCCGAATATCTTAGCTTTGAGTTTAACTCGCGTTTTTGTTCGCTTGCATTGTAATAAGAGAAATAAGAAAAAGGAGAGAAAGAGAAAAAGTCACTCCGAAACGCGAAGTGTTTCTTACTCCAAGAGTGAGTAACGCACGGAATCGTGTAATCGGGAGCAACAAGTGCAGCGACGACGCGACGCGTGAAGTTAGCCGCGATATCCTCGAAAGCTCGCCGCCGCTCGCGATTGATTCGCTGTTCTTGATCTACGAGACGTTGCGGACGCCGGATGGATTGCAGTCTCGCACTGTCGCGATTGTTCTTTCGCCTTTGTTCTTCGACTCCGCGATAGAGTGCTCGTCGCATGCAATCGCTGTCGTGCAAAGCAAGTGCGTGATCGTCGTGTTACGGAGATTAGCGCGCGCGCGCGCACATATCTAATCGCAGTTGACTCTATCTCCGCGAGTGAGTTGTGTGTGAGTGCCATGAAGGAGCCATGTCGACGAAGGTGGACAACGAGAGGAGGCGGAAGGGTGGCATCGGGCGACGACGGAGCGATCATGGGTGAGTTTATTATTTATACTTGTTATTTATTTATTACTTATTACTTATTTTCGATGATTACTTAATTATTGTTATTACCCGACGAATTGATCGTTTATCTCCGCGCATAACTTTGTACCATCACGCAATGTAAATTACGCGTAAAATATTTTTAACTTCTTTTATAGAAGACTTGATAGAATACTTGATATTTGTCGTAAATAAAACACTACTAACGTGTGTTTAATTTATATGAGAATCAGATTTTTCATTTTTTAAATAATTATTACGCAAACGTAATTATTTTTTAAATTATTTATAATTTTGAACGCTACTACAATACAAATATATTCGTACTTTGCAGATTACATACTCCGCTGCTGCGCATCGTGAATCGGTGAGTGAAGTTATTTTTTATTTATTTTATCGAGGTAATGAATATTTGAGAAATATATATATATATATGTGATAAGATGTATGCACAAATTTAAAATAAAATTGAAAAACATTAACGATCCTTAATGAAATATGAGTTATCGTGTGATTTTAATAAATCGTATGATTTTAACAAAATCAAAAACTTGAATAGCTTTAAAAATTTGAAGGAAACATAAAATTAAATTGCCAGAAATAAAACGGGGATTTAACTTTTAAATTTCAAAGATTTTCAATTTTTCTCGATTTATTATAAGATCATATAATTACGCTTATCTCGAAGTGTAAAATTTTAAAGGACGAGTAATAATGAAAATTACTTTTCATTTTCCGAAACGAAGATAAATGCAAATTTAATTAGCAGGCGTTAAATCTAGATTTAACTCGTGATATTTACGATAAAATCCCCGTTGTCAATACCGTAATACGATGTATTTCCACATGTTTATCACATTTCCATAATTTATAAACTAATAATTGTTAAATCATCGGCTACTTGTTACTGACAATTTTACTTACAATTTACTCATGATTGTAACAGCAATGCTATATTTACTCAGATTACAATGACATTATTGCTTATTCAAATGTGCACAATGTGCATTATAATTTAGATAAACCTGACATCCGATATCCGTAACTGATAGATAAATATACATTAGCTCAATATTTTCGAATTATCTTAAAATGATGTTTGGTACTTTATCTATGACATGCAACAGTAATCACAGCGTTAAGTAGTAGAGCGATAATGTACCGAGCAACAATAGCTGATTTAGAGAGATAATATGGACAGTAGAAGACGTACGATTGTCTCTCTGTTGCTTGTTTCTCGCTTGCGATCTTCGGCTTGATTTCCTTAGAAATGGCGAATCCTGCACCGTTCCTAAATGAAATAATATACATCACTGTTTAGATAAAATTTCAGGACTGATACAAAATAATAGATTTCTGTAATTACATATTTAATTCTTAAATTATCAAAACTCCTTAATTATTAATTACTAATCGTAAATCGAAAAATGGTACATTTTTTAAATAATTTTTTTTAGTATGGCTTTCAACATATTCGGTCTATACAGAATACCTCTAAATCTTCTGACACATCTATAAATTTATTTACGGGATCATTTCTTGGAAACGTGTTACGTGAAAAGAATGAGAACGTCTAAATTATTATCGGGGTACGACCGATATGTCCCTTTCGGTAATATTAGTTCATCCATCATTCTTATGTCAGATTCTTAGTGTTCAAAAAGGGATGTGAAGGGAATAATCGCTATATATCGTATGGCAAGAGCAATGCTGATCGTTCAAAAAAAGTAGCTATCGTTTTTTTTACATTTTAATAAAGCAAGATTACTCAGCATTAATTGCAGTTTCGTCATTCTGAGCACGTCGGCCGAGAGCAAGCACGAAAACGTTGATCCGTATTGACGGACCTTAACCTGGTTTCGTCCGGATAACTAATGTGATCAACGCAGGTGAAGATATACGCGATAATGAAAGATAACAAACTTTGTTCCCTTCAACTTGTTCCCCTTGTTCTAATCGCGTAAATTGCAATGGAGATATTTTTGTATATACTGGCAGATCGAGAATTAAAAAAAAAAGATAATATACTTGACGACACTTGAAATTTTCACTTTAATTAGTACAAAAATATAAAATTTGATATTAAAAATATTTAAATATCAATAATATAATTTCCTGTGTTCTGATAATATATATTTATTGAATATTACTTTCGTTTCTTTCTGTAAGTTTTTTTAACGTTATGTATTTATCCAATAACGCATAAAAAAGTATGAAAGAATATAATTACAAAAATATACGACCGAAAGACGGGTCAGCTAGTGTTAACGGCGAGAGAAGAATTTTTCACCTTTTCCGACAAAGGTAATCTTCTTACACAAAAGTGCCCTCGGCATCTAAGACTCAGAAACACCGATAAAGATAAACGAGCTTTCGTGCTTAAGGATTAACCGAGTGGTCGCGTGTCCCGTAACGATCGATGAAGCGACGGATAACCGACTCGTTTAAGTGTCCAATCGCTAAATAAGTAGTAATGAACGCGCATGGGCAGACAACGTGACGACAATGGTGTTGAAATTCGCATTATTTAAGATTTGCAGACTATACGACTGCTTATTCACACAGTAATAATAACGAAAAGATTATTACATTTTATTAATGTTAAATTCTATAAGATATTTTATGCACTTTTTATATATTAGATTTAATTTAAATATATTTGCGATATCTTGAATATTCACAAGCGTCGAAGAAACGTTATATTTTTAGGTCCGTTATATTCCGTTATTTCCGTTATATTCTTAAGTTTCTATCTTTGTTTTATATTTACTGAATGATAAAGCTATGAATGACATAAAAACGCGCTAACATCTTTAGAAGAGCGTTCTGAATACGGGCCTTATTATATAATTGATAATAAAAAAGATTTTCAAATAATTTAGGGAGTACACAAATGGGAATATACATTTCGTAATTTCGAAAGTTACGGGATTAATTTTTTTATTATCTTCTCCTCATTCAAATCCGTTTTTTTTTTAATTAAAAGAGGTAACCTAAGCTCCAAGTTGTCGCAAGATAGGGCTTATACTTACTGCAAAGGGACTGATAGCGGTCGCTGGGGATGGTCCCGAGCGGGCACAGGCCCGGTCGGCCGAGCTTGTAGAGCTGTCGCGGTGCGGTACGATCGACGGGTCCGTAATTACACACGAGTACTTCGACCTGATTCCCAAACCCGCCGGGCGTCGCCGCGGTCTTGTTCAAGTCGAGCGTGTAAATCGCGCGGCCGCAACCAACGTAAATGAACGTCGCCGATGCGAGGGGAATGTAAGAGGAGAGTTGCCACGCCGTGCTAGAATAGTTCACTAGTCTGAAAGGTACGATTATCTGGACTAAATGAAGGTGGACGGCCAACAACCAGCCTCGGGCCCTCTCCATTGACGCGCAACTTGAATTTAAATTAGGACGGGTCTCTTCATAATTTGAGACGCTGTCGTAAGACTCGAGAGATTAACGTGCATCTTATAGATTTAACTTGATAGTCGCGAGTGGAAATTATTAATTAAGTTTTACGAGGGCACGTGAAAATAATTAAGATCTCGTCTAACACGAATATCATATATGTATGATAATTCTAAAAGTAAACACATATTGCCTTAATGATGCCATGTAAATTGTATCTAAATTAAAGCTATCGCACTGAAAAAAAAAGTTCTAGGCAAACTTATAAGATTGCATTTAGTAATGCAATTTTTGAAATATTTAACCATTATTACCAAATATAGTAATAATAACAAAACATTTGATAACAATTACATGCATTTAGTTTTTATAACATTATTTCGTCATAATGACCTATATGTTTAGTTGAAATTATTTCACCAAATCCCTTAGTGAAATAGTTTCAACTAAACATATAGGTCATTATGACGAAATAATGTTGTAAAAACTAAATGCATGTAATTGTTATCAAATGTTTTGTTATTATTACTATATTTGGTAATAATGACTAAATATTTCAAAAATTGCATTATACTAAATGCAAATCTTATAAGTAAATCTTATAAGTTTACCTAGAACTTTTTTTTCAGTGCGCTTTATTCCTAATATTTTAGAGAACAAGCCGATACTTTTATATTTATACGCGTTTCTATTACCAATTTGCTTAGCAAACATATTCGGATAAAATTTGACATAAAAAGCTGTAGATATAAAAAAGAGAGGGAATTACATTTTTGTACAGTCCTCTTTCGAGCACGTTTTTACAAGGTTAAAGTTCGAAGTCTGATTGTATCACATTTTCATGTGTCTGTAGAAAATTGAAACCATTTTTTTCTATCAGGCTGAAATAATAAAAAAACGACGGAGGCTCGTTCGTAGTTGCTGGGGGATCCCGTGTATACCGGAGTATCGAGTAATTTGGACCGGTACGATAGCACTCTCGATTTCCAATTTACCGAGACAATACGCGATTTTGATTGTTCCCGGTGACAGAAGAAGAACACCATCCGCTATTCCTCTATTTTCACCCTCTGTTCCATACAATCGATCTTCGGTCATTTTCTCCGACGGTCAAGTCTTCATCCCTCTCTTCCTTTTCCTTCAGTATCGGTAAACCTCTCGTACTACCGACTTTAAAGAATGATCGAAACGAACTGCTGTTCAATGCACCAAGAAAAACAGGTACCACAAGACGTGTCAGCACTTATTTAACCATCTTTTGGAAAAAATTATCGTCTTTTCAAACTTATAAACTTAAATCTTATAAACTTTCCTAGACTTATAAACTTACTCCTGAATTGCAGACTAACTTATTGTTTTTTGTAAGAAATATAAAAATGAAAGTAAAAACATAAAATACTTTTAATATTTTAGAATTAATTTGACGATTCATTATAATTATATTCTAATCTTTATATTCATTTTGCTGTTGTGATAAAACAGCTACAAACAGAAATTTTATAAATTCTGTTATACATTGAAGAGATTTTTAAAAAATAAAAGATACAAATATATAATCGAATTTTTTTTAGCTCATTTTATTTCTTAAATCTTATTTGATTCATGGAGGAATGGCAAAGAGAAAAGTATAAGAAATCTCCAGGGTACCGAGATTCCTAAAACCAGCACTGATTCCCATGAGAGTGTCGCGATCGCAAACGAAAGCAGAAACGAGGGTGGATATGGGGGATGAAATAGAGGATCGCGGACAGGCGGGAAGGGGAACGAAGGAAAGTGGAGAACAGAGCGGTGGCTGCAAACCTTCCTCCAAAATTCGGGGGACTGAGTTAGCTATGTCTACATGCCGGGCCGAACATCGACCGTTCACAAAGGGAGTAGTAGAGTCTTTCAACACAAAGGAATTGTTCCGATCAGCGCGAGCTATTGTATCTTTTTCTCGACAGCATTGTGATTCGTAGCATTACTATCAACCTATACACATAAGGAAAGCATGCATGTGTACACGCTGCGACGATTCTTAACGCATGGTTTACGTATACAGTATATCCCATAAGTAGTCAGTTATCTTTCATTTATGGCGTCTTTGATTAAAGACTCACTCAGACATAGAATCAATTATTTTCTTACAATTAGCAATAACGAGATCATTAATTTTTAAGTTACAAATGATTAAAAACAACGGATTTTTCGAACTCGAATGTCTGAAAAGATAATGGAAACGTTCTTTAATTTTAAATAATTTGATTTTAAATAAACTTTATTTTAATAGAATTTTAATTTAAATATTGTCAAAAGTTAATAAGTGAAAAAGATATTTATTATTGAAAATTGAGAATTTGTAATGAATAATAGACGATATTCCATCGATATTCGCTCAAGAGAAATTGGTCAAACGATCCATACAAATGAAAGGTGTCTCGGTAGATATGGGGCATTCTGTATATATCTTATATATCTTATACTGTGCGCACTTTCAAGTTTTACCCGACTTCCGCGTTGTCAAAGTCTTCCACCTCATCGTACCACGATGTAATATGAAAGTGAATTCTTTCCTTACTCGTGCTATTTTCCACGCTGTCCATGTCGAGCGCATTTACATTCTGCCACACTCCAAATCGTTCTGCAACAAGCGGCTTGTTTCAATAAGATGTCCGTATATACCTCGACCTCGACTTCGTACAGCGTTTATCTCGAGAACAATGATCACAAAAAACGAGATTCCTCACAATTCTGTCTTTTTAACAATAAAACTTTTAGCTTGTTTATGCAATTTTGCAAATAAGCAAACTACTACTAATTTTGAAGAGAATATTTGATGAATATTTTCATCAAAAATATTTTGGACGTTGGAAAGAGAAAAATATTACTGTCATGTTCTCATTCTTATGATTCCGAAATTATATGATATATGATTCGATATGACATATGATTCGAAAATTATTTTTACCTGTTTTCAACTCGCTAAAATCTATAAACTCCGAATGGACTTAAACTGAAATCCGAAAAGTCTCGATTGGAAAATTAGAGAATCGAGACTACATTGTCTTATATACATAACGCTGCATGCACGCGCGCGTTTCAGTGGTTGTATCGGTAGAACAATTTCGCGTCTGCACGGGTTATTGGATATTGAAAAATAACGGCGCGGCGAGTGGGAGGGATGAAAAATGAGATATATCCGTCGAAGTTACTTGCCAACGTCTCGGCACTGATCCTTCTCGAAGAGCTTGCACTGCAACGCCCATCGACGTGCTATAACGGCGAGTTCGTCGTCCCAGATCTGTCGAAACAAATGATGCTTCAGACGCCGTCCACCCCCGGGATAAATGATTAAACATCGCGCGCGTGTTCCGTCAATTTTTCTACCAATTCCATCATGGTCCTCGCGGCGGGCTGCGGTCCGGGATTTCCACGATTCTCCTTGCCATTCGCAATGAGGACGCGATAAAGATTATGACTGTCAAGAACGGTCTCGATATCCTCCTCGTCGAGGTTATCGTTCTCCGTATGAATGCAATCCGCGCTCTCGCAGTCAGACTACAGGGATGAATAAGGAATTTTAAACTGAGAATATGTACTTTCTTTTGTTACGAAAGAACATTGTTCAATTTTGCAACGATATAAAATAGCAAATGTCTTGTAATAAAAAAATTAGGTTAGACATATTGGATTTAAAAACTCTCGGACGTTTAGACGCATATTTGATCATGATGAACTATCGAACTTTCAAAATTGCTATTTTCTATGGATCAAATACAGTTTATGTATGCACATGCGTTATTTTACTCACAAGCAATCTTAATAAATATTTACAGGAAATAAGCACATGGTATGATCGGGACAAATGCGGCAGTAATTGCTCTCCTCGCGATCGTTCGTCCTCCATCTCGCTTCGTCGCTACAATGTGTGAGAAAAGACAAGAGATAAAAAATACGAACTGCCCTCCGATTAAACCTCATCGTCGTCAACTCATTCGCAAGATTAGTCGCACGCGTCAGCTCCAGTTATACGTTCTAGCTGTTATCCGCGCTCCGCCCTTAATCGCGACGTATGCATAAGTTTTCTTTTCTTTTTTTTTCCGCAGCTGTCCAACTTCAGATCGCGTGAATCAATTTAGCGACTTCGACAGTTTCGAGATGCCGGATTGGTAAGAAAATTTATCGCGCAACGTGGAACGGAAATTCATATCGCCGCTATGCGAACTGACTCGCTGCGCCGCGCCGCGCCGCGTCGGTTGGCCTTACGCTTGATCGATGCGCGAATGGGAACCGGGACGTGTATCTAAACAACGCACCCCGAGTATTTCAATTCTGCATTTATTACGGTCGAGAATTCGCCGCGCTGCATGTAAAGAAAACGAAATCGCTGCCGGGGCGGGTCACTGATAAATTATCTGGCGGGCGGAATGCCCGGCACTCGGCAGACCGATATTTTTATTTGCTTGCGTGGCACATTGCTTTATATCCAAATTTATATCCTTTTCTTCTTCTTTCCGCTGTTGCGGAATACCGCGGGCTCTATATTTCACTTCGTTTAATTCGGACAGATCTGACCGATGCAAATACTCGTGCGGCACGTTTGAGACCCAAACCTTAATAATAACAATAAATAACGATTACAAAATTAATAACGCATAATATATTTAACAGCAATGTTATATAATAAATATTATTTCATAGCATTATAATATATTAAACAATTATTAGAGATAAAAAGTACGGGAATAGAAAATCGTAAAGTCTGATAAAGCGAAAGTGAAGGTAAAAGCGATATAAAATAATATAAACGATTCTCTTTTCCATTTATAAGGTACTGTTTGTAGAGCAATTTCGCAACGCCATATTTCCCCTTAAGTGCGATTTATAAAGCTCTCGATAGTAATATCACAGTGAATTTCTGGCGTAGAGGCGGGTTCGAAATTTGTTTGTTCGATCCTTCCCCCACGAGAGATGTTATAGCGTGTAAACGTGCCTGTTCGGCAAGTTCCTTCTCTCGTGCCTTGTGCGGCACGTTTTCATTTCGGTATCGTAGCTCGGGCTGCTTCTCATATCATTATTGTTTCAATACGCGCGGGAGGTAAGAAGTTCTCAAGTTCCGTTGCGTTCCCGAGACTGCCGAACATCTCGCCATCTTTCCAGCTCCTTTCGCCGCAACAATAGATGGAGATTGTAGATGAAACTAGCATATCGCAGATAGTATCGTAGCAGTGAATGCGAAAATACAATTGCGAGTGATTAAAAATTTCCAAGATCGACACTCTTGTCGTCTTCACATTGCATACATTGTATTTTATAGCATTTAATTGAGTGTAAAATGTCCAATATTTCTCGAGTAATAAAAAGAAATAAATATAAAATATAATAAATATATTCTTGCATATTGCGTGAGGCAAAAAGGCGCAAATTTTGCGAATTCGGACTGCATGACGTGTTTAACGACATTGTAAATTTGCTTAACGTTTTAACGTAAAATGGTATGCATATGCGACAACTCAATTTTGCAAGGGTTGATTGTTTTGTCAGTAACGCAATTTACATTTCCGAGTAATGGTCTGTCAAACATTTTGATTAAAACTGAAAGTGCATGAACAATAATACGGAAAAGAAAATAAAATTAATTTAAGGAATTTAAAGGTAATGATATATACACCGACTAAAAATAATTTATTTTATACATGTTTTATATGTAAATAACATTTTCAAGTGCAGATGTTCACGTAGAAATTTGAACAAGTATTTGGAAATATTTTTATTTCCAATGTGTGTGGAATATATTTTTAATATTATTTTAATCTTTAATTATTATGCAGAGTTAAAGGAAATAATTAATTGCCAGCGGAGAAATTACTCTTCTCTTATAATATTGCCGTTTGCCAAGCTATTAAATTTATCTGTCTTATCTTATATTTAGCTATCTTATTTTATATTTTAATTGCGTAATTGGCAAATCTTGTAAAAATTCGAAAATTTCGTAATCTCCTTCAAAGTTGGAAACATCTTCTAAAATGTGTAGGTATGTTGCCTACATAATCATTCTGTATCTTTGAGAAATTTCACAGTGGCTTATTTTAATAGATATATATACATGTACGAGAAAATTTCTCATCATGCAACCCCTCTGGAAATTACGTAACGGTGAGTTAACATCATTTGGTCCCCGCATATGTGTTTACTTTAATAATTATCATACGGAAGCCTGTTACTTGGCGGCATGTTTTCCATAATGAGATATGCGCCTCGCGAGTAAGATTGAGTAATACCTATACCTATACATACAATACCGCTATATATGCAAATTGCTTTGAATCGATCTTTACAAACTGTTTAGCTCGATAGTTTATATACTTCCCGTGAAAGCCTAAGCGCTTTTTTACCTCAAGTACCATGTGGTATCATCAGAAACTAATTTATGCAACACTAATCTATGTTTCAAAGTTCACTCTGGAAAAACGACAAGCTAACCATTTACATATGTAAAAAGATATTGTCGATTAATTTTATCCTTCAATTAATTATTACACACTTATTTATAACGATAGAGCATTCTGCTTCTGATTATTCCTAATTCATATATATCAATATCAAATATATATGCACAACTTTTAGATACATTAAATACTTTAAATCAATTTTGCGTGTTGTAGAAATTAAATTAAACGCATATGATGCCGGTGTCGCGCATGTCTAGACTTTTTGAAACTTGACTTTTATGCGTTGTTCAAAATAAACGGTTTCATTCGGGCGTAAGATCTCTTTATACGGGATCATCCACGTGCGCGACACCCCACGGCGTTGGCATTGACATCGTCAACGACGTCGTGATCGGTGCAGCGCGAAATGTCATAAAGTCATATTAAGGACTGTCCGGTGCATTCTCCCGCCAAGCCAATATTGTGTTCATGTCGGTAATGCCACGCGTGCTCCATGGCTCGAGCGGATCCGAAGACGACGTTGGCGGTGAAGCCATCTTATTCCGCTCAATCGATTCCCTCCTCCTCGCTGGTTCCTCAATTTCCTTAGGCGATACCCTGCGCATGCATCGTAAAAATGCACCAATCGTTTAGGGAAGCAATCAATCGGCCAGTAATTACGTTTATACAGAATGTTATTGGATCTTTTTAATACTATAAATTCTTCAATTTATAATATTCTAAAAAAAATTTTATAGACATGCTCTTGAGCAGGAATAGCAAATAAATTGTCATTTTACTTTGTAATTTTTAACTTACAATTAGCAAGAACTTGTATTTGAAGTTTTCAAATTTTTAATCAGTTCGAATAAAATTTACTTTCACAATGATTTTATCGTATATTTTTATTATGTTATAAATATAATATCTTTGTCAAAGAAAAATCGATCGGCAAGGAATCTATAGTACAAACGGTGTGGAACACTGCGTAACTAATGATGTGGAATAATTATTAGATGAAATTTAATTAATGTGTCATTTAAGTCGTGTCAACGCATGTTGGTCGTTATGCACTTGGAAACTGTCTGCTGTCACAGTTAGTTATCCTGTTTAATAAATATCGACTTTCTGATTTATATGAGGTATATTCGTTTAATAATTAGAGAAAAAGAAATCGATGAGTCCTTTAAATTTATATCCTCGTCTTCAAGAGATTAGATTAGCTTATTTAAGTTTAGAAATATTTTTGATTTCGTTTTTTATTTTTATAAAATTGCCTTTTGCAAAGAAAGAAATTGAATTTGGTTTTAAATTTAAAAAAATCGTGCGATGTGGAATATAGAACTTGCATAATTTTCTTCTTAAGAATATAAAAATATTTCGATGTTTAACTTCATTCTGTTTTCTAAATATATAATTTATCACCAAATGATCGGAAAATATTGTAATTTATTCATTGACTTTACTACCTGTTCTTGGCCGTTTTTGGTCGATGTTTTTGGATTTTATCAGGCAGTTTGGTGGGAATGTTGCCGTTCTGTTTGACCTTCGGTTTAATTGTTTCGACAGCAGTTTTTCGTCCTTCGGTCTCAATACAATTAGTTAGTTTCTCTTCCGGATCATTCAGTAATAGTTGATATCGCTGATTTCGCTCGATAGACGTCGTAGATGAGGAACTGTCGTCATCATCGTCGCGGCGTGATCGTTTCGCTGTAGTAGTGAATCTATTATTTGCGGATTTTATTCTTCGAAGGCGAGCTTCAGTGCCGAGTAAATTACTGCCTGTAAAAACGATAAGCATAAATTCCTGAATTTGTAATAACACAAGATTTATATAGATATAAATTATAATTATAGATATAAATTTTTTACGCTTTAATAATTTTATACTTACCACCGAGGTCATTGTCACTGGACTCCATGAAATATTGCTTCTTAACGATAGTAGATTTCTCAGTGGTCGGTGGGGCGACCATGGCGAAGTGTGCTAGAATTTGCGGGTCGATCGTGGTTTTCATTGAAGCTTCGCTTGTGGCTAGAGCGGACTTCGCCATTTGCAGTAGAGTTTTGTAATCTGTTGTAGTCTCGGAAGCGATAGTGAGTTCCAGAAATGGATCTTCGACAGCTTCTTTGAGCGCTTTTGTTTCTATATTCAGTGCTATTTAATCTCTTATCGTACAAAATCGCATGGTTTCATATTTCATAAAAAAAAACACTCGAAGCACATTTTTGCACTCTTATTGGAATATTAATAGAAATAAGTTATTAATTATCAATTATCAAGAATTTCTATACTTACGATTCGCATTTTTTAAGTTCATTGCCTCCACATCTTTCACAGGATCAATAGATTTGTCGATTAAATCCGTGAGACCTGATAATTTAGTTTGCTCCTCAATTGGTTGTTTATGTGGTTGCACACTTGCCACCGGTTCTGGGTTGTTTTGGATTGTTTTCGTCTGCTGCCCGTTGAGAGTGGCGTGCGCCGTCTTTATCTGTTTCGCGTCGATATTGGTAGGTATGTTCTCTGTCGCGGTGGATAAGTCAAAGTCATGTGCAAAGGCCATTACGTCCAAAGCTGAGGTTAACGCATCACCAAAACCTGCAGTAACTGCCGACACTTGCGGTTGGTCGGCATTGGGACTGTAATGCATGTGAAATTAACGCGTGGCCACAACGTTTCACGGACAGATTGATGTATCATATAAAATGTTAAATGTTTAAACGAACCATTATCAGAATAATTGTAGAAATAATACTTAATATTAATTCTGTTAAGTAATTAATAAGTAGAGACTTGCCACAATTAAAATTACAAATGAATGTTTTAAAATATATCATCCATTTATCTATGACGGTAGAAAGATATAATTAATAAATTAAATTTAATAAATTTTGAATCAATAAATTAAACTGATAAAGAAAAAGATGTTTATGTGCACTTAAATTATCAGCTAGTTTACAAGATGTTAAATTATTGACACACGCTTCTGTGAAATATCTTCTTATATTCTTTATGTTAGACATACGATCTATTCGTCTTACATCCTGCTACGTAGATATTATGTAACGCATCGCGTCGAGCCTCATAAATATTTAATAGACTCGAGATACGGTCACGTTCGCGCCGATGTTATGCGTTCGTTACGTGGAGGCATAGCCAATCCGTGAAGGACTCCGATGTTTCTAGACGCTCGTGACGTTAGCTATGTCCGGATTGCAGGTGGCAGGCTCGACGGAATTACGAGGTGATAAAAAGTATCGTCCGCGTAGTGTCTCCCTGACGGTGAGTCATTCCCCGCAAGGGCAATTGTAAATCTATGCGTTGCAAGTCGCAAACGCGCGGAACGCTCGAGACATGTCAGCGAGTAATTGAAACGGATTTACTCGTTTTTTTTTCCGTATTGTACATGTAAAATAATTAAATAAAATGTAATAAAAAACATAATTATTAAAAACTTCGCATTATATCAACAAAGTAATATAACTGAACGAACAATGATATAACATATGATCAAAATAAAAAATATAAATATTGCAGTAAAATTAGAATGGAGTAAAATATATGGTATATCATTATAAATTTTTATCTTAATAATGACATGATGTTTAATAAGCATGTATATTATTATTTATAATAATAATATAATAATAAGCTGATATAAAAGCGAGTAAGACAACATGAATATTTTGAAATTATACTGAAAGAATAATAAAATAAGTAGCTCTGGAGTAATGCGGTATGATGAGACGCGATGAAAGTATCATTACCTGACTCGCACAGGAGTAGAGAAGGACGCGCGACCCCACATTATACGACGGAGTTCCTCGCCAGTCATACCTCGTTTTCTCAATTCGTGTATCGTGACTTTTCCGACTCGCTGCAAAAGTATATAGAGTAAAGTGATAAAATTATAATGTCATTCGTATTGTGATACTTTTATAAATTGAAAACTCGAAAAAAAATTTTGATAGTAATTATGTACAAGTAGTATTCGGTACTTTTAATTAATAGCATTCAAATGGCGTCAGTGAAAATTGGTTCATTGGCTTAGAAAAAAAGTGATTTAAAGAATTATTGATGTTATTATTTTTAATGCATTTTAAAGTAAATATTTTTCCATTAGTTGTGTCATTCTGATGAAATTTACTACACCGTGGTAGCAAAATTTGCTGCGTGCATTTTACGAGAGTCAATACCAGAACTCATATCAGTCGAATGGGACGCGGATAAATAAATTCTGATGCTTGATGCACTGGTATGGAATAAATCTTTGGATATACATTGCCGCCGGCGCGCGCGCATCCTCATGGAAAAAGAATAAATATAAGTAAATAAATCACCTTCCAATTAGCCACGGCGCCCTTACGCTGCTTCGCTTTGGTTTTTGATTTGCTTTTAATAATCAGTACGCCTCTTTGTTCCGACGCTGGGTTATTCGGATCGTCGCCAGGTCCCAATTTGATGCTGTATTCCTGTAGGTAATTATGGGCGTCTTTCTGGGATACGGCGCGTTCCAAGGATACCACGATTTTTGCCCACTTAATAGGTAATTAATAAAGAAAATATTTAAGTAAATTAGATCAACTATTTATAACGGTTATTTATGTAATCTATGTCACTGTAGCTAGATTATGTAGGTAATCTTACTCATCATTGAATAGGATAGTTAACAATAGTTTGAGTATTTCTATTTCTGTATTCACTAAAAACTGACAGTTTTTATCGAATTTAGTATCAATTGATTTTTAATTAAATAATTACAATTAGCTTTGTAAAAATTTTGGCACTTACTTTAGCACTTTCTAACACTCGAATAAATAATTCGTTAGCAACGGATTTTGGAAGTAAACATTACATTAAGAGAGATCATGAATTATTTTAATACCAACCTGTTTGACGAATTCCTTTTCGCTTTGCTCGATGACGTGTGCATATGTATTACCCATCATGGCAATTAACATGTTGAGCAGCAGTATGGGCACAAGCACCATGAAAATCGCGAAGACGGCCTTACTCAAGTTAGGATAGGTCGTATTACTCAAATCCGCGTACTGTAATACACACGCAATGAACGCAATTGGATAAACGAAATGCCGGTAAATCGTCGCGACAATTATACGTGGACGCTAATAAATAAGCGGCCAATGCCCGATGTTGCGTGCCCGCCGCGCGACGGCGGAAGCACGTAGAATTTTCAAACGGAAACTCGTATTTTCCATCGCACTACGGCCGTCCCCCTTTTAATTCAGTGCAACGAGTTAATCGTTATACGAACTGCGAAACCAAGCAATGATTTTTACGGGACAGGCTGTATTTTATGTAACCACCCGCGCGTTCATGCAGACGCGCGCGCGACCGTCGTGCTAAATCTTTAATTTCGTCAGGAAACCATATTGCAGTGTATTTTGTGCGACGTGGAATTGTCCGTGATTGAAATTCAAGATTCATAGCCGCGTGTGTCCTGATGCGCACCATCGGGACAACGTTTGGGATGATGTAAACGCGCGTGTGACGTTTAATCTTTTACTTTGACATATAATAATTAAACTAATGTCTCGCAATGCTCTAAAATATTTAAAATTTATTTAGAACACAAAGAGTAATAAACGGATGAAATAAATAAATAAATGAATCCACTCAGTGCAGTGACGGACAGAAACGTTATTTTTGCAAATGTAGATAAAAATTATATGATAAGATTCAAAGTAAATAAAAAAAAAAGAAAGAAAGAAAGACGCGTGAGAGGATCATCTCGCATTTACGTGCATGCGTTTGCAAGATAAGAGTCGGCAGTCGAAATTGCCACGACGTGTGCCAATAAAGCGGTAATCTATGGTGAGCTTACATTATAATCGCCGAGGGTTATCTGAAACAGCGCCATCCAGGTCGAAGGATAGGAATGATAGAGCGATGATTTCACCCCGGGGAATCCCTTGTAAAGAAAGTAAAACGATTGTGAGAATCCGAAGAGCATGACCATGTAGATAATACCGAAGGTCAGCATGTCGCCTGTTATCATGCTGTACACCATTGTGACAAACGGACCAGTCAATCGAATCGCTCTGCAAAAGAGAAATTATATACAATAAGAAAATATACAGTTTGAAGAATATGAAACATCTTGTAAGAATTTGTAACAAAATTTTATGAAAAGTAGAAAAATAGTGTATGAAAATGATCGAGTGTCGAGGAAAAAATTTCAGATCTTTATCCTGCACGTAGTTTATTTCGAATTTAATTACACAGCGTTCCTCATATTAGTGGTATCAACAAAATTATCATTATCGCTGTTACGTGAATAAGCTGTCGTCCTGTTTCATTCAGTGGTATTCGCGCATCAAAGTCCGGAGTAAATCAGTCTATTAACGTCATCGACATCGATTTTACTCGTATGACTCAAATACGGTTAATATTATGCATACAAAATCCATCGTAAAACATTTGCCGGTGTGATATATGTAGGACACATGATAATTGCATCCCTCTAATCTGCCAAAATGATGTGTCTTTTCGCTCGCGCCCGGCAATCGGCAAAGCTAGATTGAAATATCATCATACCGCAAACAAATTGATACACATGTATCTTCTTTGCGGTATACGTAATTAAGCTTAACATCGATTAATGTAAAAGTGTTGTTTACGGTTAGTGCTGCGTCCGCTCTCGTGACCGTTGAATATGTAGAAATAATGGTTGATTTAAAATCCAGTTTTATATTTTGTTTTCGTGAAATGGTCCAGATAGCATTTGCATTTACCGGTATTAATTCGCACGTACAGAGAAAGCTTTGGATAACGAAATGTTCAGTTAACAAGTTAAAAAGTGCATGGCTTTGAACACTTGATATCGGAGTTCAGTTATCGCGTTTCCACTAGCCGCGATAACACGAACAGGTCAGGCACGAAAACTGCTTGTGCAGCAATCCGGTGTGCATATGTAAACTACTCTTCTTACACGCAGCTCACAAATTTATAACGAGGAAAACAATTAAATGCTAATAACTCTACCTAGCAAAGAAATTTAAATATATTTTTGATTAACTTAAAATAATCGATAGTATGATTTAACTAGATAATATGCTTTAGCTTTTTCAATCATCTTTTTTTTCTATAAAAATGATTCTATTAAAAATTATCAATGGTTTTAACAAATCACGTATTAATTTATGACTTTTAGCTATTAAAAGCTATTAAAAGCTATTAAAAAATGTTACATATCGACTAATTAGAATTATTCATGTCATACATAAATGAATTTCAATAATAAATTGTGAAAATGACAAGATTAAATTGAAAAAGAGAAAATTTATTACACAGTATGTAGAACGCTTAAAATGTCTTTTTATTGATATCCCTATACTCACAGCGAGAGAAAATTTCATTTTAAGTTAGCGTATTACTGATTGCATTAACTTTGTAATATTCCAGTGTAAGTAAGTTACGACTCTTTCGTTATCGCAAAGTTAGAATCGCGACTACTAATATAAAGCAGACTTCGAATAAAGTATTAACGTATTATACCTCGTCGCTCTTAAAGCAATTCACCGAGAAAGATTTACTTTATTCAATATATGTATATTATCTGCATTGTCTAACAATCGAATTTCCTCTATTTCATAACCACACATATTCCTAATAATATAAATAATAATATTAATTGATTAGACAAAAATTAATAAAACTTTATATTTTACATTAACAAAATTTTATTCTCGGCTAATTGAAATTAATAAATGGAATTATCATATACAAATTCTTTTGTTTAACGCTTTATTGGATTCTTCATTCTTTTTCGCCCGTTGATTTTTTTATGCTTTGAGGATCGCACATTTGCGTATGGTTATACAATACGATTACAATCAACGATATGCATCGATAAAATCAAAACGATTCGTAATTCGAGACTCGCGGCATCCGGCGTATCATATGCGAGCACAATAGGGAACACAAGCCGGAACTAGGATCGGGGAGTCGAAGGACGAGCGATTAAAATCGATGCCGTCGCTGCCACCGTCGGAACGGCAACGGAAAACAAAAGCTTTTTAATCCCGACGCTGCATCCGCGCTCGTCGACAGACAGACAAATTTTTCAGATTCGTCATTCGGCTGGGATTAAGATTGAAGAGACTCGCGTGGCTCCGTGAATGAACGAACGAACGAACGAACGAACGAACGAACGAACAGACTGACGGACGGATGGATGAACGAATGGCGAATGATCGACGAATAACGGCGGAAGAGGGAACATCGATCGAGCTTCCATTAACTCCGACGACATCGTCGCCGGTCGGTCCTACCCTCTTCCGCTAATCGATGGGTGACCTTATCTTGTCAAGGGTTACCGGCGCCCATAAATCTTCGGCCTTTTTCTCAGAGTAAGTTCAAGGGAGGGTACAGCCGCGATAGAAAAGACATCGCGGATATACTTCGGTATAACTTGCGCGATATAGCGAGCGCGGTATAAGCGATGCAACTTGGATGAGGGATATAACATCGTTGTCCCGGGTATCGCGTATACGCTGTCCCGGGAAAATCAATAGGAACGCCGACTTCCGCTTGGCAAACAAGTTTCCGCTAGTCTTCCTCGCTACTTTCAATGAAGTTCGAGAGGAAGACGTCGCATTCTTTCTTTTTTTTTCCTTCTCATCATGCAGCGCTCTTTCGGTAATTATACCGGATTAATGCCAGCTAAGCCACCATATTGATTTTACAACGATGAATTATAAATGAAGCACTTTCGTTTTTTGCCGATACAATCGCAATATTTGATTACAAGAAAGAAACTTCAAAATAATTCAGCATAATTAAATAAGTAAATTAAATGTGTAATTTTAACTATTAACTTCTTTGCATATATAGAGTATTCAATAAAAACCATACATTTTAACTTTAGGACTACATTAAAAAAATAACTTCTATATTTATTGAATAGTTACATAAATGATAATTCTATTTAATTCGTATTCGTCGCTCCTACATGACTGATATAAATTAAGTAAAATATAAAAAGTCTTTAACTATATCTGTGTGAATATAATTTCCAAGGAAATGTAGGCTTAATATATTGACACAAGCTTAATATTGCTTTTGACGCTGACAAAACGTATTAAACCAAAAAAGAGGATAAATTGCATGATGAGTAATATCGTGAGAAAAAATCAGAATGTCATTATCGACGCTATAATTCAATATATCCTTTGAAGTCCAGAACTGTAATGAAGGGCTAACTATATTAGGTCTCCATAAAGTGGCCTACAATATATTTTATTTATTTAGAGCGACGCGATGTAGGAGCCGCGATATTCCCCGCGCGTAATTACTGTCCATCAGGATCCTCTTTAGACTCCCGACGTCACTTCATTTAAGCACGTATACGTGCGGTAATTCCTCAAAGGCACCCGCGCACTCGATGCTACTCAGTGTTTCTTGTCTTCCATCACGGCTGTCGTTCGCCTTGGCAATAAGCCACAGTCACGCCTGAGATTAATTTCGCACAAAATTTAACGGGTGCCCGCTACAACCCGCCTCTAAAGTTACGGCCTAAGTGCTTTACGATGTACCATTTACGAGCCGCCGTTTTACGTCTGTTTAAATTCAATATACACTCTTTGCGCCTGCACAAGTTCCAGGAACGCCTCTGTATATCTTATAGCTAGCTCTCAGGCACCTTAGACCTTAGACCTTAGGCACAGAGAGAGGGTACAACCAATATAATGCTCTCTTCTTAACTGTTGATACTACACACATTTCATTTCTGAGAATCAAAGAATTTAACAAAATTTATTATGTATATTAAGTATCTATGTTTCTATATTTCTGCATATAGAAATCGCAAAAATTGTGAATTGTAATTTGAAAAATAACGATAATAATATTTTCAAGTACACGATTACATTTAAAGAAAAGATATAGAAATGAAAATGTCCTTCAAATTGCTTTCCTAGAAAAATTTAATAATACCAAAAAATAATATCGCTCCAACGGCCATCTGATTTATAGAAAATTGGAGTGATCAGTAGCTACTTGATACTTCACGTATTACCCGCCGAAATAGCGTTTTAGTGATGTTTACGTGTGCAGTGCGACCGCGGCAGAACAAACCGAGTTTTCCGAAAGGAGCAGCTGCAATCCGACTGTTCTCGATGTCGGTCACGTAGGTTTGATATCACGTATTAGGAACATATAAGCACAATGCGAATGCACGTCCTCGCTTCTCGATAAACCATTTGTCCCATTCTTCGCGGAAGTACATCCGACAAGAGACGTCGACATTCGTCAAAGTGTCGTTAAGCAAGAAAACGGTTGCTAGAAGCGTGTCGTTTCGAGTAACCGATGTAGGTAGCAGATTCACGATCTGTAGAAGTTGTTCGTGAAAGCGGGGAAACTCTGCTAGCAGAATGCAAATTATGATTTTCTATTACAAGTTATGTGATCTATTACGATGCCTAAAAAAAATGTATATGCTTAGAAAATAGAAATTATAATGGTGTATTATAGTATAAAAAAAAATAATTAAATAAGAAGTTGTCAGGTAATATATTGTAAGTGTCAGGTAATATATTGTAAGTGTGTAATATATTGTAAGTGTAATGTAAGCTCCTTTCCCAAACTCATGGACAACTTCCACAAATCGGATTCTCGTGTATTATAATATATGCGTGTCACTTAATATTAAACCTTTTTTTTATGTTGCACTTTTATTAGAATAACTATAATAGAGAATGCATCCTTTCTCATAAAAATAGAAATACGTTTATTTCAGCTTTACCCTTGATATCCTGCGATATTTTTTTCTCCCTCATCAATCTACCATATTTAGCTCGCACCCTTTTTTACGATTACTTAAAAATAACCAATCACGACTATTTCCTAAACGTACATAATTCTGAGATACTGCGAAAAATACGTTAAATTATAAAATTAAATTATATCCAAAGGAAGAATTTGCTATAGAAGAGATCCATTTGATATGGTCAGTCCAACAAATAGCGCGCGCTGTTGTACATACAGGTGGCTGTAAACGGGTCGCTGGTTTACGCGCGGCGATTGTCTGTGGCGGTCGCGCTAAAATGATGCGCGAAACAAATGGGTGACAGCGATGTAACGAGTGCGACCGGGTCGCGTCGCCGCCAGTAAATTGCGACCACTTTAATTTCGCAGCTGCCTCCCCTGCGTCCCGCCGCCTCTTGTATATTACTTACCCGGCGAAAAACATAAGAAGAAACCATGAGCCCGGGACGGCGTACACCAGTATCGCATCCTCCGCGTGCCGATCGCCAGCGATACGACATGGAATGCACGCGAGAATGAGCAGATTGCTGCTCACGAATATCAACTTGGCCGGCTCGTGGCTCTGAAATGCAAATGCGCGCAGGCGGAACGTTAGCGCGGCCGCATGAACTCTTGCAACGTTTCAGAAACGTCCGCAGGGGAATCGATATTTTCGTGCAATTTCGATATCTCCGTATAACGACTGCGTCGTCACGACGGCAACGCACAGGGTGAAATTTCCTCGATGCGTACGGAAACGGAGAGACGGAATATTTCGATAATACAATTGTTTCCCTGACGCGTATTTAAGGCCATTAGAGTCTTCAGTTTTATATTAATGTAAAGATTTTTAAAATTTGAAAATTTATTCATTTCATATAACATTAATCTCTTGTAAAAATATAAGACGCGTATCAAATTGTATGCTTTTTTAAAGAGAAATCAGTGTATAATAATAATCGTAGTATTAATATATAGGGAATCAAACATCTCTCTCTCATGCTTATATCTGTACAAATAAATAAAACATTTATGTACGCATAGATTGGGCAAATTACACATTGTGCGATGACTTGTATGGGCTGGTACGTGTTAACGTTTTTGAATCGCCGCGGTATTAATTACCCGCAAATCGAAACGGATACACGGACTCGCATTTAATAATGCAACGATATAGCTTAGTCCAATTGTATTAGATCGGAACAGCGTATGTATGTTATTGATCCAACGCAAGCAATAACCAACACCGATATGTATATGTATATTCTCTCTTAATTGATAGATACGGATAGATAACCGATAAGCATGCTAATGCGCCGATATTTTGTTATAAATTTTTACGATATCTGCGAGAATTCTTGAGCCAAAAAGCACACGGTATAAATTATATTATACACGATATATTACAATATTTATTTGGCACTCAGCTATAATTTCTTCTAAAGTAGAAAATAGAATAA
The DNA here is from genome assembly GCA_021460005.1 of Tetramorium alpestre. Taxonomy (NCBI): domain Eukaryota; kingdom Metazoa; phylum Arthropoda; class Insecta; order Hymenoptera; family Formicidae; genus Tetramorium; species Tetramorium alpestre. The sequence goes on from JAJVSH010000023.1 coordinate 836,964, forward strand.
AATTGCCAGAAAAGGAATTTTAATTGGAAATCGTGCATACAGCTTATAATTTGATGGCAGAAAAAATCCATCTTTACTATCGAGGACAAATATCGAAATATCACATCTACCAAAAATGCTTTCAACGTAATCAATCATTGTCAGCAGTGTTTTTCCTGAGATTTTATTTTTCTATGATATTCAGTCGTAATGTGTAATGCCACGTAATATCACGAGAAATAATTAAATGATTAAAGAAAAAGATATTAAATTATTATATCATGTTAACATTAACTTGTTCTCAATTTAAGAAGCAATAATTAACTTATCTTTTTATTTATCTCACTTTTTTATCCGGTTTTCTCCAGTAATTATCTCTCCGACGTATTATTTCTGATTACACATAGATTACTACAATTAATGAAAAAGAAAACAGAAAGAAATCGTCAGACCGTTATATTCTTGTCGTTATACCGCTACACGTAATGCTTCGGTAATTATCGACCTATCCTTCTCTTATTCTTCAGGCTCATTAATGCGTGAAAGATTAGTACCACGAACGCATAGTTTCCTTTGGCAGCTGTAGGATATACTTTGGTGCATCCATAGATTCGTGATCCGTTAGAGTTCACTAGCCTCAGGATTTGCGTAACTGACTACGCTTAACCAGCATCGCCGTACCGAAATTGCACCGTTGAGTATCGGCACTTGCGAATCATCGTGAAACAACGGGATATTTCGCGATCAGGAGAAACAGTGAAGCAGCGGTGGATGAGAAACAGGAGCGTTTTAGCTTGTTTAAGGATCCTAGATCTTATTTGTTATGTAAAATTAATTATTTGAAAAAGAAATCCGTTGGAATTAAACTTTTTCTTAAAATTATGTTTATGATTTCGCCTCGAATTTTATACAACTTTATGTACAATAATCCGAAAAAAAAATTATATACATCTCTGGAAAATTTAATTAACTTCTCTAAAGTTATTCCATCTTTCTCTACAAAGTCTTAAAGAGATTTGTAATTGAATGATCGACGAAACATACTTTAAAATTTTTAATTCCAATCTCTTATGTCTCTAATCTCTATTTTATATTCTTTACTTAATCACGCGAAAATTAAATTTGTTAGTATCCATATCCCTTCGATTTAATTCGTTTTTCAAAGTTTTGAGTAAGCTGCAAAATTCAGACCGGGATCTCGCGGATCTGAACAATAAAACGCTCCTGACGGCGAGGTCACCGCGGCGGAAAAAGTCCTACCAGTTGCTTCAGGAACGACAGTGGGCCGATGTTGATCATTTCGCCGCCCAGCTGCAGCAGGATGTAACTCAGCACGCCCAGCACGGTGATGCACTCCGCCGCGGTGCGGACGACGTCCGTTATCTCTTCGGGCCACTTCAGTAGCACGGCCTCCATGTCCGCGGGCCTGAAGTACACGGCTAAGGACAGCGAGGCCAGGTGAAACACCAAGATAATCAATCGCTTGAGGAACTGCAACTTTTCAGCGGAGAATAGATGTCGGCGTATGCATCCACGGAACTTTCCGCATCGATTGGCCGGAACATAAGAGCAAAGTTTTACGAGCGGTAATATAGGGGCGGACTCGCGAAAATATCGTCGGTCCCGGAGGCTAAAGCTCAGGGAGCCTGGATACCAGCTAGCATTTGAGAAAATCGATTTCCCTCGCATATTTCAGATCGTTGTATCCGTTGTATCTGTTCTCAGATTCTTAGTAAACATACTTTATGATCAGGATCGATAGCATCTGAGATTATTTCATTAAGTCAAATACAACGGAAGTAACCCTTCTTTTTAACCGCGTGTCTAATATCGCGCGTCGGTTTATTTATGAACGACATTAATTCCAAATATAGCAAAATTTTGTAGTTTGCGAACGGCAGTTCGCACCACGACGTCATTGGGCAGCGCTATCATGCCGTGCACGTATTATCGCGCGATAATCCAATTTCCAGACGCAGCGTTTAACGTCTTTCGCTTTATCTTTTAACCCGCGTTATTGCGCCACTTGTTTGTAAAGTGGTAATCGCACGCGCTTCGTCGAAGGAATAAAAATGTTTTAACGAACCGCTCCGAGATTGACTCCGGTTCGATCCGATAATAGGAAAATCATAGCCAAACGAACATAGTAATACTGCATTTGCGTCTACGTGCGGTTCGAGTGTGGCCGTGATTAGTGCCATAAATGGGACACGTTATGGACGCGGTGCAGTTATAATATGCGCGATACGTGCCCGTCTGCTGAAGCCTTCGGCGTACGTACGAAAGCTCGTTTGTTATGCGATCGTAATTGCAATCAACCCGCCCGTATAACTTCGATAGCCATCGTTTCGAAATCACTGAGCCACCATGGACCCGCGACAGACTGACTTGAAATAACTCTGCGCAATTATACCGCCATCGCCGGAAGCCTCATCGACGTCACTCGACCGATCGACCCGAGTGTTAATNGTNCCAANTCNNNNGAGAGAGAGAGAGAGAGAGAGAGAGAGAGAGAGAGAGAGAGAGAGAGANAGAGAGAAATCGCATTCGACGTCGCGCGTTGGCAAACAACGCGACAATCTCTCGTATTACAGACGCGCATCTGCGCTCGCAGCTCTGATGCATGTGCAGAACCGCGTAAAAATTTGATCTCTATTTTTATCAATATTAAATGAACGTCCACACGTCACTCTTCTTCCAAAATTCACGTTTCCCAATAATTTTAATTGCTCTAATCGTTTAATTTTTTCCCGAGTCGTTTATCTGAAATAGTGGTTTTAAAAATACATACAAAAATTTAAAAGTTTCAGAAACTCTTGTACTCGATAAAAACTATGTTTGATGATATTACCCGATCTCTCTTGTAAGTGACCTAAGTAGCTTTGCGAAGTAACATGTTATTTATCGGCAATTGTCCAGGTGGCTTATGTGTTGTCAACTACATAAAATATATAGGAAAAAAAAACATCGTAACGTGAGCTGTTCTTGCGATGTAAGCCGATTTTTCTCAAAGTGCTCGCCTAAAGATCTCTCAAAAATATGGTCTGTCAACAGAAATTTAAAACTGCCTTCTACTAAATAGAAATATCTTTAACTACATATCGACTTCATATTGTATATGAAAGATGGATTCATTAACGAGTTTAAGATTAATTTGTCTTTAAGTTCTATTATATATGGTATTCTTAACAGATTAAAAAATTACTTAAGGAAAATGATAAGCATTTAGCAGAAAAACATTTTTGAATAATTTCAAATAAACTTGATGTAAACAACTTTTCCAATTTATCCTACATTATTTAAACGTTGTTTAAATAACTAATAAAATACTACCTAATAAAAGCACATTGTTTGAAAATTGAGGAAATTCGAGAAATATACATATATCATCTCGTCATCTTTTTTCATCAATTTTTAATGTACTTCTTAATATAATATAAAGTACTCTGTTACACAAACACACAAAATACGAAAAACGTAAAAATGTAAAATTAAATAATTAAAAGAATTAACTTTCTTTTTAATACTGTTATATACAGAACATAAAGAGAAAAAAAGATCTTTCTTTATTCGATATAAGAATTGATTACACAAATACATAATACAAAATTATAAGCTTTGAATGAAGCAACTATTGTTTTATGAACAAAGAACAAAGCAAATTCCGAATAATACAGTTGCGTATCTAATAACATAAAATTTTGTAATTTTGATATACTATTTATTGAAGTATTTTTATGGTTATTAAATATTATTTAAGCTATTTTTGAGAAAGAGGTAACGATTTAGTCTTCAAATTTAGTATTCCGAAAACGGTGTACGAAAAATTGGCTATTCAAAAGATGATTTAATAAAAGATAAGGCCAGTGTGTGTGCCGTGTGATTCTATTGTTACAAGGAGGATCTCGAGTCGTAGCAAAGTCAAGCATAAAGACGAAGAGATGATGAAAAACTTCGAAATATAGTAACGCTTTATAATTCAGCGAGAAACGAGCGGGAACGCCATCACGTGGACGCACTTACTCGCGCGAAGGTCTTCCATTTTTCCTCAAGTAATCGCTGAATAATACCACCGTCCAGCATGTCCAAGTGCTCCTCCTTCGTACCGTTCAGAATGATAAATAGCGCAGAGTTCCAGTCTGAAATAGAAATTCGGAGAGAGCCATTTGCGGTTAATGGAACATCGCTTTAGGGTTTGCGCCGTGATAATTATGGGTTTTGCATTAGTGAGCGTGCATATAGTGCGATGTATACACAAGTGCAGGTGCGAGCAGGTCTTTTCGGGCATTCTCTTTCCTCCGGCAGAGAAACATCCGGCACGAAAGATTTCCGCTGTAGAGAGACGGAAATTTTCCGTCGCCACCATGTGTTGTCGCCGGCGCCGCGCCGTACGGTCAAAGGATAAATCCGTGGCGCCATTAAAGTTTCATTCGAAAATGTTCGCAATCGCCAGAGAATGGTACGGCATTTCCGAAAAACGCCGAGCATTTACGTGTCCTCCGTACATTCGGTGCGACGAATCGGGCAATCCATGGCAACAGGATCCGGACAGTTCCATCGCCGGAGGTCGACGTTTAAATATTTGAATCACGATTACTGACTTTTAAACATTTTAGCACGATCGATATAGTACGCCTTTCGCCCTGTCGAATCGCGTCGTGCAATATTAAGTGCAACGTTCACGTGTGCAGCGTTACGGGGGAGACTCGCTTGTGTATCGATCGCATGCATCTGTCGTCGTACTTCGTACCCGGCTTTGGCGCGAGTGCTAAAGTAATTGGAACTTGGAGGATTGTATCCTCGGGAGTCCTTAATTACCGCTCGACACGGGCGAAGGTGTATACGGTAGCTTGACCCGTCAAAAACATCATTTCCCGGATGGGAAGCGTCTTAAGAAAGGCGCCACTATTTCAGCTGTTATTTCAGCAGTTTGATATTTATTAATATTGATTTTATTCTTAAATAAAATCTTAGAAAGATCGAAAGCGAAAGATTTGAACGGATCTTAAAATAGAATTCTAAATTCCGATAACGAATTTTATGACTCGCTTGTATAGTAGACGTTACACTGATTGAGATTCTCAAATTGAAATTTCTCTGAGTACGATTATACATTTATAATTCAGGGAGATAATTCGGATTTCAGACAAGTCAATGGAGCGACAAAACGCGGATCTCTGATGCTAATGTCGGTACCCTCGATCATCCGGTTCTCAATTTTGCATGACGACCGCTGATCTCCCGGCTCCAAACCGGTCGGTATCCGCGGCGAAGTTACTAACGCGTGTCCGTTACCGCAGCATGTAATTATATCTGACTTTGGAACACGGGAGCCGCGATAGTTTTCCCCGAGCTTCCTCCTAGTACACCCTCGGCCACTATCTACCAACCTCGACCGGACATTGAACCGAACTTAAATAACAAAGTACCACTTTAGGCGCTTCATTTCACACGATCGACAGTAATTATTTTGCAGAATCGGTCGCGAAGTTAATAAGAAAAAGTACTTTCAAAGTAAATAAACTTACAATTAAAACTGTGACTGTATAATTTAAATTTGCGTAGGCTATAACACGAATGAGACCCTTCTTTTCCAAATAATAAATGTAAAATATTCAAATTGTGGAAATAATTTATAAGTCGCTTAAGGAGGTTAAACCTTTAATAACGTGAAGTTTTAAGCTTGTCTAACTTGTGTTTGTGTATATATATACACACACACACACACACATATATATATATATATAAATCCATATATATATATATATATATATATATAATACATATATATATATATATAAATCCTTCGGCTAAAGATAAAAAGGTTACAGAAAATAACTTTAAGAAAAAATTTATTATCTATAGTGACTTTATCTGTATAAAATAATCCTTTGTTTGGCTCGTCTTTATGGGATTTTCTTATCCATCTTATTTTCTAAGGATCTCTATTATTGTCGTCGCGATAAAGCCTGCGATATGCGATTCTGTGCCGGATACTCTCGAAATAGATATCGGCACCTCTACATTTTTCTCGGGTCGACAAGTCGATAGGTTCTAGTAGCAAAGTTAAATAATAGAAGAGAAAGAAGCTCTGTGAAAACTCAACGGATAATTAAAATTGCGTGAGCGTCTATTGGATGTCGTCGACAGTCGAAGTTTGCGAAGGTAATTTTTTTTCAGCGAGAATTTGATTTATATTTGATGTCCAATACTGAAAACTAAATATGTTATATGAATTAAATTTCGAAAGTATAAACTAATGTCAAAATCTTCACATCTTTTAGATTTTAAAAAAATAAATTAAAAATTGCGGTAAATAATAAAATATTTAAAAATTAAATTCTAAATTCATAACAAGATTTTAAATTATAAAGTATTTAAATAGAATATCCTGTGTATAGCTGCTGTAGATAGAATTTTAGATTTCTTAGTGCACTCATATGAATTCTATTATATTGCATCTCATAAATATAAATTTTAATATATCTGTTTAATATATCTGTATAAAAGAGAAGAAAATTACTTAAATTATTAATATAATTTTTTGTTCTTTTCATAATGCGTGATATTATCACAACTAAAGCTATGACTTTTAGAGAAAATTATTATAAATAGATATATACAAAAATGAAATTGAAGTGTTTTTATTTGTATTTTTATTATATAACATAATATTGTTGATGTAACCATTAAATATGAACTACAAATTTAATTAAAACAATTAACTTTGCTTAACATTAAGCCTCATTAATAACTTAATCATGAAGTTAAACTCACGAAACTACACTTCTCTTATTAAATTACGGAAAATTATTTATATTTTCTACAGTTAAAAGATTCTCTCTTTACACCTTTAGATATATATCTTTCCAATACTCTTTGAAATTTGAATTTTAAATCAATATACTTAAAATTTTTTAAACCATCTTCAAGTAAAATATAATGCAGAAAATTTTGGTATACAATCTCAAATGATATCTATTTTTCTCCCCTGTACATACAACACATGGGACAAATTTTATATCGCGGGTCGTTTCAAACTCGAAAGCTGCCGTAGTCCTCTTACGTAACGTCGCTTACGTGCGAGAGAAAAGTCTGAAATAAGAGCTTGTGCAACGTGAAAGATGGCAAGCGTCTTAACGATCGCGCGTCGTCAAGAATCTGTTCCCGGTCAAGAATACCGTAAGCGGTTCAGTGCAGCATCGTGGTGATTACAAGTGTTGGATATTTTCATCGTCACGACACGATTTCTCGCAGACTAATCCTTTTACGCTCCAGAGAATGTATAAATAGGTACAACACATAAATGTCTCATTTCCTTCTCTCTCTCTCTCTTTCTCTCTCTCTGAACGAAGCATAAACTGTCTGCAATAAAAATTGCAACATTCCATAATTTTTATTTTGGAACTTTTTCTAAACTGGCATTCACACGCCACGCTTATACTTTTACGTATTTATATTGCTAACAGAATTAATTTTTAATTAACTCGCGAATAGTGGCGTCGCGAAAAATGACAGCGTTGATTGCACGCTGGTTGTCTCGGAGTTGCAGCGTAGTCAGTTTTCAGCGCGAATACGATACCGGAAGTTGTGAAAATAACATTTTACGCGAGCGTCACGCGTTCACAGTGCGGTCCTCGGATTAAAAACGGAAAAAACGTCGGCGGGAGAGGGGAAACCGAGACGAGGGGAATGGCTTTTCTGCTGAAAGCTCGACCTTTGACCGCCGTCACCGAGGCTCTTTTGGCCAACCGCCACCATCCTCCAACCCTCACTTTTCGATTTCACCTTCTCCCTCTCTCTCTCTCTTTCTCTCTTTCTCTCCCCTCTCTCATTCTCTCGCTCTTTCACTCTAGCCTTGGTTTGGAGTAATTAAGCGTGCCCGTAGGAGAGACGTACCGAAAGTTCGGCTCGCCTCGCTATAGCACTGTCCTCTCACCGCCGTGGTTACTTTCCTCCATCCGGACGTCCCCGCCGATGCAACGCCGCCACCCTTTGCGAAATCGGGCGACGTTGGTGCTTTGGTGGAGACGCCCATGCTACGAGGGGAGGTGGATAGATGGGTTAGGGCGGCGGCCAGGAAGGATCGAAGGGATAATGGATTCCGAAACTAAATGAAACGCAAGCTCCCAACGCCACGTCGCGTCGCGCCGCGCCGCACCGGGTCCGCGGCTAATCTCGAAACTTCGTTAAATGCCCGTAATTGCATCCTGCTACGACCCACCACGCTCCCACCAGGCATCCGCGTCGCGCTTCGCGGTACTTCTACTCGCGAACAACTCAGGGAAAACCTGAGGCAGGTAACGACGACGAACGCATCCATTTCTCGGCACCGCTTTCCATGCCCGGTCGCGAACTTCGATACAGTTTCACGCAAGTTCGACTGACGGCCCCCTTAAAACGCGAACGGCAGCACGCGAAACTTTCCCCTTCCCTCGCTTGTTCCCTGTGGTTCTTTGTTGGGAAATTTTGGTGACATGACAAATGCGAGAGTAAAATCGAATTGCACTGCCTCCCTGGACGGGATGGATCCTATGGGGATATCCCTCTAGCTGGTTCACATTCGAATGCGGACAAGCATTCCGCTGACAATCCTTTATGTAGCATCCCAAAAATCGGTTACTTCGTCAAATCGAATCAATTTGAGATCCGCGTCGTAAACTTTGGGTATTCGTACGTAGTAAAATTTGATATAATATTGAAAGTTTCTCTCGAATTGCTTTTAGATTATCGGTTTTGTCATTGATACCAATTACTTTGATAAAATAAATTTGTATCTGGCAGTCAAATCGGAAACAGATTAATAACGCGGGAATCTTTCGGTAAAACTCGCTGTATACATAAAATTAAATGTACCGTGTATAAATCATCGGACTTCAAATTACATCGCTTTACAGTTTGCATCGCGTTTTCTAGAACGATTTCATTTATCTCGCTAGATACCAATTAAATGAGAAAATCGACTTCGATTCTAAATTACCGTCAAAGCAGGGAAATATCGTCGCGATAACGATGGTAAAAGCGGCGGCGATAACGAGCCAATATCAGCTAGTTTTTACCGGAACGTGTTATTCGGGCGAAGTTGTTGGCAGTATGGTTTACTATCCGCCTGCATCCTACGTTCCATGTAGGAAAACTTTGTCAAATTTATTTTTTTTTCTTCAGGAACTTTGCAACCCGATTTTGTCCTCGATTTTGTCCTCGTATCCAATTTTATAGGAGAAGATAGTCCCTTCTTGTTCTTCTCGCGCTATATTGGTTCTCTCTCTCCCTCTCTCTCTCTTCCTCCCTTTCTCTCTCTCTCTCTGTCTTTTTTCTCTTCTCCTGTCGTCAACACTCGTGTCGCAATTTTTGCTCTATTGCCACCTTCTTCTTGTTGGGACGCTTTACACGAGGGTAAGCCGTGGAAACCGTGAGAACAATTTTACATAAGCTGCGCGTATGATACAGCACGAAAAAACTCAACGCGAAATAATTTACCGAATATTTCAAAGACATTCCCGACACTTTATTCCTGAAGGTGTGTTATAACATTTCAGATTAAAAAAAAGAGACAAGAAAATAGATTAGAGTAGCGTAAAGTAAAATTACAGTATACTAACTTATTTTATATCTTATAAGAGAGACCAAAGTCTTTCTTTAAAAAATATAATACACACCAAAATTTGAAAAAGGCATGAAATACAAATAGCAGAAATAATAGCAGGAGTAAAATAAATTCTGTTGTATGTACACCGTTAAAAGCGTAAATCTAGTTTCTTGAAATTAAGATAACTAAAGGAAAATTGCGTAAAATATTAAAAAGTCTAAAAATATTGTGTATATTTCTTTCAATAAAAAAATGCTATGTCGCGTGTATAAGATTTGATTACACCCGTTTAAAATAAATTAGAACAAACTTTAATTTTTAAACAAATAAAAAGCAAATGAGAAAGAGATGCTGTATGAGCAAAAAGAACAACGAAAATGTCTCTTCCGCGCTACAGTATCGCTACGGTGCTACTATTTGGGAACATCTCGGCCTTGACTCGTCGCAATTAACTCGAGGAACATGCGACAAAGTGAGGGCCACTTGAAGATGCACGATTCAGTGGACCGTGGATAACGATTCTCGTAGAGCCGGACCGGCGTAATTCGATTAGCTTTACGACGTACTTGTTCTGCCGTCGGGTAGCAGCGTGTCGAGGGCATTGAGAGGGTACGCCGAGCAAGTGATATTACTGTAACGCCAGAATTCCCGCGCGGACAGCTCCAGCATCTCACGGAAAACCTCGGCACGCCCCAGCTGGCAGGCGAGTGTCAGCGGGGTCAGGCCCGCGGCATTCACGATTCCGTTGCGAGCAGGAAGCTTCGGATGTCGCAATGCGTAGCCGAACATGTCCTACGTCAAATAATAGTTCTCTAGCGAGCTGTTTTGAACTGGTGGACTATGTTGGCAAAAAATGTCAATAACTGTGTTTACTACTTCGGGATGAAATAAAAAAATCGTTGGAATAGCATAAAGGGAATTTTAAAAAATATAGATCATCAAATTTTTAAAAAAGTTTAAGAACAAACAAAAATAATAAAATCCGTAAAAAATAATGCACTTTTACAATATTGGTTTAATTAAAATATTATAAAATGACAAAATTTAAAAAAAACAAGAGAGTTATAGATAAATATTCGCAGATTTCTAAAATCTATTTTTTTTTTTTTTTTACGTTTATATCGATACGTACCAGTTTATCACAAACTACGACCATATGCAAAATCATGTTTCCGAAAGAATCTTGTTCGTCAGGATCCGCGCCGACATCAAGCAGCAGGTTGTAAACGCTCTCGTTAGCACAGCAGGCGGCCCAGGCAAGCGGGTACTCTCCCAGATACGCGAGACCTTCGTAATCGGTATTCCTAGCGGGATTCATCCTTTGCTGATCGCGCGGTAAGAAAAAGCTACCAATGGCCCGCTGCGAGATAATCGCGCCTGCCTCGACCAGATCCTGCACGAGCTCATTGTTGGCGTAAGCGATCGCCAGGTGAAGTGCGCTCGCACCGAGGTACTCTTCGCCCTCAACGACGTCGATGGCCAATCGCGGAAAACACTTGAGCAGAATGCGCGCTATTCTGGTGTGTATCCGCGTGTCGCATATGATGAGAACGTGCAACAAGGTCTCGCCCAGCGAGCCCCTGTACTGCATCTGCCAGCAGGCCTCGTGATCGTTCCACTGCGCCAGCGGATCGAAGCGCGAGAGCGAAGCCTCGATCGGCAGCACGACCTGCTCGAGATCGCGGAACTTCCAGCGTAGATACTCGGCGCGATTGATCGTCTGGCCCTTACCATCCGCGTACATCAGGATTCCGAACTGCTCGCGGATCAGCTTCTCCACCTCCGGCTGACCGCCCTGATTGTACGCCTCGATCAACTCACCGCCCTTCTTATAGTTGGCCAGCCGATACAGTAGGCATTGATCCTCGTTGCTCGCCTGGCTGATCACGCGGTCGAGGATCGAGCCGGCGTTGACCTGGCTGTCGCGACCAACGCGGCACGAGCAAACACCACCCATTCAGACATATCCCTTCGCTGTCGGTCGGGGAAAAAAAAAAGCACCGAAAGCTCCGCACTCGCCACCACGCTCGAGCTCGATTTTTCCCACTTATTCGTCAGCTCTTCTCAACCGACGTCGCTCGAACGGAAACCCTCTCGAGTGTCTCCAGACGTTCTCAAGGTCGAGCAGCGCGCCATTTCCGTCGCGATAAAGCGAAAAACCACTTCGCTGTACGGCTACTCGCGGCCGACTCCATTGATATAACACTCGAGATTCTCTTGCTCCCCTGACGTGAGGGTGGCACAGGTGAAGAGAGAGAGAGAGGAAGAGAGAACGAGAGTGCTGGTATTCGCGCTATAGCAACCAACCGATCCATAAACGGTACCTGGTGCAGACGGACACGACAGGGTCACCACCGACACGCTGCCGCGAAAATTGGGAGCGTTTTTACGGAAATAAATTTATCAAAGGCTCGCGCTACTGGAAAGTGAACACGTGAAACGTCAATGATTTAGAGCGCGTCGTTTAACAGGCTAATTTTAGGGCATAATTTCAGCCGATCCGGTTCTCGATCGCCGCAATTCGGTAGAATGACGAAGACCCTGACTTACCGGGTAACCGCATGTCGATCACTCGACCTTAGCATACTTTCCAGCAGCTGCATGCGCAAATGTTTCTCAAGACCGGCTGCAAGGACGAGTGCACCATCGCGTGAAAATTAGGCTATGAGAGAAAAAAAAGTATTGAGATAAATATGTTCGACAAAAGCTATTATAACTATCCGCTGCGACGAAAATTAGATTTACCACGATGAAATGCAGCGTAACTATAGGTAAATGGATGATATCAACAACCTCAACGTGATTATATTCTGTTTTTATTAATTTAATCAGCATAAAAATATTAATTGCATTTTTTTCGTCGTTTCGCATGCAGCCGCTCGCGCCGGGACCTGGTTTCGCGCTTCATTACGTCCATATTTACGACGGGAATGTTGAAATCAATTTCCCATCCCCCAAGTCCGAATAAAACAGTTACGCGCGACGTGCATCTCTGTTTGAAGTGCATTCGTATTTAACCGAACATTCCATTCCCATCGAATTGGAACACTGCAATAATACGTATATTGTTGCGTTGCTGGCATCTAGAATTAATATCACGTTGATGCCACACGAAATACTAAGCTATCGAGAGATTGCGGTATCTCAAGCTTAAGCGATGCAAACGCGTGCGCTATTGACCCAGGCGGGGAGATTCGTCGTTTTTAAGGACAAATTCTCCCTTTTATTCGCTCGCGAAAAATCGAGCGATTCCGCATAGCGGAATAACGAGGCACGACTTTCTATATACGACCATGTATTTCATCGCCGCGGACAAATCGCCGTTGTCCTCGTTTGGTGAATGGTATAGTCAATGTATTATACAGCACGGTCACGCTATTGTAAATTGATGCCTCGTCATCCTCCGGATAGCTGCGAAAAAAAAACACATATTTTCAATTCGATGTTTCACCGACGAGCGCCGCCGGATGGATCGAATCGATGTGTGTGGCGCAACAGTGAACGGATGCGGAACTGCAGATGGTGTGTATTATAATCTGTCACACGAATATCTCATTCATATGCAGAAGTAAGTGCTTAAGTGGACACTTTGCGAGCGCGGACATTTAACGCTTTCGCAATTGGAGAATCTGGGCAAAAGTGCCCGAGGGCGATTGCAAAATTCTTGCGAAAGTTAATCTCGAGAGTGAATCACTACATTTCGCACATGCACGTACCCCAATGTATCAGGGACGATATTTAACCGAAACAGTACAATTAATCGCTATTGTCAGACTAGTTTGCCACCGGAAACCTTAACGCTGCAACAATGAAAATATTTTATCGTACGTTACAATATAACAGCATTTTTCGCCAAATATTTTCAGGAATTTTTATTATTATTTTATGTTTAGATAAACTCTATCGTTTATTCTTCGCTGTCGTTTTTATTTCAAACATTTGTTAGTCTAAAAAAGATTTTTTTCCTATTATACTGGCGAAATGCGCGTAACTGTTTCCGGATTAAAATATTTTCGAAAATATTGTTAAACCATGCGCTTTCATTCACCGGCCCTTTCAATTAATACATTGTTTATGCAATTCGATATGCAAACTCACTTTTTTTCCGTTCGTTGCGGAGCGACCGCAACAATACCGTGAGTTTGCCCAACGTGATAAACTTCCAAATTTACACAGGCGCGGTAGAATCTAGGGAAAGAGATAACGTTTGTTGGTATCTGACGCCGTAATATATACAATAAAATGTATTCCCGCAAACTGTCACGCGTTTGACAAACGCGAGAGACTCCGTAATATATTCAATATCTATATATATATATGTACAAATATGAACGAGAGGATTATCGTCAAATGTCGGTTTGAATTGACGTGAAGTTACGGTTGTAATTTATTCGCAAACCGCGTACATATTTGGACCGGATTATTTCTTTCATGAATTAAGAAAAAAATTAATTTCTTCCATGACGCAAATATCATATGCAAATTCGACAGGAAACTTAAATCGCTGGCTTAAAAAAAAGAAGAAGGAAAAACGAAGAACGCATAAACCAGCGCCGTCGAGAATTATAATCTACTGGATGCGTCATTCTAGTTGTCTGTACATATACATACTTACATGACGAGAAATGCATCTATATATGTGTACGGATGAGGCAATTACGATATTTCTAGCACGAATGACTCAACATCTGCGTCGCACGTCGATCTCACCGGTACCAGTCTTGACGGGGACGCTTATTTGCCACTGATTCATTCAAGCCAGATCTTCCGCCTCCCTCTCATGTGCGCGGAAAAGCTAATACGGTTTTAAGAGGGCAAATATATGACGACAGATAATATTAGGAGGTTAACACCATTTATGACTTTAAATTGCACGTGTCATCGAGCAAATACATTTCGTTAAGAGTACATATCTTTGATCGATAATTATTAACTTTATTGATTTAAGTGATCGAACGAGAAACTTTTACATTCAATGTGATTTGACCGTTGACGAGTAACTAATAATTTTATTTTTAATTTCATTACAAACATTTTGACATTATTACGTGTCTCAGAATGTACATACACCTCTCTCGCAATGTTATATTTCTTAATGATGGACCATTGTCCCATTACTTTCTGTACTTTGCACGAGAACTTTTGTATACGGTGTTAGTTACCCTTAATCGACTCTTGAGCTTTTCAAAGAATTACTAAAGTTTAATCGCAAACTGCTTGCGCTTAACGAGCCAATGCGTTTGTCAAATTGCGGACATATAGCAGATTACAATAGAAAAATTCTCATTATTACAATATCTTTTTAAACCTGGTGTATGTGACAGTTTGTGCATAGCATTAGTATAGCACTCTGCTTTGTGCATAAAGAAACAATAATTTTAAATTATGAAATCATGTTTTTCATAGATATTTTATATACTACATGATGAAGGCAAAATGAATTTTGCTCATTTTATTTTTACAGTGAATTATAATTCTTATAAATACAATATGTTTTTAAACCTCTTAAAGTCGAAGTACATATCGCTTCAGACAAGGTTAAATAATTAAATTTATCGCAGTAAATGACGTGTCGCTTATTGGAAATTCTCTATTGCGTTTTCTCTGCAATATATTACAATTTACATTATATAAACTCGACGACGCAATAAAACTAACGAACCTTCTCATTTACATTTCAAAATCAAAGTGCTCGAAGTAAAATAAAAGCACGTCGATATATCCCCAGCAGTACGATCGAGATACTTATCCATATAATATGCCGCAAATAGCGAGCATAAACACTTTTTTAAATGTTTGCGGAGATACTTGTGGCATTTATAAAAAAAAAGCAATGTGGGAAAGCGTGAATAATTAAATTATATAAATATTTATAATCAGCATATAACAGTATAGTTTACAATTAGAAACTAAGTCAAAACGAAGAAAAGAATAAAAAGATGTTATGAAACTTTATTATGACATTCAATATGATATGATTCTAATATACATCTTATCCTTTTTATAGAAACCGCCGAAGGCTGTATTTTAATGAGAGCATACGAGTAGCGAATAAAGTACAATAATGATATCTCCGTATCGCGTTAACGATATTTGTCGTTGTATTAAATTTTTGAAGAAAATAATTATACCAATACACAATAAGTTAATTAAATATGCAACTTAAATTCCTACATGATTTTTTTCGGACGATCAAGCTGTTATCACGTTAGACTTGTTAATCGACGCGTCTTCTTTACATACCGACAAACATTGTTAACGCAGACGCAGAAAACTCTGTATGGAGTTCGGTGCTCGAGAATGCGCTCGATATAGGAAACTGAATGCGGAACTTAAATTATGCACGCTGCGTCTTCCGACGCGCCGTTAAATACATTTAGACGATTGCTCGCGCGCTTTACAGTGGCAAGAGGTCCACGACGACGAGAGGAGTCGCCTTCGGCTTGCTCGTGGCCATTATACCGGCTCTTCCGCATCATAAATTATAGCGGCTGGTACGCTCGGGCCGGAAGGATCGCAGGAAGCGGGCACGAAGCCGAAAACAACAGCGTGATCCACATTGCAATCGACCCGTGAAATGCATTTTCGCGAAATTACCAGCGGCCTGTGAATGAACACGACGCGATGCGGCGCGCGACGCGACCGATTCGAAAATTCGTCCAAAATCCCGGCTACATTGGACATACGCAATTACTTTTAATCAAACTGTCTGTTGTTTGCAGGCCGCCGTGTATCCGTGCGGTCACTGAACGCACGACTTAACGGCATTCGACCCGGGCTCAGGTTCTCTCTCTCTCTCTCTCTCTCTTTATATATAAATCTCTCTTTTTCTCTCTTGTTATTAATCCATATCGCATATTTGCCCGTTTGTGACTAATCGCATCGGCGAACAATAGCTGACGCAGTTATACCAAGAGCAAAGACTCATTTTCATTTCGATGACGGTACAAAAAAGCTGCGGTTAAAAAATTGTTTCTTCTTATAGGTAGATGAGACGCATTGTGAAATGAAGACTGCTCTCGCGTCGTTTTCCAAGAAATCTGAATCAAAGAAAAACAGAACTATTTGCTTCAAATCGCTCGACCGACCAAAGGTCTACGATTACTTGGTGTTAATTTATATTTAGATAATTATACATTTAGATAATGTTTAAAATTCAATTATTGAAATATTTTTTCCTAAAAGAAATTATGGAAATTATTGAAATTTTAAAGTCAGTTAATTTCTTAATTTAATTATAATCATAATTATCATATATAATTTTATTTGACTGAAGCAGCAATTTCGATAAGTCCATTAGATACGTTTATTTCAACTTTAGCTTGAGCTTCCGCTGCTAATTCAGCATTAGACTATATCTTCCAGGTAGCAGCTATCACAATGATATATGTTACGGTAACCGGAAATACCTAGAGTGATAATAAGTGCAAGGTTAAATTCATATGCGGTAGAGAGACGACAAAACGGACGTCACATAATGCCGCATTTATCTATACCAATGAATCGCCCGTGTCTATTTTTACTACAATTTTGCGCACAGCACATATGAATCGCGTGCATGGAAAATCTATAAAAGTAACGAAGCGGGGACTGCGTGTTCGTAGCTTATACCTTATTCGAGATGATGATGAAAAAAAAATATATGAATTACATGATTTCAACTATTCTTAGAAAACGACATGGTTACATAAATATGCAGTCCTGACGTAACCGATCACAAGGTCCGATCGTACATAATAACAGGGTGTTTCACCGCGCAATTACCGCTTTTATCAACATGTAACAGCGAAAATTTATAGGTAGCTTTTGCGAATACTGAAACGCCGCACTGCAAAGACATAATTTTTATTCTGAATGTATATTTCGCCTTTACTATTAACTTTATATCAAACGCAAATATTCCCCGAGTACCCTTTTAATACGGGTTATTGTAGAAAAAACTTGACATTTTTGCATTTTTAAATCTTGAAATAATTTTAAAGGATTATAAACGACAGTCTCTTCGCGAAAGCGTTAGTCTAGTGACACCGGAATTTTGCGCGGTAACAATTTATTTGAAGTAATCTGTTACGTCTTCGCGGTTGTAAAAGTAGCTCCTGTCTCAGGGTTAAGCATCTTGTCAAGCAAGTCTCGTCTGGTTCCGAAGTTTCTCGGCGGTTCATGTAACAGACTTCTTACGCGAAAGCGCGCAAGCATGGCAAGCGGTACACCGATGCGTGCGTAAAGCGGCCCGCGTGTACACACAAGCTTGTTGTGAGACGCACGATAATTATCGTGTTCCGCTGCGCTAGTTCGCCCGCCGTCGCTCCACCATGCGGTTTCTGCAATAATAATAATAATAACCCGCATACAATACAGGCGCGCGAAGCGTGTATGCACACACGATTACGCGCGTATACACTTGCGCGTGCATATCACCCTTGCACCACGTGCGTACGATAAGGATCCCCCCGATGCGAGCCGCCGCTATCCTCTGACCCGTTTTCATCAAGATTACAAAATTTCTCAACGTCTCGGCTTAAAATTAGAAACTGTTATTCGCGCCGTTTATCTTCGCCGTTTTTTTTTTTTTTCTTCAAAACGCCTCGTAAGTTTTCCAACTAATTGTAATTCGACGACAGGCGCGATAACGTTCGCGGTGTTTACTCGGAACAAGAGTATTACTCACGACGCGTATTATGCACTTATTAGTCTGACATTCGCGTAATTATCAGTCCATGCGTAATTGCTTGTCGGCTCGCGGTAATGAGACTCGGAGACGCGATTGTTAGTGCGCGTTGTACTTGCTCCGATAGCGGCGTAGAATTATAAAGATTGCCGATACCGGGAAGAGCCGCGACGTGACTCAAAATCGCGCGCCGCGCTCCGCTCGCGATCACGTGACTCGCGCCACGTGACCGCCAATCGGCGCTCATTGGCGCTATCGCGACCGGGGGATCGGCATATAGCCGCGGCGCGGACGAATGCCGCGGGGCAAAGCGTCGGTGTTTTCCACAAGCCGGTCTGGCAAGTAACCTTGATCCTTTCGCGAGTCGTCGTACGTGACAGCCGTCGTTCGGGTGGACCGTTTTAGTGTCGATCGAGGCATCGACGAGGTAGCAGGCGGTCCCTGGCAGTTGGTTCTCGAGTTGTCGACGTTCCCCGTGTGCGACAGGATGAAAACGTTCGTCCACGTTCTTCTCGTTGCGGCGTGCCTCGTCGCATACGCACGCGGATACCCAAGTGAGTGCGATTCTTCTTTTTTTCAAATTAGCGAGTTTTCTTTCTTTTTCCTCTCGTGCGTACGTCTCGATGCCGCGGGTATAAAAATTGAATTTCCACGGCGAGAAGATTGTCGTGCAGATTTTTTTTTCAAAGCTTACGCGCTATGTCGCGACGTCATTGTTTACCGTATTCGAAATATGTTATAATTTCTGTTAACTTTCCGATGTCTAAATCGGTTTTTAGCCTTGTGTCGATTGTGATTATATCCTTAATTAAGTTCTGATTTCAAGAGTTCTCGCAAGAAGATCGTGCTATATTAACGCGAAGTATTTTCTCGTTTAATAATTACTCATCAACTTGTATTAAGACAACTATTCATGATTTAATTCAATAATTTAATTTTATAATTGTAAATAATTTTTTAAGTAAATAGCGATCGGCATAATAAACCGTTATTTTCGTAAATGTAATATTTTATGAATAATATATATAGTTACATTTCGATTTCTCTTAATTTTGTTAATTTTGCCATTTAATTATTGTTTAAATTGCCACTCGTAATCCTCTCAAGATAGTTCATCTATAACTATAAACTGGATAATTGAAGTCAGTTAATGAAATATTCTATTGTTGCTATAATCGGCTCTTTCGATTTAAAAATGCACAGTTATGCGACGAAATGCTATATTAAATCAATAAAAGTCGAGATGGTAAAACGAGACGGTAAAAATAGATTTAAATCTAATGTTGAACAGCAAATTAATACTGAGTATTTGCAAGCGCATTTAGTTAGTGGATCAAATAAGTAAATATTTTAGTTAATTTACAAATTCAGACCGAGCAAATACATTTATTATATTTAACTTCTAATCCTTATCCTTATTAAATATTCGGGTAAACTAAGTGCTTTATGGTATTATATGTATATCGAATAAATTCAGATTTATACTCGCAATTTTTAAGTGCTTTCGCGAATAAATTATTAAATCTTTTGGAAAGAAGAAAGATAGACAAATTCAAATCCTCACGCATCCTGGATCAATAATTACGGTAGTAATCGTAATAAAATGGAATCTACATTTTCACGTCTACTTCTCATGCATCCGTCGAAGTACCGACGTTTATCGCGGCTTCGCTCGTCGCATTGAGCGATGCTCCGGGATTATTTTCGGTTCATGACATTTATGCGTCGTTATAAGACAAGACGAGTGCCCCCGACTGGCGAATATCGCGATTGAATGTCAGGTCACGAAGAAATCGTGGAAGCAGATAACTCGCTCGCTCGAACTACTTAAGGCCGTTGTTTACGCGATTACAACTCGATATGAAATTCACTTCCAGCATAGACTTTGCTAATTAGCATCGGACCCGATTTTGCGAGACGGGAACGGCAGGAAGCTCGTTTAATTGGAGCTGCTTCGTCCCCAAGATAATTGTCCGAGCGAATTTCCGTCGAACTCCAATTTATTCCTCTTGATTTTAATGTAACTTTATCTCTCGGCCTGACGTTTGTGTGTCTCGACCGTTTTCAACCGTGCGGAAATCTTCACAAAAATAAATCGACCTGACTTTTCCCGGCAATTGCGAATTATGATTTTGTCGCTAATTTATCAAAACTCTCCTTTGCTGGAGTTGAAAGTTTGATTACACTTTACGTTATATTTATAAAACAGTTTGACATATTAATTTGTAAATATAATATAATAATTTTAAATGTAATCACTTTTTGAGTGTCGAGTGTGTGTAATACTCTTTTAAATATGAAAGACAGTTAAACATTATTTTTAAACAAATATTATTTATTATTCATGAAATTATTTTTATATAATATTAATAATAAAATACGAAGCTTTCATTTCAGCTTTCGTGCGGTGCATTGAGAATGTATACGTGTTCGTTTTCTCATCTGTTTAAAAATATCGTTTATAATTTTTACGACGCAAGCAGTCCCGCGTCTAAAACAGATTAACGAGTTTGCATTCGAATAATTGTACATGCATAAATGCATGCCGCGTTATTGCGGAGAGCAACATTTGTAAAACAGTCTCGGAACTTTGTGCATATTCGTTGAAGCACCAAATGATACGAATATTTTAGCCAGTAGCATCGTGACGCGCCACGCGCATTACGGTACATTCTGAATAACTTGGAACGGTGAAACAACAATCAAAAGCTTTCAGATTGTTATTTGTTATTGCAAAAGACACCGGGAGAAATACGAGCGGGCGATAGTTCAGCCTCGTAGGCGAAGTTTCGTAATTGTTGAATCATTAGTGGCCCGTGGCGCACGGCGCAGACGGCGTACATTCATACAATTAAATTTCTTTCACCATGGGTGAACGTTACGCGTCCGTTATTACTTGGGTGAGGAGTATGACGCCTCCGGCGAGGTGTTTCTCCTAACGTGATGCACCTGCCAGTTTCCATGCCGCGGAATTTCGCCGTTACGACGCGCGGTCTCCGCAGGAGAGAGAACGTCTGCTCTCATTACGCTCGCTGACAGCCGGGTGACAGCCGGATAATAATGTAATTTTTGAGACTTCCCCGGGACGGCGACTTGCCAACAAGCTACGAAAATCGAGTTTCGGCGAGTTTCGATCGCGGTGAGCTTCGTTCGCCTCGCCGTGCTCGGGCGAGGGTAGGTAGAGATAGTCGACGTGACGGTTTGTAAGCATCAAACCAGCGCGAGTCCTGTCACGGCGCGGCGGTGTATAAGCAGATTGCGCTTAATCCTATTAAGAATACATAATCGTCACTGCTGGGTAATCTCCCTGCTGGGTAATCACGCGTCGCCTTTAAGACGAGCCTGCGTAATCATCTGCAATCGTAAATCTCTTTCGCGCGGCAAACATGACATTTAGCGCTATCGCGAGCGCGGCGTGCTCTTTGCTCCGCTCCGCGGTTCGTTTACGCGAAATAATTGTACTTTATGCAAAAATCGATACGCGGTAACGTTCGAATTTGCCGTTCTATCGGCCATACGTGTGCGGACGGATAAAGGGAAATACGCGTATTTACGCTTGCTAATGATCAATTGTGTTTCTACTCCATTTATAAAAGAATTATTATACACCATTCATAAATACCACGTATATAACTTCATAAATTTCAGAATATAAAACTACACACGTTTACTTTTTCATATCCGATTAGACAATCAATGTTCGACATTTTACTCAAAGTTACGATCGAAGTTAGCTTTCGTAATATTGGCGTACCAATACCGCGTATTTCATCTCGCGTTGCGGCAATCGCAGTTATATTAATAGATATTTTTTCATTTCATTCAGTAGACTGGCGCGAGTCATCATCGTACATCACACACGCGAGTGAATTCGCATTCGCGTAAAAATGTGCCGCGTAAATCACTCAGTCCGCTGGACACCGATTACAGTGAGAGAAAAAAATCGTGACTAATTACTTCCGACGCCTCGTTCGGTCTCCGAGTAGTTGATTCAGTGTCGCATGCCTATTGCACAATCCGGTAATGTCATTCCTTCTTCCTATGTTCCGCATCGTCGTTTGACGAGCCTCCTGTCGCCGACCTCCCTTTCACCAGCTCGCTTCACACGTGCAATCATCATACCGGTGCACGTGTATGTATTACAATTGCCCGCGCGCGCGCGGCACAATGCGGATGCGTGACGTATACGATAGCACAGCACGATTGCATGGGCAAAGAGCAATAATGTACTCCGCTCGGATACTTTTATGCCTCGGATTTTTGCCGTTGAGAAATTTTCTTACCGCGATCTTTGTAATTTTTATTTATAATAGACGACACTGACACATTACCCGCGGCCATATTTAAATACAGAAACGATACATCTGTATAACTTATAAATACATTTATCTGATAATTTTCGCCGAGAAAAATTCAGAAGAAAGACATTTTTATCAGGCATCGTTATTTACCGGCTCGCTATACTTCGCGCAACTCCGTACGTGGCGAGTGTCCTTGCGTGTCGACGGCTTAGTTTGTTGTGCACCTCCGTATCTGGAGGCGAAGTGCTGCCGCGGATTATGACCAACTCATATTATTTTCCTGTCGCGAACAGCCTGACCCCGTTGACGTAGTGTTGGGCTTGCCTTGAGTGGCAGTGGCACCGCAGAATATGCCTCCATTAAGTATGCAGCCTGCGTCCCGCCGCCGCCTTATGGCCATTTAAATGAAAAAAAGGCAGTACTCCGTGAACTTTTTGTCGGCGCATCTTTTTTTTTTTCTCCCGACATAGTCCTGAGGTCAATATCTCGACTGCGATTCTGCGCAATTAACTGCATAGAGCAAAACCTCTATTCAGTAGACATGTGATCCAGCAGTTACAAGCGATAATCTGTGACGTGTTCGNTAATAAAAATGAATGCACGTAAATTCAGGACAGTGTAAGAAGTTATAACATTAAATTATATATAAAATTATATTATATATATACATTATATATAAAATAATAATATAAAATTATTTTTATCTTACAATTTCATATCAAACGTATGCTCCAATATTGTTCGTATCTTTAAAGCGAATATTTTCGATGTTTAAGGTCAATGAAACTAAATGTGAAAACGTTATCAATAGGGAGTTTTTGCAATTCCGTATTTGGGATATGATAATCGTTAAAGTGCATTTAATGTTACGTAAATATATTTATATATTTATTGATAAATTAATTAAATTTGTCTTGTGTATTTATATTTTAATAATTCTCTTTTAATCTTTTTCTATAGTTTATTAGAAAATATAAAAAAATAAACGGCATAATATATTTTATTGATATGATCAATATAATCACATTTGATATGATGATATAATCACATCGAAAGAAATCACATGCGCACTTTCGTTTTTCGATGCGATTATGTCACTTTAATGTTTACCGTATTCCAAATACGAAATTGCAAAAATTCCCTATTAACATTTTACTTTCGTTACATAGTTTAATATCTAAACCTTAATATCTAAACTTAATAATAAAATGTATTATCTAAACTTTAATATCTAAACTTGATAATAAAATGTATTATGCCGTTTATTTTTTTATATTTTCTAATAAACTATAGAAAAAGATTAAAAGAGAATTATTAAAATATAAATACGCAAGACAAATTTAATTAATTTATCAATAAATATATAAATATATTTACGTAACATTAAATGCATTATCAATCATTTAAAAAAAATATTACAAACACACTTAAATGTTCAGTTGAGTAACTTTTTATAACGTAAATTATCAGACTTTTACATACAATTTTTTTATTTGTGCAAAAGTTTTTTAGAGCAATTTGTTATGGGATATCATGAAATAGGGTATTTCCTAGACACACGACATAAGATGAAACGAGTATACATTTCAGGATTAAAGTAAAGCGCGTCCTTAGCTTCAACTCGTGCACGACTTTTGTCCCGACAATGCATTTTACCACGCGTATCGTGTAATTTGCGTTAGCAACATGCTGTTATAATAACATTTGTATAAGAGTACCATTGCTTTGTATAATCCTTAAAATCTCTACGCCTCGTTCACTAACAATAAGTTTTAGACAGCTGATCGTCTATACGCTGTTAAGCGACATAAGAAGAGAAAGAAGAAAAATGCTTAAAGCATTGCTATTCAATTAAGAAACAAATAGAAACATATTAATTTAAGAAACAAAAGCGAAAGTGAACTGTGTGTTTAAAACATTTTTCATTTTTCGAGAAAATAATAAATAATATACTGATGCCACGGAGATAGATTAATATTTTATAATAAAATGTGTTGCGAGGAGAATTAGTTTATAAATTTTTTAAATTATTCGCGTGTCAAGGCTGATTTACATATATTTATTGGTCGTTCACATCGTGCTAGGTATAATATCGACATTGGACCTTGCTTAAAAACACGAACGACCTGCGATGCCATGGTCGTATAATGATTTAACAGCGTCGTTTAATGCAACATATATCGACGCGATCATATATATGTGTGAAAGAAACCGCCGCCGTTAAACATCACGCATAAAAGTCTTTACTGGCAGGTAATTTGCCTATCGCTATTTGCTGCACACGCGCAGCAATGGAGCGGTAGATAATAAAAACAGTATTCGGGCGTAGTTCTCGAATCGAACAAATCATCTTGCGTATTCACACGGAAAATGCAAACTGATTTAAAGAGAAGGACTCTTCAACGCAGTGCTGTGCTTTGTCGGCAACAATTACGCACAAGTATTTTTAATCCTTTTTAATCTTACAATTAGAGAGTGTGGCTGTCATACGTTTACACAAATTTGCTCAGTTTTATTTTTTAGTAGTAGTACATCACGAAATTTTTTAAAGTACTAAATTTATAATTCCATGCATTTAAAATGTAAGTACGAGAGACAAAAGTTATGAAAGGAACACATCACACGTTGACGAATATCTACGCATTAAATTTACATTCGCCTGATTTGTTATTCGAGGTAATTTTTAGCGTGCATTTTTGCTATTTTCTCGCAATCTTCTATAATCACACAATCAAAATCAGACTCAGACGCTATTCTTGTGATATAATATTTTATGAAATAAAAGTCAACAATGTTTTTAAGTTATCGAAATAACGACGGGCGAAACTAACGAGACACAAAAACTTTTCAATTAAATAAAATCGAATAAAAGTTTGCATGCAAAAGTTTCCGTATTAACGCTTTCGCGAGAAGCAAGAAAGGGAAATACAGCAGTCCCGGGACGCGATTACGAAAAGGACGAGCTCACGTCAATATTCACGAAACGATAAAATCGAGTTTTGCATTTAGCAACTACCTACTACGTATTTACGAGCTTTAGCTTTGCCAGTTTATCATATTTGCAACTGCTGGTCATAATAATTATTATAATGTGCGAATACATTTGCATAAGTTCACGTCATAAGCTTTTCCAGGTCACAGAAATTTTTACAAATGAGTCAATGTTAAACGTTGAATATTTTTTTAGAATTTTGCTCTTCCTTTTCTTTTGACGTTACACAACAGTTATCTTTTTCTAAAATTGGATTAATTAACTCTTAATTCTTTTTGTTGGCATTGCAACATAGTAAGCTTATTTTAAAATTGGCTTAATTAACTCTTATCACGTCACAAACAATAAAGTAATCCTAAAACAATATAAAATACGTTTGTAAGTATAGATAAGGAAAAATACGCGATTATCGGGAACTATTGCAAAAGACAAACACTAATGTGCAGCGCACAAAATGCGCAGTGCCGTAGCCCATTCTTGTTGACGTAAAGAATTATGGGACGGTCGTTCGGTCAGTCGACGGCAGACAATCCAATTACCCGCGAGTCGCGAAGCCATAAACTGCCGCGACCCTTGGCGATGGTGGCGGCGGAGAACGATAGAGTAATTATGAATAGGTGAGTGCATATCGCGCACGGACATCGAAATCGGATCTGCCAGGTGGAAATTCATTTGAAACCAATCATTAGCGCTTCCCTCGTCCCATCTCTCTCGCTCGCTTTTTGTCGTATATCGCGCCGCCGTAATCGCCGCCTTTCCGAAAGTCTAATAACGAGGATAACGAATATTCCTCCGAAACACACACAAATTGAAATCCAATCTCGCGTTTCGGCGAATCTGTCGGGAGCAAAAGTCAATGCACCATTGATTTTCAGCGATGGCAAGCGTGACCCCGCCCGGAGGACTTACGGTAATTTCAGGGGTGGAACGGAACGTTCGATCCGTAGGCAGAAGAAATGAATTCTCGTTGATTTTCGAAATCAACAATCATAAAAGCATAGGTTTTGCGCCTCAGACTTGAGTATCTTGAAACACTATTGCAAAGGGCACGGCGTGGCGTGAGGATTGAAAATAAGATACGTAAGTCACGATTGTGGAAATTATTCGCGTATAATTATCGGTCGGAAAAGAAGTGTATCTCAGAATATAGTACAATACTAATATTTTGTAAAGGAGAGAACAAGTTGTTAAATAAATCATGTAGAAGAGAAGATTAATGGAGTTTCCAGCTCAATGTAGGGATACGCAAGATAACGGGGATGGGACAAAACTTTTTTTCCTTTCTTTTTTTTGATATATGTCCCTTGGAATCATGTTACGCGTACATTAGTTACGCGAAAAATGACGCATTTGGCGGACATGAAAAAATGAAGACTGTCTGTATATTTCTGTACACGTGACCTCGACAGTTTTGTGATAATCAGTATATTGCACACGGGAACAGCGCGGGTATAACGGTGACTAATTAGCGACATTGATTGTGTGTTTAAAGATTCTAAGAAAACGTATGTAGTCATAACAAAGTCTTTGTTCCCTGAGAGGGAAAAGAAAGATATGCGTCAATTAGAAGAATACATATCGTTTACTTGTTTTCCTTCTCGCGTATCTTAAGCTGAACTATAGGAAAAAAAATTGACACTAATGTTAAATAATTTAAATGTTATTTTTAATTTAATTTTTATTTAAAAGTATTAACTTGAAACTATTAAATTTAAATAAAATCAAGAAATGTACAAATGGATGTATTTATTTATTATCAGTGCTCGCTGAAAAAGTCATCTTGCCTTTCGGACCTGATTTTCAAAAACAGAATTACATATCTTCACAATTACAATTCCGTCATTAATAATATTTTTATATTATAGTCTATTTCCGAATTGTCTTGAAAGTTGCGTGATATCTTATATCACGCTCAAAATCCCTAAGCGCGTCACATCTCATCGAGCTCTTCTCTTCTTTTAACCGCTACTCACGCAACATTCACTGAGCCGAGGCGTATAATCCGTGCTGCGTCTCAAGTATTTAATGCCGTTAGAACATGAAGGAATTTATCGTCGAGAGAGACGTTGTATTGATCTTTATTTAAGCGAAGCGCCGTACACGCGCGTGTGTCAGTAATCCTCGCTTTGCGTGATCATCGCGTTTCCGAAAACCACCGTGGTGTGATCGACAAAATCGCGCGGAAAAAGCATGCGAAACACAACGAGCCCGTTTTTTTTTTCGTTCGAAAAAAAAACTTCGGCTCAACGTGAATCGGATTAACACGGTAGTCTTCGATAATGCAGGATAGCGCGCAAATTCGGGACCATCTGCATCCCCGTGCTGGAATGCCTTTTATCCTTGTACAGCAATTCGTTTGAATACGAGAATTTCCATTTTTGTTTCGCGAACGAAATCTGATGTTTTAACGTATTTAGCTCTGTGATCTAGATATCACGGAATATCTTTTATTTGCGACACAATAAAATTGTTTATAACAGATTCTTATTAAGTAGAAATATTATGTCTGCAATTTAACTGCATTTTAGCTTTCAAGTTGATTTGCGCTTAAATGTTTTATCGATATACAAAAAAAACCGGGAAAAGTTATACGATTCTCAATTATCATACAAGAATATCTTTATTTATCATTTATTATAATATACAATTATTTCTATTATCTTGCAATTAATTTCTCTACTACTATAATGTATAATTCTGTATTTTAAAATTGTATTTAGCAAAGAACATGGCTTTTCTTTTTATACACATATGTTTATCACGATAAAATCTTCAGTATATCCAAAAAAAGAAAGGCAATATGTTTAGTCTGAAGAATCTATATTTAACAATTTAACATATGCTAGTATAAATAGCGTCAACGTGCATCCGACTACGTACGTTTCTTGGAGAATACGCGGTCATAATTTTAAGACTTCATTACCACGCCATTTAACACACCTGGGGAGCACAGTATGTTACGCAACATTGGTACTTAACGTGTAATGCACTGAAGGCACCTAAATCACGTTGAGACTCGAGCATCTTTAGACTCCGCACGTGTGTCCTCGGCGCCGAATGTAAGCGATAAACCAAATTCTCGATTCGTAATTTCTCTGTAGAGTCGGACCTATGGGGCACACACCTTACGTGCATAGGGTGCATAATATGGTGCCGCGTGTCAATCTGACGCATTTACCTCCACTCAGCGTGGCAATAACTCCTTGCTTCGAACGCGGATGATGTACGAGCGAGTATATTCACACACGAATTTGCTCGCGCGTGTATGCGAGCGTGTGTGCGTGCCGTGCGCCCCATACATCTAGCGAGCCGTACCACACGACGGGCAAGTACTTCCAAGTTATTACGCCTTTGACATCAAGTACGTACTCGTGCGGTACGCGCTATTTCGATTCCAAGTTTCATAATGTCGGCGCTCCGCAACTAGCAACACCACTTCCCGTTTCATCCATCTGATTGGTAGATGCCCCCCTGTCTATCCCTGCTATAACCCATCGGTTGAAACTGTAACTTTGAATGCCGAAGTCTCTCGCGTCACTCTCGCAGAGAACTGGATCATTGGAAATAATACGGAGACCCCGTTACGTAATTCATTTCACCCCTGTCTGCAGTAAAATTAAATTCCAAGCTCTCGTAAAGTTTCTTTTTGAAATTATTTCCTTCCACCATGATCTTCTCGCATGGTCAATCTATTCGTATTATCATATCTCTTTCATCTAATTTCTTTTTCGCATATGTATAATCAACAATTACATGACTTTTTAGGAATTGCGGTTTATGTGACAAAAAATTGATTTTTTTTTTTTTTCAAAGTAGGAGTTTATCGCAATAATTGGCAATTTGCTTGTATGTCTATATACGTTTAAAAATGAATACAATTAATTAGATAAACTTCGATAGTTATAATTGCATATAATTATAATTATAATGTATATATAAATGCGCGCAATCTGAGAAATATTTTACGGAATGACTGAAATTCTTCGTTAGAGCGAAAAGACTATAGAATTCCTAAAATTCTCTCTGGGACCCAATGCACTTGCAGTTGTATATACTAGAAGATGTCACTACGAGCGATAGATGACGCAATGAGACAGCTTTCTCAGAGATTTTAAACGATTTTTTTTTTTGGAGCACGCGTTATGCACGTACTGCGAGATATTATCCTTTTTCCCCCTCGGCTTTTTATCAGTTCGTGTCGGCTATCGATTTTTCACATTCCTCTTTGCATCGGAAATATTCTCGCATCGGCAGACTCATTTTCAGCGCAATCAAGTCGCTTGAGACGTTCAGATAATGAGAAATAACTTCGACGAGACATTAAAAGATGTTCAAGAAAATCATTAAAATTATGCGAGCGTTATTATCATAAAAAAAATATATAAAATAAGCATGAAGGACGGATCAGTGAATTTAAATGATCGAAATAATTTGGGAAATAATTTCGAACTGACATGATATTTTGTCACTTACATACATAATGCACGTGTACACATTATACCGTCGACAAATCCTCCTTCCGTCTCTCTCTCTCTCTCTCTCTCTCTCTCTCTCTCTCTCTCTCTCTCTCTCTCTCTCTCTCTCTCTCTCTCTCTCTCTCTCTTCACACTCAGCATTTTTGTCGTAAAAACATACGACCCGCACGCCTGAGAGCCTCTTGGAAATTTAAATAAACGCAAAAGCCTGCGTCTCTCGCGTCGCTAGCGCAAAGTTTAAGGAATTTTAATAAAACGTCGGCCGGAGTTACCGTACGACTTAAGAAGCGCTCTAAAAAGTGTAACGTCGCGCGATCGTAATATCTTTGACAAATATTTATCCGTCCCACGTGATGGCGGTGGTCGGCGGTAAAATACACGCGTCGCGCGATAGAGTGAAAGGGGAAGCATATTTCACGAGACGTCGCGGCAGCGGCGGTGTCGGACCTGTAATTTCTCGTTCCAACGAGGCATGCATTTTTTTTCACGCAGTTACATCTCTTCCGGTAAACAGACTAAATAAACTACGAGGCTCGTCCGCCGACAATCGAGCGACCAGTCCCTGTACCTGTCCCGTTTCATTCGAAAAATGCGTATCGGTGGGAAGGGACGCAGAACGCGCGAGAGACTTCATCGTTATTTCACCGCCGGCGAAACGAAGGTGGTGTAAATCCATCGAGGTGAAACAAATCTAGATTAACGAAAACACAATGCAAAATTTACCTAATCCTAAAGAGAGAAAATATTTCTAGTCATATGCAGCCACGCAAGACAAAATTCTAATTTCGGGTATTTTCCCTTGAGATTTAAGCTTAACGGATTAATCTATTTGGACGAGATAATCTTGAAACAGAAGAGAAACGCAGAATATCTTTAAACAACCAAGTGAAATATTTTGCCCTCCGGGCAAATTTGCGCCGTTCGGGGGCGAGGAGCCGAGGAGTTTCGCGCAAACACGCGAACGTCGCGATATCTTTGTTATAAATAACGCGAACATAATACTCGAACTTCCCAGTTAATTAAGCGCTCCATTAATATGATATTACGCTGTAAACAAAGGCAATTTCCCCGGAATCTGCGCGAAATGGTTCGAAATTTTATTGCTCCTCGTTCTCTGTAATCGCTTATAATCCGCAGGTATTTCTAACTATCGTTCGATGCGAAACTTGTTAAGCTGTTAATTTGATGCATCGTCGTCGTCGGTAGCGAGCACTTTTTACAGTGGTTTTATCGCGCAAGCTCCTATTACGAAACTTTCCTACGTGTTTAAAAACGGATAATATCCGTAATAGCAGAGATATGAGATGAAGAGAGAGAGAGAGAGAGAGAGAGAGCTCGCAATAACAATAGAAATCATCATCTATTCACGTCAATTTCGATGAATCGGATTAATACTCCGTTTGATTGACGACTTCATTATCTTCCGCGGTAACTACCGCTATACAGGTCGTCTTCAGCAAACTACGCTTACTCTTAACGATGCAATAAGATGACGCGTTTTAAACATCGCCAGCGCAAAGAGGGAAAGGAAAAGTTCCCTTTCCATTAGTGCATTCGCTGTCAAATTTTATACGAAGTACGTTGAAATTTCGAGAAAAACGAATTTCCGACATTTAAATGCCAATTAGAATGCAAAAAATATTATCGCACATATTTAAGCGCGTATTGTAATAAAACACGTACGTATATATTCCCCATAAAACCACCAATACTTTGCCGCAATTACTGTAATTGCCTTATATCGAAACGCGCGTTGGATCGATCGAGTCGATAAGCTTTCCAATTAAGCATTCCGACCGGCCGACAACGATTGCATATTCCAAATCTCTATCATCGTGTTCTTGTTCGAAATGCGGTATTATTACTTTCAAAAATAAAGAAAAAAGTCGCTAACTTGATATATCCGATTGTAATCTTTATTAATCGACAAGTTGCAGAGTATTAATCGTGAAACTGCTAAAGAAAAGCAGAAAAAAATGAAATTTGTATACGCTAGAAAACCGATTTCAACCGCAGCAATAAAGAATTTATGCGCATATTCTTATTTTTCCCTGTATTCCTTCTCGCAATTCTATGAAGATTCATAATCACGCGAATTGCGAATTATACCTCGACGTTCACGCGTAAAGCCAGTTCACGATCCTAATAGAATCCAAATGTGCGATAATTCGAGGAGAATGCCGGTAATATCTGACGATACTCGTCACTCTTTTCGCCGCCGGAGGATATCTGTTTTTGACAGCTACACGGTGGTGGTCCACCCATAAGAAGTGGAAGTTTGCCAGCAGCTTCCGAGGTAGCTGCGAAAATGCCGAAATCCAGGGACGAATCTACTTGAAAAAAGATCTTTTAAAAAATAACTTTAACACTAGATAAGATCCTTTAAAAAATAATTTAACGCAAAATAATTTTACCCGAAAATATTCATTGACAAAAGCGTTTTTTTTTTTTACATCTCCTTGATATTATCCCGTGTATCCGAAAAATTTCTCGGAAATTTGTCAACCTTGGTGCGCGAAACGCGTTCACCATCCGTTCCTGGCGAAACTTCTATTTCATTCTGCAGTCAATGGCAGTTGCACCGCGACGCTGCGATTCACGCTCACAACGTACCACCGCCGCCGCATCCGCGTTGCCCCCTTTTTATCGCGGCACCGCATTAAGCCCGCCTAATGTCACTCGAAGAAACGACGGACGGAGGGAGCGTAGAAAAGTGGGAAGTATAAAAAACGAGCGGACCCGATAGATCGATCCGGCGGAAATTTCTTAGGGGAACAGCGCCCGTGAGCGCGGTGCCGCAGGCCGTTCAAGCGCTATCCTACATCCATCACGCAGAATTTGCACATTGGTGCCGGACAACTAGATTTACTGGCGAAATACCCACCAGCGGCGGAGAGGGCGGGCCCGTAATCACGAAGGAATCCACGCAATTTATAAGGCGTATATAAATTGAAAATTATTTACAGAAAGAATTAATTCCGTTGTATCATATACATTTGTATGAATATTTATACTGGTCTTCATACTAATGTAACACTCCTTAACACGCGCCCGCGCACCGCGTGAAAGCCCGAAATACAAGCAGTCTAGCAAAAAATTGTCACAAATTAAATTTTTGCGGTAAAAGCGTACCTCCGTTCTCTCAATTAAAGCGCAAAAATAGCTGCATTGCAATAATCAACAATATCGGTAAAATATTAAAGTGCAACGGCCCCGATAGACATTCATATATTTCGCACGTTGAATTGCAATGTAAATAATTAATTGTCACTATTTATCAACGCTGTAATGCATAGTGGACGCATAAATTCGTAACGTATTATTAATCTCTTACGCGATGAAAATTTGTGCTTTTATCGAGCGATCGATACGAGCGCGGCGCGTGTTTTATCAATCCCAGGAAATTAACAATTTAATTTGTGACACGTATTCGTTTTCACTGGGAATTAATATCACGCCCGGCAATCGATTTTTCCGCGAATACGATTCGATAAGATCGGCCCTTTACGCCGATCCCGTCAGAGGCGTTTCGGCTGCTCTATCAATCTCCGCCGCGCCGTTTTTCAGTCGTGAGCTCACGCTCGCGAATTTTCTCGGGTCCCGCGTTACTGCGCTTCTTGCACGCAGAAGGGGAATAGATTGACTGAAATTGACACCTACACTCCCGTCCGTCAATGCGAATTGACGACGACCGAATTGGATAATCGGTGGAAACGCCACTGATCGCACCGGCGATGTGAACATATCGTTGGCACATCCTCATCTTTATCCTCACATCATTGTCACTTTCGTCCTCGTTTCCTTTACCTCTAATTTTTCAATATATCTTTTATCGAATTTTTTAATGTATGCTATTTGTTGTCAACGCGATGAACTTTTTATCTCTTCGACAATATAACTCATGTCAAAATTAAATCTATCTTTTTTTTTTTATCAAAGTTTTTATTTCCTGTGGAAGTTTTTTGTTCCATTACGAGAGCAGCAACGCAAAAACATGCAAAATGTGTGTGCGTATCGTGAGATTATTTATAACAATTAAATACGTTCTTTCGTTTTATTCGCCGAAAGTTAAATATTATTACATCGGACGATTTTACAGAAAAATTCACACGGATTTGAGGTGTCGTGGCCACATCAGTCGGTAATATTCGTTAGAAATCCTTCACGAGCACACTCCTATCTGGATTGGATGATGTATGATGTAATTAATGGTTATTTCGCGGCTAATTGCCCGGGCGATTATGACTTTTCCGCGTGTATCGTCGCAGCGCTGCATGGCTCCCATGGCGAACGTGAGAAGGAAGTTTTAAATAGCACGCGTCCTAAATAAATTGCAGACTAAGCTCGTCGATATGATATAATTTTTAGCTGTATCGAAAAAGACGTGTGAAATATAGAATAAAATCGATTTAAAATATGAATAATTGAATCAATGATTAGATACATATCAATAACGCAATGATTCATGACTTTGTGAAAACTCATTATTGATCAGTTAAATGCTAGCGAAAATATAACCGTGAAACATTTAAAAGAAAAGTTAATAAAAATATTAAAAAAAAAAGTTATAAAAACTGATTTGATCATTAATAAGTAAAATGCTACGATGTTATTTTTATACAAATCTATATGCATCTCATATATTAAAACAAAAAAAACGAAAATAAAACATTTAAAACCGCTTCAAGAAGAATCTAATGAAATGTAATCAATTTTTCTCGTATTTTAATTTTAAGATTTATTTTAAGATTTCTCAAGCTTTTCTCGCGAAAAATACATCGCATACTAAAAATGACTATTTTTATTACAGGTATAGGATACGATTCATCCGACGAGGATGAGTTCGACAGTGTGGGCTTCGGTATGCAGAATTATTTTTCTGGTACGTATTATTTATAATTATCTCGAGATGAGATATATATTTATAATACAATTTTGATTTCCAAGATGGATTTGTCCTTTTTAACTGCATTCTTTCTTAAATTGCACTATCTCTCTCTTTTATCAAGAAATTAAAAACAAAAAAAAATATATATATATATATTCGAATAAAAGAAGAGAAAGAAAAAATAATTGTATAATACGATAGGAAAAAGCACCATAATAATCGGCCAAGGAAACTGAATTTCATGCCGTCTTGTTTCAATACAATATAAAATAATTTTTATCAATAGGCACATATTCCTCCATATTTTCATCGTACGTTTCACGCTAGATACAACCGCGATAAAATATCGATTTTATTCATCCGATGTAAATGTTGTGTTTAATGAAAATACGCGAAATGAGTGCGGCATTTTCAATGTTGAATACGCGCTGAAAATGTGAACTGTATAGGCGGCCGCATCAAATCAGACGCTAAATACAGGCACGAATGCAAGCCCGTTATTTTCATTAGCGCCTCCGCACTTCCAGCACAGAGATTCGCATACGCGGTACACGCGAGAGTGAGAATTTGTGTGCCTATGACAGGTGGATCGTAGAGGCGTGCGCAAATATCGCGCACGCATCGTACGAGCCGGAAATGCAACGTGCATCCACGATCGCATCGCGCGCGTCAGCCTCATATCCCGCTTACATGCGGTTTGTCTGAGCGTAACTTCCGTCAGTCTGCGCCTACAGGGACATTTGGTATTGTTTATGGTATACCAATTACCGCGTTCCATCGTTCGCCCCGGACGAGTCTTGCTTAGCGGTGTTCACGTACGGCCGTCTAATCAATAGCCATTCAGTATCGTTACCAAAACCAATTATTAGTACAATGTTTTATTATTTTTTTCCGTTTCCGATGATGGAGCGAGAGCGGTCGTGAATATTTCATTATTATTTTATGCATACACAAATAACTGTTACAATTGTTTTGTTACATTGAGACACGTTGTCGGCACATTTATCCGATCAACGAAAATGTATTGGGATTAGGTACAAAGTTTAAAGCTAAAATCAGCTTTGCAAATTAAATTTTGATCTTCATAAAGCTTTCGAATTCCAATTGTATCAAACTTTATATAGACATATCAAGTAATGTGTCATTATTTTAGGAAAAAGATCAGCTTGAATTTTGAAGTTTAGAAACGGATAATTAAATAATAGTTCGATAAAAGTAAAAAAAAAAGAGGACTAGAATTTCTTTTTACGAGCGAGATATGTTGTCTGTAAAACGTATAAACACGTATCTTCTTCCTTTCTAAACAGAGAACAATAATCGGAATTTCAAATACCCGCATTGTCGGTGCATTAAGTCAACAGTGCCGCGCCATGCGCGTATTCTGCAGATTATCGCGCGGCTTTACGGAAGGCAACTTCCGCTCTTCCGCGTTCTAGGATGATCAACAATCTCTCGTAAACCAGTTCGACTGGGAGATACGCCGGTCATACGACTTGCGTGGATGTGAGTGGGCGCGCGCGTGTATGCGGTAATAATGTCGTGGGGTAATGAGTTGCTTATTTGTGTGCGGGTGCGTACGTGCCGCCCGTCACTCTCGTTGCGCAACAATTCGAGCTCTGGATCTATTGCGAAACGATATCGTGCCCGTAGGTCATACCTTCGCTCCGACAATATATCGCTATTTGGCCATCATCGATGATCGCATTTAAGGGAATCCGCATGCGGAACTGGACCCGCATTAATGCGATTCGTGCGTGTGCGGGACCTTCGTCAGAAAATTCAGCGATCGAACTGACGCACATTAAAATCCCAAAAGTTTTGAAGCTAGAATATGTAAGAATAAAATTTTACGGTGCAAATATTCTTATATAAGCACGTGGCAAAAAATAAAAAAAAAAAGAAAACCTTTCTGATTGAAATCTAGAAAGGAAGATTAACAGTAAAGTTTCGCCTTGCTCCGGACTTACTTCCTCTTCCGGAAGAATAGAATAGACAAATACGAACCGGCGTTGATACGTATGCCGGTTATGCGCCGAAGAAATTTGCAAAAGATGAAACTCACACGTTAGGGTGAGTTCCCACCGAGGGCGTCATAACGCGCGTCACGAGTTTAACTAATCAAAACCTTTAATCTTATTGCGCCATTTGCGACAGAAAAAAATTAAAGATGTTGATTGGTTAAACTCGTGACGGGAACTCAGCCTTACAGTCGTAATCGCAACCGAATGCACCTGAAAAACTTGTTTATCTTGAACGTTTTTTTTTTCCGATCGAGCTCGGAAACTACTCGGCGATGTGCAAACGGAGTTAAACAAAACGACAGTGAAAAAGCCGTTCGCGTTGGATGTATATTTTTGTGCCTTTTTACTAACTAATATTTAACAAAATTCTCGTTAAATATTTTCATGCGTACCGCGCGCACGCAACGCGCGTTTTATAAATATTTATAGAGTCCAAACAATATGTGTCAAACGCCGAATATGCATCCGAATAAGCAAAAATTTTACATGGGGAACGGACCCGTGCGGAATCGCGATCCGAAAAATTCGCGCGATTCCCCGAAATGGAGGTGACTTCGGCGCAATTTCCTTAATGCACGTATAAGCGCTATCGCGGTTCTTATCGCGAGATGTATAGCTATAGAGTAGCTGTACAGTGTTACGTCCATTGCGCCGTTAATCGATATACGTAACTACAGCATTACACCACGGCGAGAGAAAGAATAGCCGGGTAACCGTGGTATTCTAATGAAAGCAATTAGCAGAAAATATTGTTCTAATTAGCCAAGTTGCGATTACTAACGCATAACAAAAAATCGCAGATTCCGTCAGAGCGGGAAAAAGAGTCGATCGATATAAAACTCCGTAAATTCGGATTTTATAGAACGTAATGCAGTATTGAACGTCGTTTTTAAAACTTCAGAAATCCAGCATGTCCGATATTCAAGACATTAATTTATCTATAGAAAGATATAACTAAATATATATGTAAACCGATTTAAGATGACTCTTTTTGCATATAGTAATCATGTTAACTTGATCATATCTATTCGGATCTTTTTTTATTCGTTGTCTGTATCACGTTACTTAAATATTAACGCCAAATTTGATTGCGTGAACGATAATATGACATCACAAATTTATATCGGAAGAAACCATGTATTGAAGTAATACTTTTTTTAAAATACTATTTTTCCAAGTAATACTTTTCCAAAAGAAACGAGATTTAGAATCGTACAGGCCGCTGATCTGTCATCCTATATTGCGATCCCTGTATATTATCAACCCCCGTGGAATTTGGTGCACGCGTCGCCAGTGACAAATATCTTCGTACATGCATATTTTTGCCATACGTAAAAACGCGCGACGAAGAAAGGTGGCCGATCGATCGGCGTGATTAACGATGTTATCGCGTGGAATTCGTAACGAGGTGATCCGAGATCCGGCGTGTAGGTAGGTGGGCGAGACGGCACGTGTAGCGCGCCCAATGGAATAAAATCTGTTGCGGCGATGAAACACGTCGTGTTTCATGGCCTTTCGAAGTAGCGCAGCGGGTAAAGGTCAGCGACATTAAACACTAAGTTCGCAACGATATGTAAGTCGGAAGAAATAATACGCGTTATAATCCGTAACTCTCGTGTCGACATTAGTAAAATTATTTTAAAAAGGAAAATATATTCAAAAATTATATTAAAAGTTGGTTTAATAGATGGTGCAATAGATTAAGCACGTACCTGGTATTAAATACATTACATTAAAAATATCTTTTATTAAATAAATTGTTAATGCTAGAGATAAAAGGAGATTGTGAACTGGAAAATACATTTTAAATAAAAATATATATT
Source organism: Tetramorium alpestre (assembly GCA_021460005.1). Taxonomy (NCBI): domain Eukaryota; kingdom Metazoa; phylum Arthropoda; class Insecta; order Hymenoptera; family Formicidae; genus Tetramorium; species Tetramorium alpestre. The sequence goes on from JAJVSH010000023.1 coordinate 875,700, forward strand.
ACACAGTTTATTTGTATTAAACATTCGAATGAGAAAGAAATAAATTGCTGCTTTTTTTAATAGGTTTGTAATATAAATATATATGTATGTAATATGAATTTATATATGGAAATTATATACAGTCATATAAATATAAAGAGTAGTAGAGTACTGATAGTTTCATAGTTTAATGTCATTACGAGTTTTTCTGAGCGCTGATCCCTTTTCCACGCCGCTTGTCCTTTCAGGAAAGAAAGCTTTTTCCTATCCTGAAATTTCGCATGATATCGCGCGCGGCGTGATTAAAGCGCGACCGAAAATTAAATTTTTTAGAGAAAATTAACAGGTCGCGCAGGAGAATTAATTGGCGTGACTACTCGTGACCTCCGCTATTTTCAAAAAGTCGCTCTCTCATGCGGCATATTTTGCGAGGTAGCGGGATGGACGCCATCCGTATACACCGCAACCGTGCGTACACGGCAAATTAATAAATTAATGAATTGATAAATTGATAGATAAATGCGCAACGATAATTTTGCGCGGTGTAATTTATCGGGAAAATTTATTAAAGAGCGAGGTTCAATGAATTTTACGATATTTTTTGATATCCTACGAGCATATATATATCGATGTTGAATTTTTACGAGATTCAAATCGTGTCCGAGTAATGAACTGTCCAACATTTTGAATTTTTACGAAGCATAGCGTTGTATTAAAAGTCCTGATTGTATAAAGCATTTTAAATATTAAAGATACATTAAAAAAAAAGAAATACAAATAAGACATATATATATATATATATATATATAAAGGTGTGTTAAGAAATGTTAAGAAAAGTTAAGATTTTTGTCACTAAAGTTAAACCTTCGATGATCTTCTCGGGCGAATCAGAAAGGCTCGCGGACACGAGGGAGAAGTCAAATTCGTGAGCCGCATCTGCAGCCGCATTCGAACCTTTTACGTTTATCTACGTGTATCAAATCCCAAAGGGGCACTCGTGCGGAGTGCAGACCGCAACGAATAGTTTCAGCAGTATGCGTATTTGCAAGTCGCGACACGCTCAAGTCACCGTGACGTCAAGCTCGAAGCTTTGATTACATTGCTGTGCGTCCGATCGAGCGAGGCGAGAGCGGAGATTCGACCGCGCGAGCGAGCCGAGGCCGCTCGTCGCCGCACGGAATCAGGAATGCGCTGACACGTCGCACGAGAAATTCGCGCGCTCCTTCTTTCCAGGGTGCGATCGGGACGAGGATAAGAACGAAATGACGTTAGAAGGGGAGAAAGAAAAAAGAGAGAGAGAGAGAGACGTATTTGGCCTCACGACAAAGGCAAAAGAGTTTTCGCAACACGCGCGCGGATTGGAGGGCGACGAAATATCGATCACGAAGCAAAGGTTGCCGCCGCGGGATCGAGCGCACGGCAACCTCAAGGTCGGCACACGAGAGAGCCGCAAAGTTTATCAGATCACTTTCACCATTGAGAGGATTTTAACGGTGTGCGCTGCCAAAAGCAACGAGAAAGACGGATAATCGGTCCCGATTCGTTATATGCCATGTCGCGCCGCGCCGCGCCATGCCGTGCCGCGCCGCGCTGCGCCGCACCGCGCCGCTGGTATAATTCATAATCCGGGGACTGAAAGCAACCACCGGCATCGAATGGGACGGCAATTTACGGTATAATCGTTGATTGCGCGACTCGATGAATCGTTATTCAAATCCGCGTGACGCAGCACCGTGGGAGGCCTGGAAATGGGCCCGGGGGGATCAGGGGAGCGCGAGCGGGTGCCTACGGATGCCAATTTCCCGATTATTTCACGAGCTGTTTATTATTTTAGCATCACGAATAATTTGGAATTTAATGCGAATAGCGATCAACGCGAAACCTCCGGTTCTGCACGAAAGGAGATGTAAATGTAACAACTTGGAAAGTGTTTCTGAAAAATTGCGAGGCTCTATTGAGAATTAATTAATATACTCTTATGTGCCTCTATTTTATCCTTAGATTAATTCGTAACCGATAATGTAATGTCAAGGTATTCTCCATATACAAACAATTAACATGATTATCCTAAAACGCAACCGTGAAATCGAAATATATTCATGTTAAACATATGCGTAATACGTCTCACCTAATTTTCAGAGTCAGTGGTTGGCCTTCTCCTGAACTTTCGATACCAGTCTGGCAGGTTGTTATTTTTTGCGATTCAGAATTCTATAGAATATTTGCATTGCCATTAAAAGCTGATAATTATCAGTTCCACTTTGTCAATAAAACATTGTCACCGTATCCAATTTCATGTAAGATAAATCAAAATTAGTCCATAATTAAAGTTCGCGACAAAATCACGCTAATAGCCGATAATCATTCCTGTGAGATTTAAATCGCCATTAAAAGGTACGATCATGGTGATTTTATTTCGACGCAAAATCGACAGCGATTGCGTTTTAAATTTCGCTCAGTTATAACGTTATTAAATAAGCATAACATTAAGCCGAAACTTTAAATTTCGCTCCGACGAAAATGTCGTCGGAATTTGTACTTTTTAATATTTTTTACCACAAATTACTTAACGATCCGCGACTCGTGTGATAAAACTGTTACTTGTTGCTCGCTAAACTTGCCGAATCGATACGGTATTTCCTTTCGCTGATTTAGCGTATTTGATAAATCGCGCGCTTCGTATTCGGCTCGCGTCGAGTTTCGAAATAAATGAAAATTACTCATGGGCCATTTTTAACAATAACAGGTCGTTTTGCCAGCTAATTAAAATTATCGCGTGCAAAGAGCCGGTAACGCGCCGATTTCGGCGGCATATCCGATGCCGTTTCTCTCCCGCCCTCGCTCGCGCGATATTGCAAATTTTTCTATATGCAAACGAAGCCGCTGTCGAATAATATGCCGGCCCGGCGCATCCTCATTGAGATTCCATACAGCAATAATCAGCTGATACAGTCGACTATTTTACTCCGGCAATCGCATTGTAAGCGCAATAAAATATGCAAAATTTATCGATGTGATCAACGTCCTCTTCGTCTTCTCACACATACGTGCTATATACGATCACGGCATAAATTATTACATTTTACAAAATACTGGGTCGCGGGATCAGCCACCATTTTATTTACACGTAACGACGACGTCTTATCGCGAAACTTGTGCGGGAATTGCATAATTACATGCGAGTCCGTAGACACGTAAATATTCTCGCACATAAATATTTGTTTAAGGAGATTCAAATTATGCAGAAGACCTGAGATACGACGGCAAGATAGAGAGAAGAGAAATCGACAGGGTCGATATTAAAAATAAAAAAAGTACGAAGAATTTGTTAATAATCTCTAATAACGTGATTAAATTTCATTCGAGTGCATCGCTATTTAAATTACGGTAATAATTACGTAATAATTACTGATCGTTCGGAAATAATTTTACATTATAGTGGGAGAGAAAGAGAGCGCCGTTAAATAGATTCGATTATCACGTTCGTTCCCGAGTCTTCGATGATGATACGGTTCTTTTTGCAAGATCTGAAAGGAGACGCTCGGACGTGTTACTAGTCTCATTTATTGTTTGTGATGCGCCATTCGGCCCTTGACTTGTCGTGTTAGTGTGCGCACGACCTGATTCACGCCGAATCGCAATAAAGCACTATTGGATCGTTAAAATGAAACGGAACGGTAACCAGGCGGACACAACGACGGCACACAGTCGCTAAATGTATTCGTTTCGCTGTATAAGAATCTCGTCACAAATTATTATGCCAATGTGCACTGATCTTGAACACAGCTGTCAGCAATGTAATTTTTAAAATAGGCAGGTCAGATAAATTTAAAATTCAGCGGTGAACGTAATGTAAAAGTATAATAATAAATGAAAAATGAAGCAATAAAAAATATAATATGTTAAATTAAATTAGAATAATAAATATTAGATAAAAATTATTTAATTATGCCACGATTAACGAGATGCTTTACTAAAAGTTAGATATTTATAGGGATTTTCTCCTTTCTTTTTTTTTTTAAATTGATCATCATTTGGATCAATGGGTCCGTCACTTTATTGCATGCTTCATTTCCTAAATCAAAAATCATGGAAGCGCAATTTTGTTGTTCGACAATTGCACGCGATTCTAATAAGCGCGTCATCCCCAGATGCTTGACAAATATTTTTTTAAACAGTCAGCAGCGCTTACGCCTGCTTTAAATTCGTTTAAATTTCGTCCATTATCGAGCGCACTTTACCGGATCGTTGTTACTGACATTTACAAATAAAATCAAGCAGCTAACTTAAAAAATTGTACGTAAAAAAAGCATAGCAGGTTGTATATTTACAGAGACCGTCTTTCTAATTTTCGCTTCTTTATTTCTTTTCAGAGACTATCAACAGACTTAGGCAAAATCTCTTAAACTACTTCTGGAACATGCCCGATATCACGAAGATACAGATTCCCGAGGGGGCGAACACCACTTCCACGACCAAGGTAAATGCTCGACAGACTCAATTTACCAACCAGAAATCAATAATCCGCGGATTAATTATTTCGTCGCCGTTCGCCGAAGATTCGCGATCGATCGGATCGAATTATTGCGTAGATATTCTTTCGAGAAAATCCCCTTCGATGCGCCGTGTGTTCTCAGGCCGAATTCCGGGCCGGAAACCGAGCTTGCGAATCGACGATGCCGGCGTTCGCCAGAACCGAAGTAAAATAATCCCCCCCGGCGACACGCGCGCGGAGAGGAAGTTCCGCGTCGCGCCGGCCCGGGCCGGACGCGTCGCGGAGAGATAATGCATCGCCAGCAATTTACGTACACGTGTAAACTGCAGCAACGAGATGACGGCGGAGGGACACGGCGAGAGGGGACGGGGGAAGAAGGGTGGATCCCCTTAACAATGGAACAGTAGCGCAAGTGTACGGGGGCGGAAGGGGGGGCGGGGTGATCGGATTACCGCATTTCCCGTCGCGTATTGTTACACGCTCGGAATCTGCGCGCCGCCAGATCTCTCTGATATGTAAGTCGCTTAACGCGCGTAATGCAACTTGCACAAAGCGCGACTAACGGAAGCGGATAACTGCCCGCCGAAAAGTTCGCCCGTCGCTCGCTCAAATCTCATTCCCCGGACACCGTACCGAACTCGGACGTCGCAGGGAGAAGAAGAGAAAGGAAGAAAAGAGAAGATTCGTCTCTACTAAGACGCCAGTGAGAGACGGATCGCTTTTTCATTTTATATCTCTCTCATTAACGGTGCAATTATTATCCGCGACGATCGGGATATTTAATCGCGAGTTCTCTTCTCATTTAAAAAGTATCGGGGTTTGCATCAAGCTCGCTTATGAATAATACCCCTCTTCCTCCGTCCAAACGTCGAGGAATTAAAAGTATAAACGCGCGCGAAGTGTAAGAATGCATTAAAAACGATGATATGTGAAATTGAAACGTGATTCAGCGTTTTCGTTGACAAAAAAACGTACGAGTATTGTACGGGACTTTCCTCATTGCGCTTTCACACGTAGAAAGGTGTAGAAAGTTTAATTAAATAGACCGATACTAATAATTCCTAGCGAAGCGCCGCATCTCCTTGTTAGCAAATCCGCCACATCGCACTGTCATGTTCTAAACGCAGCGGTTGCGAATTCTTCAATAATGAAGCTTAATTAATTTTGATGATGCGTTTGTCAGTTTGTAGAGCTGCGAAATTGTTCGATAAACCCCTTTGCGCCCCTGTCAGAACCAGCTCTCGTTCCTTCGGGGGCACGTGTATGCACGTGTTACGCCATGTATCGGAAGAACTTCGTTGCAGCGAATAAGATTACATTTCGGAGATCGAAGGAGAGCTCTAAGATTGTCAAGCCAATTCCCGATATCGAGGATTGCCTTTTTTCTTAGATTACATTCACCTGCGACTTCGTATCTCGATAGGAGAGACCGGAGAGACCGGAGGTGTTCCAGATTACATGCAGATTCGGCTAATCTCTAATTCCCGCAAATGACTTGATTGCAGATCATTAATGGCCACGTGGTGACCGTCAACGAGACGACCTACACGGCCGGCGATGACCTCAGCGGCACTGCAATTCGCATTCGCGTAATCGACGTGAAACCGCTGAACAACACCGAGACGGTCGACGTAGGCAACGTGGAGCCGACAACGGTGAAGTCGGAGCCGTCGGAGAGCCGCGAGACGGTCGAGGACTTCAACAACGAGATATCGAAAAATACGGAAACGCTGACCGCCTAGGAGGTGTCCGCTCGCGGGACGCGCCGACGATCGGCGGTATTCGGGCGGAGATCTCGGATTTCGGGCAGAGGAGAAACGACCTTTATTTACTATGGCTGTAGTAGAGTAATTTCGGTGCCGAGTGGGCACCGCGTTAAAATAAAGCATTACTGTAATATATACATACATATATATCTATATCTATACATATATAAAGTTGTGTTTCTGTTGTTTCCTACATTGCTTCTCAATTTACGTAGTTTGTGACGTTTACCTGTGTTTTTTGAAAAAGAAGGAATCGCTATCGCTGGAAAAGGATAAGTTGGGGATATTTACAAATACGTGGGTAATACACGAGTTGAGAAGAGAGGGCTTCAATTAATTGCGATAATTTGTATAATTTTAATTGATTAAAAGCTTTTACATGATCCTACATCAAATAAAACTTACTCTCGGTGAAATATATTGAAATAAATGCGATTTATAGTTCGATGCTCAGTTTTTCAACATTTTATACCATGATATACGTCTGAAAGACATTCACCAGCGATGAAGATGGAAATAAAAATACGCAATTATTGTGGGATTTTTTGTTTGTATTTTTCAGAGTAATTACTTTCACTTTTTCTAATTTATAACATTCGTACATGTCCATGTATCCGACATTTCGAAATGATGAAAATTTTTATTTTATAAATTAGTTGAAATGAAAGTGGGGTGAGTGATAACTAACGCATAATATTTAGTAATCGATATACATTTCTTAATTCCCGTATATCTCGTTCTACCTTATGTACTGAGCAAAAAAGGTGAAAGCACCGATACTCGGAGCCACATGCTTCGTATATCATTCACATATCACATCGGCTTACTGGTTAATATCGTATTTATATATGAATATATACATATATATGCGGGACCGTTTTGTAACAACTAATTATATCATTCTATCGTCCGCCAAGCGGAATATTTACGCCAGTCCAGTTTGTCACGTTTTACGCGACCAAATACGAATATGAAGTAAATTAACTGCTGTATCACATTATCATATTACTTTGTACATTTATGAAATGACGCGGGGACTTTTAATCTGTGAAAGATTGCATAAAGCTGAGATTTAATAAATCTGCACTTCCTGCATATACATACCTAGATCCAGATATCCCATTCCTTTCTAACTTCCTTGACAATGCTATCTCCAGCGCTGAAAAAGGTATCGAGTGAAGGATATAAAATTATGTGATGAAATGTCCACGCAAGTAAACGTCTGTAAACGATTTACGGAGGAAAGTTTGATGGAAAAGTCTACTGTGTGTGTGGGACGTTGATTTTTTTTTATAATTTTATAAAAGAAAAAATGTACGCTCCTGCAATACTACTCTTGCGTATTTTTACATACGTGCAAATGTATTTTTTCCTACTTTCCTACAGATTGTAAGATGTGCTGTATACTGAAATGTTGAGAATCGTTGATACAATAAAGTAATAAGATGTATCATATTCCGATAGCACAAAACTATATGCAATTCAGATAAGTTTACAATTTAAACATCCTGTCTTGATATTTCAATATTTTTTTCAAAATAAATATGTAAAGAACTAAATTAGATTTAATTTTAGAGAGATGAACCTAAATAAATAAATAAGAATAAACGCAACGATATACAAATAAAATAAATTTCTTAAAGTTTTTTTCTTGAAAAAAACGAGAAAAATTAAAGATCTAAATGAGACGGGCAATTTTTTAAATCATTGCAGTGCCTGCGCATGATAGATAATGTTCCGGAAAATATTTTTTCATATATAATTATATATAAAATATGTCATATACGTTTTCTTTCTCTTATATAATCTCTATTCATTTATACAGGAAAAATTATAAGAATTAAAAAATAATTAAAAAGATAATTTTCGGATTTCTTTTTTAAACTTAAAACTTGAAGAAATGTGAAAAAATTGTCTATATAATTATATATAAATGTAATAATAATTAAAAATATATTAGACATATGTAGAATAATGTATAATATAATTTAATTTAATTTTTCATAAGGAAAACAACGTACAAGTTAGTTTTCTTATTATTTTTTTTATGTACGTGGACAAGTCTTATATATAATTATACATAAAAAATTTTTTCCCTCGGAATTACTGTTAAGTAACAATTGAAAGAGAAGTATTTTTCGTCACTTTCGTTACATTTCGATATCATTTTTAGCATACAATTTGAATCCATTTCTAAAATAATGTGACACAATTTTTTTTAATCAAATAAGTGTAGTGATGACGTACATATAACACAGAATAAATAGATATTGACATTTCCGATTATCCAATAGACTCCTACGTCTATTAAAAATTTTTTAATTTCGTACATTTTGTTTTTTTCTATGTTTGAACGATAGGATGACTACTATTCCATCTTGAAACGTAATTTTCATGCCAAAGAAAATATAATTAAAGATCTAAATGAGACGGGCAATTTTTTAAATCATTGCAGTGCCTGCGCATGATAGATAATGTTCCGGAAAAATATTTTTTCATATATAATTATATATAAAATATGTCATATACGTGTAATTAAATTGCTATACAATTATCACTACCATTGTCGACGAGCATCTAGTTAATCTATAATTTTCTCTTTCCTCTTTTTCTAATATTCCAACGTTCAAAGATCGCGCGCTTCCGGCCGCGCGGAACATGGCGCGATCGCCACGCGGCTTCGAACTTGCCGCGCGTCGCGTGACAGTGCTTTTTCTATGACCCAATTGCGCACGTACACACACACACGCGGGCGCGCACGTATGTGAACGGACCAACGGACGCGCCGCGATAGACTGTCATGTGTGGATGTCATGCGGACGTGTCCGCCACCGCCGCCGCCGTCGTCGCCGCCGCTGTTGCAATCTGTTGACATTACCGGGACCCAGTGGTGGTCGTGGCCCTCGGAGACACACGCGCGCACGTGGTGAAAGCTGAGAGGATGCTGCGATGTCAGCACGTAGACGTCACGTCGTAGGGCCCGTAGCGAATCGCGACCTTGCGGGCTCGGGTGGCTCGCGGCACTATCGCGATGGAGACGGGGCGAGTGGCGGATTGCTGAGCGAGGAGGCTGTCGATTCCGAGGAGGGCGGCGAGCAGCCGACGACGACGGCGACGACGACGACAATAATAACGATGACATCCCGCGACCGGACTAACGAGTTCGCCAACGCGATCCGCTCCATGCAGAGCAGGACCGTCGCGCGTACCGTCGCGAACCTGCAAAATCCTCGCCGCGCACGCCAGATACAGACCTACTCAAACTTCATGATGATAGCGAAGAACATCGGCAAGAACATCGCCAGCACGTACGCCAAGCTGGAGAAGCTTGCCCTATGTAAGAGTCGACTGCAGGCTCAGCCCAGGCGTTTGCAATATGTTGCATGTTCGGGTAGAGATATTGCGAGTAGCGAGCTAATCCTTTGTCGCGAGAAAGATTGCGCTCGGTTTCTCGGGCGCGAATCTGTGTGACAGTTAACGTATAATATTATTTGGGCGTCGAGTCCTCAAACTGTCGAGAAGCTACAAACTCATTTTTGTCAGAAACAATCTTTAGATTATCATCGGTAGTTACCGTCAATTTTTACTGTCTCAGATTTTATAACATATCTCGAATAAACGTAGCAGGGACATATGAAAACGATATAAATTAGCTATTCTAGAAATGTTAAATGTCCTGTAATAACTGATGTCATATGTTACAGTGGCCAAGAGAAAGTCCATATTTAACGACAGACAAATGGAGATCGAAGAGCTTACGAATATTATAAAAACGGATCTAAAAAGCCTGAATCTTCAAATCGGGAAACTGCAAGAGCTCGGAAAATTCCAGAGAGAAAGCTACTCTTCCCAGAGTCATCACATTGCCTCGCATTCTTCCTCGATTGTGATGGCATTGCAATCAAAGCTAGCTAATATGTCTAATCATTTCAAAAGTGTCTTGGAAGTTCGCTCTGAGGTACATATAATCTAAGATAAAAAATAACATAGTCTCTCTTACAACTGTCAACAAGTCGTAGACAATTTTAGTACAGCATCAGTTTCTGCAATTTTAAAATTAACATTTGTATATTGATAAATTGCATGTTTTATTTAATATTTTTTCTCTTTGTTAGTAATATTAGATAACAAATTGAATTGATATTAACAACAGAAACGTGATATAAGTATTGAGACACATTAAGAAATTATAATGTATAAATTATTTGATGCAGAACATGAGAGAAGAGCAAAGTAGGAGACAGCAATTCACCCAAGGATCTCTGTCCACTATGCTCCCCCCAAGTGTTGTTTCTGGGAGACAAGGTTCTTTGTTGCTACAAGAAGAAATCTCTAATAGTTCAGTAGCGATAGATCTTGAACCTGGGATGAATCAGCAATTACAACAACAATTTATACAAGATGATACTGTAAGTAGTAGCGGTAAATGGAGTAATTTAATATAATAATGAGTACATGTCTCTGTTTCTTCAAGGATGCGTACATGCAATCGAGAGCCGAAACCATGCAAAACATAGAATCTACTATAGTTGAGTTAGGGGGTATTTTCCAGCAATTAGCACATATGGTTAAGGAACAAGAAGAAATGGTTGAAAGGTAAGAAAAAAAATGCGATTTAATGATTCTAAAAGAAACGAAGACTTCACAAGTATAACAATTCTTAAATATAATCAATCTACAGGATAGATAGCAATATAGAAGATACTGAGCTAAACGTGGAAGCTGCACACACTGAGATACTGAAGTACTTTCAGTCTGTGACAAACAATAGGTGGCTAATGATAAAGATATTTGCGGTCCTGATATTTTTCTTTATATTTTTCGTAGTGTTCTTAGCATAACATTATTGATAATTGTAATTTATAATATCATTACACCGTATCATCCATATCCACTATTTGTGATATAAGAAACAGAGACAAAACGGTTTTTACAAATCTGCGACATACATACAGGCTAAAACGAAAGCTATTGCGCGCATTCCTCCCTTTCCCTGAATTGTGAATATTGTAAGTATATTTAAATATGATATTACTTGTATATCTCGCATTTCGCTGAATATAAAATGTAAAAAGGAAATATTTCTATAGATAATAAATGCATAATTTTCATTTTTTGGGACGAACGATTTTACAAATAAATTTTACGAATTGCGTTTTATAAGAACACAAGCATCGAAAATAAAAAGATTTATACTTATAAATTGATTATATGTTTTTAACATTTTATTTTGGTTTGACAAAAAGAAAAAAAAAGATATTCAAGTTATTTTAATAAAAAATATGATTATATATAATATATATGTAAATCCGCAATAATTCTGATAACACAGCCTATCATAATATAAATTACAATTTATTTCGATTTTTAAAACCATATATAACAACCATATAAAACAATTTTTTGTATTTTTTATAATCTACATCAATTATAAGAACTTTATTACAATATTTTATCTAATACGAAATGAACATTTGATATCTAAAAAGTATACTGATAAAATATATTATCTGAAATGTATAACTTTGGGTGCGGTTGACTTGACGCTACAAATGCTTCGAAGCATTTTTCTTCTTCAAAGATAGAAGAAAAATGTTTCGAAGCGTCAAGTCGACCACACTCCTAATTACAAGTTTGCAATGTTTCTTTCGTTTTTACAATACAATCAAGCTATACTAATATTTTTATCAATTTTTACAAATAATTTGTTATATGTGTCAGAATCATAAAATAAAAAAATATTAATTTGTCAGATAACTGATCAAAAATTATTTTTAATGAAAGTAATAGAAAACAATCTATTATATAATAATCACAGATATAACAACATTGACAGATGATTGTTTAATAAACTCCTACATAATACGTTTCTTCTATTAATATTTGACATAAAATTTTCATCATCACATATTTATTTATAATTGTTATACAATGAGAACGCTCACTGATACAGTGATGATTTGGCCTTTGTACAAGTGTATTGAATAACAAGATACAAAACTTAGACTTTCCCATGATGCGCCTTATCCAATGATTCTCCCGAAGAATGTAAGGAACCTAAAAAAAGTTAATACATAATTTAGTAAAATATATCTCAACATATTCCTTAAGTGTTACGATACACGCAAATAAAAGAATAAATACTACAGTTTAAAATGCAGTACGGTAATAAGAAAATAAATTTTATTAAAATATATAAAAGGAAATAGGAAAATTCAGGATTTTTAAAAATTTGAAATTCACAAAAAGAGATTTTTTTATAACGACAAAAATAAAAATGATTTAAAATAAATACTAAAAATATGTTAAAAAATTAAAATACGTCGTGTGTGCTGTTAGCATAAATTAAATCATTTATTAATAGACTCTTTAACCTGACATCTATTTGAGATTATTTCCTTCCATAGTACTCCAAAACTGTCTCACTTTAGAGAAACGTTTGCGTCCTTGCATGCACAAAAATAAAAAGGCAGATGATAGTAATAACAACAAAAATACAACAAATTTCCCAAAAGAGCGGAAAACATCAGGCGGATCTAACAGATTGACGCTATGTGGCGTGCCGTGAAATGCGTGTCGTCGCTGTGTGTCATATCGTTTTCACAAACCTTTATGATTGCGCGTACGTTGCTCTCGTTGATGAGGATGAAAACCAGAATTACGTGGATGCGGCAGTGATTCTTCACCCCATGGATGCGTCGCTCCGAGGGGTGGAGGCAATATCGAGCCGAGTGGAGGAAGGGGCGGGATATGATCACCACCGTACGGAGGAAGTGGTGGCGATCTATGATCGAAGTGCGGAAGTAAATGCGGCGGAGACATGGGTGGTGGTGGAGAACCGGCGTTCTCGTATCTGCCTCCGGAAACCGGGGGACGATGTAACGCCGGCGGCGGCAACATCGGTGGAGGTGACGACAATCTGCCGCCGAGAGGCGGAGGACGTTGACTGATATCGTATGGAGGTAGACCAGAAGCAGCGGCGGGCGGCAACGGCGGCAGATACGGCGGCGGGAAAGGCAGATAGGAGGATGGCGGGGGTGGCGGGACTCCCGAGGAACCACTAAACATTACGGGAGAATTGGACGACTCTGCTCCTATGAATAGTGACGGGGAAGTTGCTGTTTCTCCATTCGCTTCCAGGCCTGTGTTTGGAAATCAGTTTAAGAAAATAGACAATCGAAAGGTTTATAGTTCCGTCGTGCGATATTTTGCGATCCACTGTCTATAGATGAACGAAGCTTATTATTTTGAATANTNNT
>JAJVSH010000023.1:901024-917839 GCA_021460005.1 Tetramorium alpestre
TATACACACACACACACATATACATACATAATATATATTTTATATATGATATATAATTGTTAAATATATATATATATATATATATATATATATCGTCAAACTGTTTATACCTGTATCCTGGGTGCTGGTTCGCTACGATGAGTACAGTGTCCAGAGGAACCGCCGGAATCTCTGGCTGTCGCACCGTGGCTTAACTTGCTGGAACCCGACGACTTTTGCGTTCGTCCGCCCGAGGATAGCACGCTGCTCGCATCGCCACCACCGGATCCCAAAGATCGTCTGATATGACGAGAACTGAAGGTTGATAGAAAAAAATACACCAATTAATCATGTTTTCACTTAGAGTCGACCAAAAAAATTTTTGTGGAATTGGATGCAATATAGATACGCGCAATTTGTACTGTTATCAAACGACGATGATTCATGATAAATCACCTACCTGCGATAACAAACAGCGTCACGCTTAAAACTGTGGTCCGAATAGTCTGAACTAGTTTCATAGTCCGGGCAATTGGTCGTGCTCGTAGCTGGGTGATGAGCAGACGGCTTCGTAGATAATTTCGTGGATGCGCGCGGCGAGAGTGAGGCTCGGCGACGCGTACTCGTGTGGAGATCCGGCAGCGATTTGTGGCATATCGTGTTTTCCACCGACGGCGAATTGTTCGACTTCCGACCGGACCTACCGGAAGTATGCGAGTGCGAGTTGCTTCTGCCGAACTTGAAGCGAACGTCTTGAGGCGCGCAATGCTGCGGAACAAATAACGCAATGTGTAACGATATAATCAATGTGTTCATTGATGAACGCGTATATAAATTTCCTTGACAAAAAATACATGTATGTGTATGTATGTACGCTAGGATGCATCGCGAAGCTTAAAATAGCGCACGACTATGCGAGAGATGAGTGGCGGCATTATATCGCTGGACGAAGATCAATATGTCGCGATTTCCTTCTCACCAGGACACGATCCTCGTCCCGACAGCCGGGGGAGAGACTTCCGGGCGAATATCGGAATTTCTCCTCCCGCGTCGGCACCCCGTTGCTCTGCGCTGTACTCTGCGGCGGGCTCTCCGGAAAGAACATGTTCTCCTTGCTATCGGTGTTTAGCAGTCGACGCAGCTTTGTTTGCAACTCGGCCCCGGTACCGCTCGGGGGCCCCGAAGAAATCGTCCGTCTTTGGGGCACCGGAACCAAACGTGGACTCTTCGGTGGCAGCGCAGGTGGCAGTGTTTGTTGAGGACTCAGAATCCCGTCTACTGGAAAATAGCAACGAAAATAGATTATTGCCTGCTGCAAAATAGATTCGCACTACTTTATACGTAAGAGAGAGAGAGAGAGAGAGAGAGCCCAATTAACAAGATATAATTAATAATTAATAAAGATACATAAAAATAACAAAGCGTTCGAAATTGTATCAAAAACAATTCTTTTAGAATTCTTTTAGAAATTATAGCTAAATCATCTAGAATTAGAATCTGGTAGAATTTCCTAGACTTCTTTTATAGAATCAAGCTGATTGTTCTAGGATCAGCCCGAGCTTCTCTCAAATGGAATGAGATTTTTTTGATCGGATTGCCTTGGTGCATGCTGGGACTACCTCACGCCTCTTTGGGCTCGCGAAATTTCTCTGGTGACTCACGTCTGTCCTGTTCGTGACACGAGGCCCAGCAGCAGGGCGGCGTCATGGAAGTCGGCTGCAATTGCGACGGCGACGTCGGCTGCATAGGGCAGGCGGACGAGTTGCCGGTGCATTTCCGCAGCAATCTCGGGGGCGGTGCGCCGGGCGCGCTCAGTGAGACCTGCAAGTGGCCGCTGTTCTTTAGCTCCTGCTTCCGATCCAGCACGGTCTCGCTCTTCACGTAAAAGGCTTTCGTTTCCTGCAGCAGTTCCACAGCGCTCTTCCGCTTCCCTGCGACACGCACGAAAAAAAGGAACGGTCAGACCACTGACGTAAATAATCAAGGAAGGAAACACCGCCTTCGGTGCCAGATACCCGGTCCATCTGGTTGAACCACGTGCGGTGGGATTCCCGTAACCGCTAAAATTTATGAAAGCCGGCTCTTCTTTAGAATATTAGCTCCCAACAGGGCCTCTGATCCCTGATATTTACGTTAGGCTTATCGAATGTCCCGGAAGTGTCGCATATCATCCAGGTACACGATGCCATCTCGGCTAATCCGAGGCTTATTTTTTTTTTATAAATAAATAATTTACGCGAGTCCACACATCGCTTACTCCAAAACTCGTTAACGCGTTTATTTACACGCATTTTTACGTACTATTAAGGAAAAAATAGGCACGATCCGAATAAGTCGATGCTACGAAAGTATTTCACTGTTTCGAATAATTGCGAGCGACGGCTGTTTAATATTCAATCCGCGCGCGAGGCGTTTATTAAGAAACGTGATGAAATGCTAATGCGGTACGTACGAATGGCTGTTGCATGCGAAATGGAGTCCCGCCGCCAATTAGAGCGGCTTTCGTATATAATCTTACTTATACTAATTGGCAATTTGGCGATAATCTCGTTCCACGCGCGTAGATCCGCAAACCGGATATTCCCGATATGTAGGAAGAGGAACATCCGCGCGGACCCGGGCCGCGTTAAAGTCAGTTTATGCTGATTTAATCAACGACCGCCACGTGTACTGCCTCGTTATCAATCGTTTCCCACCAGCGGAGAGATTCTTTTCGTCAGAGAGGCCGATCTGTTCCGTGACACGTCCCGTTCTCTATGGCATCATCGACGGTCGCGTCATCGCGTACAGATATCTGGCTCGGGTGAGCGTAACGTCTTCAGTTGTGCGCCGAGGGCAAGTGTTAACGACGGGCGAGAGCAGGGACGAGCATCTGTTCTCCTTCTGTTTTCGCGTCGTCGACATGATTGACGACATGTGCCCCGTCGTCGTCGTTGTCGTCCGACACGCACATGTCCCCGCGGAGAATGCCAGCCAGATAAAACCCGGGCGTTCTCTCCCCGGAGAGGCAACCACCGACCGCGATAATGACACATACTGGGACACATACTGGCGATGGGGAAAAAAAGAAGAGTCAATACGACCGACAGAAGCAACGTCAAGGCCACATATTGTATCGTAACATGTGAAATCGACGAGGAGCATATAAAAAGCACCGATGGACTTTCTATCGCGAGCATGTCGCCCCGTTCATGTTGCACGACTACTCTCTTAATTCAAGTTGCAGTATAAATTGAGAATTCATTATTTTAATTTCATTGAATTTATAAGTTTGCCTATATAATATATAGTTACTTAGAATTCCTCGCTTTTAATTATAACTTATAATTGTAATTATCTATATAATGTATAATATAATACTTTTATCTTTCCATTCATCTTTCTTCAAACTTGTATTTAATACGATTTAGACATGAGCGATAACATAACTTTTATGTTTTTTTTTTATTTTCTTTTCTAACAGAGTTCTTCATAAACATTCTATAGAATAATAAGTGAGACAAAGACCGATATCTTATATATTTATATAAATGCAAAACTTTGACTAATATCCATCAGGCATTTCTTTTCGTGTTAGAAAGAATCCGTTGCAATTAGAGAAAATTAATATCGATCCTTGAGAGAATCATAGGTCGCTATCGCGAAGTGCATTGGCGACATGCTATCGCAACATTGAATTTGTTGGATCGAATCGCGGCACTGCGCTCGCTATAAATTGTCGAAACGAGGCTATCGGACTATCAGCGTCCGTCCTTAATCAAACGCGACACGATCGCGCACAATGGGACGTTAATGACGAAGATAATCCGAATTGTCGTAAAGCCGAAAAATGGAACGGACAATTTCTCGTCGGGACGTAACTGCACGGAACGTATAGCTTCGCGATTGCCGGTATATTTAGAAGAGCGTATCGTTCCGCGAGGGACGTCGGCGATGAAATAAAACGTTAAAACTGGAACGGAAGTGACGGCAATGGATTTCTTCGCTGAATAAAACTCGATCTCGAGTTAATTCGCGCGCAGCCGTGTAATAACTCAAAACCGACTGGGTACTTCGCTTCCGCGACTTTTGCCGGCGATAAGCTCGCCGATTCCGCTGGCGCGGAATTCGCCAGCACGTGACGGAGATTCGTCTCGCATCTGCCGGGACGCATGCTTGCCGAGCGATTCGAAAAGCGCGTGGAAAGATTTCTTTCCTCACCCTCGGGCAAGTGTACACGCGTCAATAAGCGCGACGCCTTGACGCATCGATTCGAGATGCGATTCGCAATGCGTGATTCGCACGGACTCTCACCTGTATGGTCGGTATGCCGATGATGATTCCTGACGTACGACGGCGCGGGATGCCTGACCTGCTGCATGTCCCAGTACAGATTCCGGCTGTTTCCGAAATTGTTCAATCGCGTCTGCTGCGAGGGCGAAGACGATTGCTTGCAGGGCAGCCGGGCCATGGCAGTCGTCATCTTCTTCTTCGGGATCTAAGCTGATTGCCTCGTGAACGTCCCGTTCAGTTTGTTGCGCCGTCGTCTCAACCCCATTTTCGAGCTATTGTCTCCTCTCTGAAAGAGATGGAAAGAAAAAACGATCGTAAGTCAAGCCGGGGATATCAATAAACAGGTTCGAATGCTTATTGTTCTCCAGTGAGATCCAATGGATATAGATTAGCCTCATCGTGAAATAGATCTCTCCAATTTAGAAAACGTGTGTTCATTACGAGATTAATGAATTTATGTTTTCTTATTTATGTTATTAGGGCGTAAATTCGCCGAAATAGTGCGATTTGATATAGTTTTTAATATAAAGAACTATTGTTTCGCGGGAATCATTAAGAAATTTCGTGCACCGTGTACAGAATTATGCGTACAGAACTGGCTGGCGTGTCGAGTGGGAAAGTGCCAGTTCACGCGGCTGGTTTAATATTTATCGGGCTGATTGCATTCAATGCTATCGCGGCCAGGTGCCTTTCATTACCATAACGCCGACTCTGTAATGCAGGCTACCCTGTTTGCGTTACAAAAGGATAAAACGCGTGCGACAACCGGAGGAGCACCTGTACTCTCATCTTTACCAGATCCTCCCCTGTCAATTGCCACTCCAATTTAGATCGCGACCAAAGGGTGCGTCACTCGTTCTTGACAGCTCCGTGGATCTGGTAACAATGCCGCCTAAATTGGTCGCGTGAAAGATGAGGGTTTTTAACCTGGCGTTAAGGCAAAAATATAAAAATAGCGCGATCGTTAAGGTGAAGTTTATTAAATCTCCCTAGCTAATTTAAAGGCTTAAATCACAATAACATGCGATTGTTAGAATATTAAGTTTGATCCTTGGACCGATTTGTATCAACAGAAATTATTCTTACACTTTTTTTAATTATAATAACATAAAGTAGTTATAAAAATAACACTGTGCTTAATATTATCTGGAGTTTATTGCACTCCGGCTTTAGTAAATTAACCTCGTAGATGTGAACACTACACTACTCGACAGCAATAAAAACGAATTCGCTATACTCTTCGTCAGCGAAAGAGTCAAATTCACTTTCAGGAATCGAATGACAAATAATACAAAATTTTTAATAATAATGATGAAATTTCAAATTCCAATTCAAATTCAAATATCAATTTCAAATTCAAAAATCAATTTCAATTTCTCTTTCTTTTAAGTCAATCTTTTTTTTAAAAAATTTCCGGAACGCGATCGTCAGTTAATAATCAATCATATACTATAAGTTGACAGAATAAATTGAATGAGTGCTGGCTTTAAATTTAACAAAGAAGTTATTCGAAAACAGAAAGAGTCGTAACACAATGCAGTATTATCTCTTTGTAAAAATAAGATTCTTTATAATTCCACATACATTAGTGTGTAATAAAAGTATATATTCACAATTAAGAATTAAGATCCTTACAGATCCATTTATATCAATCGAACGATGTACAATATGTTCGAGAAGGCTTAATAAATTTCAATCGTAAGCTGATTTAGGTAATATGCACGGTGAAAAGAATCTTTGTCTGTCTCTCGTTCAAATGATGTCTGGTTTATTAATTCTAACTTTGACTAATTAGAAGCAATTTATCAAAGTTTAAACGTAACGTAGATAAAGAGGATACAACTTCTAAATTTTACGAAAGACTAATTATGGAGCTTTGTCGGAAGGCGCTTTCCGTGAAATCAGAATTTCCGCTCAATCCGGCGATAAACGAAGGTATCAGTACTCCGCGAAATTTGTGCGTCTCACGCGGTTCGAGATGGTCCAACTCGGGGCTGACGAACGGTACACTTTCCTGCCGTTGAAACAGCGAAATCGTTCGACTTGACCGAGCAAAAAGTTTGACGGCGAGTCCTTCTCTTCTGCGAGAGTGGCACTCGCATACCCGTGTCGCGGCTCCAGCGTGCACGCACGTGCGGCACGTAAAGGTGACCGATAATATCGCGGCAAAGCGTATGTGCCTACGTGTCTGTCGCAGCCAACGATGCGCTCAACGAACGGTATCCGTGCACAACGCATGTATATGCGATAGCGTGCGCGTATAAGCGTGAGATGTCCCAACTCGGGCGCTGGACACTCGCCGCCAGGACACGCATCGCCGATCGCGACGCGCGTGTAAGTATTCGCACGCCTGGCACACGCGCACGGATAAGCCCATATCGGCCGCCAGCGATTCGCGCTGATCATCATTTCCCGTCGAATCAACGGATTAAAAAGAAAAGTGATAAAGTTGCATCTATCTTTGGGCTATTATACATCCTTTGAGTGTTCTACATGTGTTCGACACTTTGCCGCAGAGAGGATTCATCCGCACAGTTCTTAACGAACCTATCACTGGGAAAAATGTTTTGTTCTATAAACCAAAATTTTGTCGGAAAACATTTTGGGTAAAATATGCTCAACAAAACTGTTTAGTTGCTGTTATTTGCTTATAATTTGTGAAATTATTTGATTTAACAAAACAGAAAAATACATTTAATAAAAACGACGAGATTTTATATTTAATAAAGATTTTATTATATTAAACTTGTAAGATACTTGGTTGCTGTTAAAAAACAGTTTGGTTGGAGATACTTAATTTTTTTTCCCAGTGTACGGACTTGAGTTTAATATTGTAGACAATCACACAGAGTGATAAATTATTCGAACATATATTTCCAATTTTGTTTTTTTTTTTTTAACTAGTGTCTTATCAGTGTTGCACATTCGATTTGTTTCATTATTCGATTTTGTTCATCGGCCGTATCGAATCCAGTTCAAGGATCAGATACCATTTTATTTAGAAGAAGAAGAAGCATCCGATCATTATCGGAATTACGATAGCATACATGCGTCCAGGGAAATCAATGTAGGCCACGGACGCATATATACGTCCAGTGAAATCGACGTAGGTCACGGACGCATCCGTTTGACGATTTTCTTCATTTTCTTTTTACAAGGTATTTTTTATCCTCCTTCGTCACCGTGTCTTGTGTCGTCCGTGTCTTGTGTCGTCATTTAGTTCTGCTTCATTCTGAAAGGAAGTTTCCTTCCTTTTCTTCGAGAGGCTCCAATCTCGTTCCAGCAGTGAAATTATCTATCTCGCGTCTCGAGAGCGCGTCGAAAGACCGCGTCGACCCTAATCGTCCGGGCGCGAACGCGGGACGATCCAAATCAATCGTATTGTACCGGTAAGAAAAATTGCATCAGGGCGGTGTACCGGACATGTCGAATTGGACGAGATCGCAGTAACACATCGATGATCGCGTTATTGCGAGCGAACGTGACGGACGTGACGGAACTTGGAAAGGCAGGATCCCACGCCTGTGCGCACGTGCGCATGAAAAGATAAAAGTTCTTCCGACGTCTCTCTCTCTTTGTAACCCCGGCAACGGGGTTCCACGTTTTTCACAGTTTCCTCCACCAAATGTTGATGTGACGCTCCGTAGACCTGCAGTCTGCAGTGAGAAATTCCGTCTCTCTTCGGTAGATTTCACGCACACACACGGCAACCACCTACACGTGCACAGCCACTCGCAGTCCCTTGCCTTCGCTGTTGTTTGTACAATATGCTAGACCGTCCGGCAAATGGAAGCCGTCTACGAGACCCTGCTAAGCAACGGTCGCTTACCAGAACCGTTAAAAAAGACTTAACACAACCGAATGATTGCAGAAAATATCTATTATAAAAAACGATTATTTCTAACAGCGTGAGATTCAACTTTCTAACCTTGTCTTCAGAGAAAAGAACAAAAGATTAATTGAACACATACACACACTCACGAACTGTCTTGTAACAATTAATTTTTAACTATTGTTTATGAGAACGGAACAAGAGAGTAGAATTAAATGTTTAAACGTATCTTCATCGTCAGTATTTTGTCGTTTTGCAAATAAAAATTCTCTTTATCGGATATTCGATATATTAAATTTACATAAGTAATTATACAAAAATACATACGAATTGAATTACATCAACTTATACTTTTAGATTACAATATAATTCTTTTATGACAACGAATCAAAGCATAAAATTGAATGTTTAAATATATCGATGTTTATGTGTCGTTGTACGAATCAGAGTTCTCTTGATATTTATAGTTTTGATATATTAAATTCGCATGAATGCCACGCTAAAATGCATATGAGATAAAATTGTACTTTTAAATCGCAGTATTTTTTATGAAAACAAAAAACATCAAATGTATTTTTATCATCAGTAACATTTACACATTGTTTTGCAAATCAAAGCTCTTCTCTTTATACGTATTTATTGCTTCGATATATTAAATTCGCATGATCGTGCAAAAATACGTATATATATATATATATAAAACGTATCAAGATAAAATTAACTTGTATCTTTATAGATTGCAATACTGAAAGAAAAAAGACAAACTGTCTTATATTTGTACACTGAAGTTATATATGTGGACCTTTACAATAATAGAGATGAGAAGTTATTATCCCACATACCTATGAAGGGTTAAGATGTGCGGAGGACGGCCGCCTTCGCCTTCCGCAATTAAGTATTTACCATCTCTCTCTTTCTCTCTCTCTCTCGAGAAAAACGTAAAATTTCACTGATTAAATAGAAACGTCTTATATTTAGCGTGTCGTATTTTACTCACGGATCTTAGCATATAAGCAATTTGCATCAATTTTTCGCAGACCAGTTTCAAATCCATTTGAAATTCAGCGAAGAATGCAATTTTAAGCCGGTTAATTAAGCGAGAAATTAAGATGTTACCGCTCATATCTCTGAAACTTAGAATCCCTTCACCCTCGCTCGCTTAAAGCTCAAGAAGTATCGATGCCTTTCCGGCAAAATCGACTCGAGATAAATCAGAGACACCGAATGGCGGATGAAAGATGGCTTTGTACGTCCGGGAAGCACACCCCGAATGTTCCGAGTGCCAACGGAACGGACGCGTTAAGCGTTACTAGTGGTAGCCGCAAAAACGTCAAGCCCAGTAGCAGTCCCGTGGTCGTAAACCATCGACGGATGTGTCGAATGAATCCGCCTGGTCAACAGTTTATGGTACGCGCGCAGCAATTGACCTACATTGTGTTGGACCGTACCGTAGGAAGGGACCATAGCCCCGGACTAAATTATCAGGACCCTGACGACGCACGAGCGTGAGGGTGACTTAATTAGCCAATTACTGCCGCGCGTAGGCAACAACAGCGCGCAGTCGGTGGTCTTAGACCGAGGGACAGAAGGATGGGGAGAGACAGCAAAGGGTACATATCGTATCGGACGAATGAGTTTCGTCACTCGGGGGCGAGACCGTCGTCGTCGTCGTCGGAGATACCGCAGAGGTTGCCATCCAAATCCAGGACAAGGCAATTTAAACGTCAGCTTTATCCTTGAACGGTGCAAAAGGATTCCCGGCTCTTCGGCGGGAATCAATTCGCGGTTGTTCGCGTTCTCACCTAAACTCGCCTATTGACAGGTCCTATTGAGCGTGGTAGAATCGAAGGCGTCGAGAGTGCGGGAGGGAGCGCGCAGAGAGATACGTTACATTTAAAATATTTTTGCCCTAGCATGTAGCCTTGCTCCACATATGGCTCGCTATCCTCCTAAGGCTCACACGGTGGGAGATATTTTTCTCTTTCAATGAGAATGCCGAACGGAAATTACTGCGGCTATCGCGTGCTAAATTAAATTCACGTACTGCAGTTGAATTTATACATGGGTACTACGCACAGTATGTTACATAGACATCCGTGATCTTTTTAAAAAGAACATTATGTTACATATTACGATATATTTTTTGCATTTTTTTCTTAAAATCATAAAACTATCGTGTGCATGTTTACGCTTCTACAGCCAAAATCACCGAGCACATTATTTAAAAAAAATGTGACAGAATAATTACAACAAACCTATAATTATGGAAAAGACCCAAATGTGAAAGAGCCAAAATTTTTTAATGCAAGCGAATTTAGAGTTCTCACTATTCAGCACTTGTATGAATATGAATAATTAATATTTTCTATAAACTAAAATAAATCTCTCCAACACTTTCAACCTTTACCATCGTATGCAGCATGGTTTATACATATATCTCTTTTCACCAGAAATTGCACACTTCATAATTTTCCTTTGTTGGTCTTTAATTACATCGAAGCGTAAAGTGTTAACGATATTTTAAAACGCGTGACAAGTCTCTCGGGCCACTCGCGAGGAGCCTTTTGTGAAATGAATTGCGCGTCGTTTCCGCTTGGAACTTTCTGATTATTTGCTACGCGTAATAAAACACTAGCCTAGCATATCCGACTGCCGGCGCGGAGGGGCAGGATGCGTCCATCGTCTAGTTCCGCGTAATTTCTGCGAGCAACCAATGGTTCACAGTGTACGCGAGCACCGCGTGCGGGCGGTTAAATGCCAGTAATTGTTTGTTATTTCGTCGTGTTCCGCAAGCGGATTACACGAATTACGCCCGAGAGAGAAGAAACGCGAGACGTAACGCTCCATTTTTCGTTAGAAAACCGTACTTTCTTCCGGGTCTCCCACTCCGCTACTTTTCCGGACGCATCGACAGTCGTTAGCGCGACAAAAGGATTGAAAATAATCGCCGGCGGAAAGATATTTTTCTTTCTTTCGTCCACCCCCGCTCTTTCGCGGCCGACAATGACGTTTGAATGGAACGTCTCGTGTGCACAGCGAGACTTATCAGTTTATTGAATGAGAAAGGGCGGTTCTGGAAATAAACGCAATGCGCGCGTCCGCGACTGAATAGAATGCCATCTTCCAGTGCACGTGGCTGTTAGTAATGACCTTCACTGCTCAGGAAAATGCACATGACGTATAATGTATCGGTCTTTCTGTCACAGATTTCCGGTTTTGTCTGGGCCGACAATATCGAGCCGACCGACCGACCGACCAACCGACCGTATACTAGCAACTTCGCCGGCTTGTGCAGGTCCAACGGCGCACGTTCGCCGCTGGCACAGTTACCTTTCCGGTTCCACCTTGCGATGTAGTTCAACCGTCGAAATCAATGAGATTTGAACGAGAAGCGTGGAACCGGGCGCGTTAGCCTCAACAGGGATAAGCCGGAGAAGAGATATTGTCGTCAACGCGTAAAAATACCCTTCTACGAGCTCGCGGAAGTTTTAAGAATGACACCACAGGTCGATTGATAGCTCGCTGTCGCGAGCTTCATCGAAAAACACACGGCCTGCGTCACCGTACAGATTTTTTTCACCGTAAAAATTTTATCGCGCCTGGAAAGTTTAATTAACCGTCGTTTAATCAATCCTCTCCCCTACGAGGGGTGTATTCACAACCCGGCCTTTGAAGCGCACCCCGGTAACCTTCAGCAGCCACGTAAACGGAAGGTTAAAGATATCTTCTATACGTCACATCGTATATGACGTCGGTGTAACTTTATGTTTTTACGATCCAGTTTTACGGCACATGTCATACAGGATGGCCTGCGTCTCGTTACGTAAAAGCACATAGGACCCTTGCGTCACTCTCTGTACTCGTTATCTTTTTTATCTGGCGTCATCAGCGAGAGTTCCATTCAATTTACGCATATCAGAAAAAATTACGCTACACCTATGCTCGTATCCAAGAAAATCCGCGAGCGAGCGGAGACTCCCCGATCCTGAAATCCCAAAGCTTATTGGACGCAAATTGGACGCCACATTTGTCAGGTGATTTATTTTTTTTCATATCAGCGTTTAATTGTCACGTTTGATGAGCCTACACGCGTAAGCTATTGATACCACGCGCGACGTGGCGTTTCGCGCTCGCTTTGCAAAAATAAAAATAAATCCGCTGACACCCGCGGATCGCGATCTCGCTCATTGACTTTCGCCATTACTTCCAATATTCCAGACATTCTCCATTTCCCGTCTTTGGCATGTTTATTCCCGAGTGTTAAATCAGGAGGAGGAGGAGGAGAAGAAGGGATTTTGTTTCTGTTTGCACACAATTCTGCGGCGATACCGCGGATCGATAGACACCACTTTCTCTGGCCACTCGACAGCGCGCTATTTCCATCTCGCTTTTGACATTGAATTCAAGCTCACGCGTTTCCCCGAGGAAACAATAGACGAACC
Source organism: Tetramorium alpestre (assembly GCA_021460005.1). Classification (NCBI taxonomy): domain Eukaryota; kingdom Metazoa; phylum Arthropoda; class Insecta; order Hymenoptera; family Formicidae; genus Tetramorium; species Tetramorium alpestre. Next base: position 913,550 of record JAJVSH010000023.1, read on the forward strand.
CACTCTATGGGCCGAGCGGTGTGGACAAAATCTAGATACGCGGTCCAAAACAAGGGGTAATAAGATCGTTTAGAACTGCCAAAATGTCGCGAAAAGCCTCTCGCAGATATTACTGACAAACTCATCTCAACATAAATGAATAAATTTTTCAATCCAACGTGACATCTGCAAATATAATTTAATTGCGCTTCGCGAATCTCTCCCTCCATTTATCGTTCAGACGATTCAGGTGATACCCGAAACGAGTTTTAGGATAATTGTCCTTGATCAGAACGCGTCGCTTCCTGCACACAGAAAAATGTTTACTACCTAGGAGTAAATATACTTGGTCAAGTATTTGATAAGTTTACATATTCTATCGTAAAATCTATCATAAAGGCATCACAAGCATCACATTTATTTGAAATATATTCTAAATATATTTTAAACTATATTATTAAGAAAATATTGTTTGCTGATAAAAACTATTACTTAAACAAAATAAAATGAGTAATTGCTTCTCTCGGCTGTAAAATGATATTTTTCTGTGTGCGTTATTGCACAATTCCAAGATAACATATCCCGGCAATCGCACTTTTTTTCCTTAACAATTATTACAGGTCGCTCGGCGTCGTCATCGTCGACGCTCCGGCGTCGCTTTTTCCGTCATCGCGTTGACGCCTCTCCGCAGCCCCCCGCAGTATTATCGCAAAGTGTACCGGGGAACACAACCAGCCGTATCTCCCGTGTTTTGAAACGCTCGCGTGGCTTACAAAAGGCCGGCCGCCGTGGAAAACCGGTAGGGAAAATGTCACGGCCTTGTCACCCGACGCGCCGCCGATCGCCGCGCAAAATACTAGGTATATCGACCTTACGGTCGGCTCGCCGCACAAAGACGACGGCGAAGTAACGGCGGGGATTGACGGAAATTCGACGAGCGGATTTTCTCGCGGCGGATTTTCAGCCGCACGGGGCGCCGGGACGCGGAAACGGCATCGACGGCGCGAAACGAAGGCGAGAACGCCTGCGATGGAGATTTAGATTATTTTTTAAATGGGCGTAATACGCGGATACGAGGCAGCATCTGCGGCGCAATTTACACGCGTGCAACGGTGTTAGCGAAGCATATCGCTGGAAAGGCCAGCTGGCTCTTCCCCCCTTCGAGTTCCGGATCGGTATTAAGCGTCATTTTTCAAATGTTGTATATACGTTGCGAATGTCGATACACAACCCGCAGAACGCGGGCTAACGGTGATCAAAGCTCCGAGTACAACCCGCCGCGAATGCATCGTCGCTCAATGCCTTTTCCGCATTTCTAATGCGTAAAACATCGCTCCGGTTAGTTTGCCAGGGCGAGCGTTGGATTAATATTATTTCTACAAAGAACAAATAACACAACCGTCGCTTGTTTGTAATCTACGCTTCCTAACGATCCCTCGAGAGAAGTTAATTGAAGAAGATTTAAAAAAGAGCTCGCGCACGAATGAATTTAGTTTTAACTTCTGCTTCAATGTACACGCTGAAATAACGCGAAATAACGAACGGGGAAGCGTATGATGAATTAAAAGGGCAAAACTGACGGAATAAATTTACATTTTAATTGTTTTTCTTTGCGTACGCTGGATGTACCGGGACGCGGATCGCCGGGCAGGATTGCGCAAGGTCGCAGCCGTCGAGGGGAGGATCCGGGAAACCTTTGGAAACCGGAGGGAAATCGTACTCCCGAAGCGTGATACCGCGGCAATTAGGAGACGCGCGCGTTGATCGCGCAAAAGTCGGTCGTTCTCGAAATCTCATGTGACCATCGCGGCGCGGCGCGCTTCCGGCCGCGTGTAAAAAAAAAAACAGCCGCGCGACCAAGTTCTCCACGCCGCTTTCGAGGCATTTTTCAACGGGCCGCAATGCATAAAGCGTAATAATGACGGGACCGTACCGTAATCGGCACATACACGCGCGTAACTGGGAAATGTGCCTCCGTTGTTTAAAAGCCTAGCGGTTTTCCACACGTACGGCTCTCACACGTGACTATCCGCGGCGAGCGTACGTGATAAAGCAAGACTCCGGGATAATAATGCGACGGCGAGCGCGTTTCGCGCGATTAGAGGCTAATGCCAAGGTCCCCCCTTTTCTCCCTGTTAAAGGGTGAAGTCATCTTTAGCGTGGCACGAAGCGTGCACTTTGCATTATCGCGCGCGCGAGTTCAATTTTTTTGCGATAGACGCATAATGAAAGCTTATCTCTACGAGCTATCAGTCAACACATAGACGGTGGCTTGATTTTTTCTTTTTAATAATGTTTATTAAAGACCATTGAATGATAAAATAAGAGTAAATTCAATAAACAAGAATTGTCGCTTATTGTCTTTAGACGGAATTCGTGAGGGTGAACGAAACTCAAAGGAGCGATTCGCAGTCTGTGAAAAATAATTAATGCTAGGGAAACGATGTCTCGTGAGAATAATTAAATGTAATAAGTTATTTTAACTAATATTCTTTCGACGCAAAACAGTTATTTTTAACAGCTCGATCTCGGCCAGATAAAAAATTTACGCTTTCACGCTCGAAATTATTAACATTGGAACTTAATTTGAGAAGAAAATTAATCTGTTTAATATTAGTTGTTTTAGTTCCAAAATATTATTACATACGTACTACACGAAGAAAACGAAATTCCGCGTCTCCCTGTCGTGAGATCATAAAAGTATGATCTCATTGTTTCATGATTCAATGTTATTTTATGTTAGTTTTAATTGCTTGTATGATGTTTTGATTGTATCCTATCAACAACGAGCGCAAAATTTCGCTTGAACCTTAATTAAGGACTAATTGACTAATTAAATTCAATTCTGAAGATACTAAAATGCTCGGGGTGGATATTTAAAGGCTCATAATCGTTAAAAAGGAATTAGATAGAGGTAACGTAATGTTCCAAAATTAGCGCTCGAAAACTCCTTTTAAAATTTCCCGTTATATTCCGAGCGTATCTAAACAGTTGTAATTTTTTTATATAAAAAGAATATTATCAATTAATCGTAATGGTCAATATCATGAAAAAGCGGAGGGAAAAACAAATAATGTAAAAATACAACGCCGTCCATTATCGTGTTTGTCGACAATAAACCACGAGATATGCAAAGAATAAAAAAAGGCTTTAAGGGATTTAATAATTTTATGGGAATTTAGCGTGGAACCTATCGAAATAAATTCAATCTAAGGTAAACGTACCGGACCCTGTATCACGAAACGACGCCAGGTATGACAAAACGTCGCCAGGTGCGCGCGATAATAATCGGAAAAACTTACCGCGACGTACAACACGCGACACTATTGATCAAAGTGAAACTTGGGATTTTTTTAAGCGAGTTTACTGCTTACGGATCAATTACGATCGCGGTGGGCGAACCGATAGGTTCGATGTAGAAATGTGAAGGTCTCGCTTCAGGCTCCGGCCTCTTTGAAGTTTCGCGAAAAAAGTCGTTTCTGCAATCATGAAAAATATCGGCAAAAAATAATATTCCTCGTTTATTTAGACCTACTCGTGCCTCTTCTTTGCTTCGACGAAAAGAAGATCCTTTCGCCTTCTCTCTCTCTCTCTCTCTCTCTCTCTCTCTCTCTCTCTCTCTCTCTCTCTCTCTCTCTCTCTCACACCCTTGTTAAACTAGCACCCATACTGAGAGAAAAATACAGTTACTTTTGGCCTTAATCATAAATTTTATATCTCTAAGAATAATTATGGTCAACATAATGATGCATATAGTTAAGTTAGAAATATTATAAAATTATGGTTGAGGCCAAAAAAACTATATTTTTCTCTCAGTGCACCACAAAAAATCAAAATAAAATATAAGTGCTACTTAGATGCTAATTTGGCGCTCAATTACCTGATTTTATTATTTGAATAGTTTAGTAAGAATTATGCGATTGAAAGAGGGAGGAGTGAACCCCACTATTAAAAATATTTGCACTTTCTCTCGGTGTCCAGAGCGAAGCACAGAATCGTTAACTCACTTAACGTTAACTGAATGTTTACGACCTGTGTGGTAAAAGTGGCAAAGCGCAAAAATCGATCGGCCGGGTAAGCGTGTCGCACGCGAACGCGGACATCCGTGTGTGAACTTTATCGGGGAAACTGACCGATCTTCGCCAGCGCGGCGGAGTCGAGTAGCGATAACAACGACGGGGCGAGAGACGGCCGAGAAGGCAGGCGTCTAATAGTTCAATTATCTCGAGTCCACCGGAGCGATATGAATATTTGAGCGGCACGCTGCCGAGACGGGAGACATTTGCGGCGATGAACGTCGCGCGTGTAACC
>JAJVSH010000023.1:917914-956325 GCA_021460005.1 Tetramorium alpestre
AGAGAGAGAGAGAGAGAGAGAGAGAGAGAGAGAGAGAGAAAGAGAGATCGTCAAGGGAGATCCCGCTCGCGCGCGTCACGAAGTCGATCTACAAGCGCATTCTTATCGGGAGCGATTGATAGACAATGGCATTCCAATTATGGGCGCTCCGTAGACGTAGACACGAGGCTCTACACTCGAGACGAGTCGTTGCAAAAGCCATTTCGGAGAGCTGCAGCGTAATACGAGCGGATTTATCGCGAGTAGAGATACCGGAGCGCCGAGAGCGGCGCACGGTATTAAAATCTGAGATTTCAGGATTTAGGAGTCGCGATAGATAGCATTATAAAGCAAAATGCCGTGTCGCATTAAATCAAATTGCGGCACGGCAATACGATATTGTGTCAAGATCCTCGTAAGGCAGGCGCTTCTAAAAACGTTTCACGTTTTCCCTCGAGCTTCCCCCTCGAGCTGGTACCAGCTGGAGTAATTCATGCGCGTCCGCCGTGAAAAGGAAAGATTTGCGCGGACGCTGCGACGGCCGAAAATTGAATGAGCTAAATGTATTTTGAAAAGAGTATCGATATGGCATTTTACATCGTGTATCCGATGCACCGTTCAATTAAAAGCAACTGACAACAGCGGTCTGCGCTTGATAAATATGCAACACCTATTTCAAAGCCGCGCTTCCGTCGGGGCTTCCGTACACGCTTCGCGTGTACAAAATCACGAACAGGAGTGCCTTTACACGTGAAGTTGGCTGTGATCAGGTTTACCTCTTTCTTTCCAATGTGGAAGGCAGTAGAAGGAAAAAAATAAAAGATCTCTGAACGCGCCAGCTTCATGTGTAAATTGTAAAAAATAAATGTGTGTATTAATGACCGCGTGTGTATGTACAAAATCGCGGAGATAAAAATTCGTCAAATAAATTCACGTAGCCTCGCCGAGGCGTGCATGTGTCTAATCAAATTCTCTTTTTCTTTTTGTATAGCGGATTTCGCCGCATATCTTTCGGACACGCATACGGCGACGTATCGCCTGAAATTGTTGGAAAGACCAACGGCGGATTTCTCCCTAGAACAACTCGCAGCGGAGAATCCGCATCCCCGGCGTTACCGCGAGGCCCTGATGATTAATTCAAGGCTTCGCGCGCGAGAATCAATATTCGACAACAGCAACAGCTGATCGGCCGACGGACGAAAATATCGCACGATCCGAGGATTTCAAAGACGCGCCGCGTTGAACGTAAAGAAAAAAAAAAAAATAACGCGAAACGGAGAACAGAAACCGTGAGAGACTCGAGACGCGCGTGTCGGCGGTAACGCAAAGACGGACAAAAAGTGGAGCGGCCGCTAACTAAGCGATATTTCGTTCCAGAAAGAAGAGAGAGAAAGAGAGAAAGCGAGAAGACGAAGAGAGGCAGAAGCGGAACGCCGTAGCCGAAAAACTCGTGCGTGGACGTAGGCGCGTGCGATCGGCGACACGCGACGGGCGATGCGTGCGGAGGAGACGAGGGGAAGCAAGGTGCCTCTTGGCTCAACCGGACGACAGGTAGGTTACTCACGTTGGATGCTGCGGCGTCAGCATAGCGCCTTCCCGGGAGAAGGAAGCGGAGCGCGTGCGATCCTCGCGTGAGGACGACACCGCGAGGAGGAGCGCGCCGTCGCGTCCGGAGATCCCGAGGGCCGACGATCTCACGCGTGGCGACGTGTGCCTCAGGAAGCGGCTGCGGTTGCGGCGGCGGTGGTGGTGACGGCGGCGGCTCTGCGGCGACCACACGGCTTTACGCACGTTCAAAGCACTCGTGCTCGCGCGAAGTTACCACCGCGTAGGGTAAGTGAACTCGCTTCGACTCGCGCGACGTCTCCGCGACGTTGTTGCCCGCTTCGGCTCGGCCTTTCGACTCCACGAGCTTCGCGATCTGGCTAGCTCTGGCTCCGCGCTCGGATTGTCGATTCGCGTTCGGCGTTCGGCCCGAGCGAGCGCACGTACCGCCACGACCGCGAAGCAACGGCAGCTGACGGCAGCGCTCGTTGCGACGGACTGGAGGGGGACACTGGGGCCGTATACGATACGCAGCTTTCTCTCCCTCCACTACTTGCGGCTAGGTGCCGCGACGGTAACGCCTCCACGATGACCGTGATGTTGTGTAGACTGCGTTTCGTTTTTCCAGCTGATGTCCATTTCTATTGATGCAGATTAACTTTAATCTCGGTTTAACTTACTTTTCATCTTTTTCTAATTCTAATTAGGACTAAAAAAAGATAGAAAGCAAATTAAACCGAGATAAAGTTAATCTGCATTTACAGAAATAGGCATAAGGGAAAATTTGTTTTATATAAAGCAAACTCCTATTGGGTATCACTAGTTAAACTACGGTTAAAGTAAATTGGGGAATTGGCCCTAATACCTCTATCCACCTTGATTTTTCCAGCTGATGGCGTTTTCGACTGAAGCAAAACTAATCCGGGTTGGGTTTGTTTCTTTTATAACTGATCAATCACGGTTACTCCATTCTTTAGAAGAATAACTGTGATTAGTCGAAAATTAATCCGAGTTGGGTTAACCCGCTTCAGTCGAAAACGCTGTAAGATTGAAAATCTGTAGTGTAGTTACGTGACGTAAACTGTAGATTGTCAATATTAAAACTCTATAGTGTACGTGATGTAAATTATAGATTTTTTATTTCCAACGGGTTGAGAAACGAAACGCAGCAATAGTTTGTAGCTCTGATTTCTATCAATTCATTTCTATCAATGCAGATTAACTTTTAATTTTGGTTTAAAACCGATATTCACAATTCAGTTTTATATTTAAAATCTTCTTAAGTATAGTCTTAAGATGTTGTGAACCAATCACAAGTAATCGTCATGCGTTTGAAACGAGACAAGTGAACGCAGTTTTATTGTCAATGTCAGTTTCCAACGTATATTTTGATAACCTTGACGTTTGTGTTTTTGCTTTTAATTACAGTACGTGTTTAATTCTTCGTTATTACAGAATTGTGATTAGATGTTGTATTCATATAGAACTATCTATTCGAATAATTCTCTTTGATTTGAAACAATAATCATGTATTATCTTGAGATATGATGTGATAGAAGCCACGACGTTTAAATTCTTGTCTAACTATTCGCAGCACTATCTTATTGTTAACAGCTAATATAATTGCCATGTGTTTTTGACAGACTGTATAATCCGCTTTACGTCTGTCCAAAAAAACCGGAGGAACATTTTCTGTTTTAATAAATATCACATTTTGTATTGTGAAACGCAACAAAACGCAAAAAAATGGAAAATGATAATCCTGTCATATATGGACTCGAATTCCAAGTATGAATCTATCAAATTAATCAAGCAAACCACCTAACATCAACTAACATCAGTAAACATCAACTAACAATATTATATCAATATTATAATTTCCCGCTCAACAATAGAACTATCATGTATAACAATGGGAAATTATAATATTGATGTAATCACTTTTGGTGTTTACCGGCCAATGTAACTTTTTATTTTACATTATTTCATGCTGCCGCTAAGTAATATTTAAATGTCTAATGTTGCTATTTGCTTCTTATTGTTATAGAAATTTCAATTACAAAATTTTAATTCATAAAAAATTAACATAATACTGTTTTATGTTTTAGACTAGAGCACTGTCTGCTCAAACGGCCGAGACAGATATTGTGAGATTCTTGGTAGGAACACAGTCTTTAAAATTCAGCAACAATCAGGTTCACTTAGTGGAGCTTAATGAGGAAACGGAAAATTTGAAGACGCAGGTGTTTCAGCATCCAATAGGAGAAATTTGGTCCTTACAGGCTTCTCCGACTGAACCTAATATATTTATTACATGCTACAATAGCTTGAGTGGTAAATAAGCTTTTCCGTTGTACATTTAGTTTCTTCATGTAACATCATTTTATTCGAGTTGAAATTAATAGAAATTTTTATTATTAATAATTATATATTTGTGGCATAAAAAATATATCTTTTGGTTCAAAGAATTTTAATTTCTTTTTAGAGGAAGGTACTTGCCAGATGAAAGGCGCTATCTGGAGATTTCCTGAAATAAAAGAGTACACTAACGATATTTTGCAACTCGATAAATTAGCCGAAATTGATACGACTCCATACGGCACTGATCTTAAAACAATTGCCTATCATCCTATGGACAGTAAAAAGGCTGTATCAGTAGTAGATAATAATTTCGTTTTATGGGATCTAATTAAAGAACCACAGGTATTAATCTTCATTTATAATCAGGAATACTCTATTAATATTATGCGTCAAATTTATCACTATTATTTTTAAGACTATTCTCTTAAGTTTTAATTTTTTAAATGCTATTCAGGTTATAATATCAGGCACATTAGCAGGCAAAGGTCAGCCACGATTTACGAACGGTAAATGGAATCCTCACAACGGTGCCAATCAATTTGTAACTTTGAATGATAACAACGTTCGAGGATGGGATTTTAGAAGTCCAGCCAATGCTGCTTGGTCTATTTTATCTGCACATTCACAAATCATCAGGTAATAATGATGTAGAAATTCTCGATAGAGTTGAATTTATCATTCTTATAACTTGTTTCTCAGGGACTTGGATTTCAATGCAAATCGTCAATATTTTCTATCTACTTGCGGTGATGATGGATATATGAAATTCTGGGACATCCGACTTCCCACGGAACCGGTACTGTCGCGCATGGAGCATTCGCATTGGGTGTGGAACATAAGGATTAATCGCTTTCATGATCAGCTCGTTTTAACGTCTAGCAGTGACTCCAGAGTGATATTATGCAGTACTGCGTCCATATCGTCTGAACCATTCGGACATATGGTATCAGCTGAGGACGAGACTTCGCAAAACGAAGAATCTTGCGGGAAAAAAAAGTAAATATATCGGGCAACGACACTTTAACCAATTTACATGTAAAATTGAAAATTTCATACATTTATATCGTTCTAGATTAGAAGATGGTCTAGTAGGAAGGTACGAGGAGCACGAAGACAGTGTGTATGCGGTGGAATGGTCGTCTGCCGATCCCTGGACATTTGCGTCTCTCAGTTACGACGGGAGATTAGTTCTGAATAAAGTACCGCGTAAATATAAATATCAAATATTACTATGAAATCTGCAGTATCGACGAGAGATGACAAAATGGAATTAGTATTACATTTTATTTACTGTAAATTTAATTTTGTACTTATGTATATCGTGTATAATATTAAATATACATTGTACATATATGTATATCAGGTATAAAATAATTTTATAATTATTAACAAGAAAATGTATATTTACACATATGATTATAAATTAAATAGAACATTAGAACTGTTCTGAGACTTTACTAGCTATGTTTCTTAATTGCCCGTAAACCTTGGAAGGTGGACTGCCCAAGATTAAATTGCAAATCGCCCTACGAGCTAATTGTATATTTTGAAAAGAACCAAGTATGTGTATCTTAGTGTCCGCCAGTACGATTCTGGTTTTCGTTACGTTTTCAATGGTAAACTTTGTTCTTCCACCCTTGCCCGCTAATCTTCCGATCGCCCGAGACTGGTGGTCCCCTTTCATTTGTTGCCTGACGTCTTGTATCTCGAAAGATTCCACAAACAAGTCATCCAGGCGTAATAATGCTAAAGCATCTTCCACCTCGAATCCACAGATGAACGCTTTTACAAAGTCCGCTGCTTTTTGGAGATACGAAATGTCTGGAGTCTCTGGTGCCGTTCTAATTTCCACATTTCTGGTCTTTAAATTGAAACGTATTTGTAGCTTCAAATGTTCAGTGACGGGTGTAAATATTTTCAGCCAGTGTTCTTTCAAAGGCGAGTATCTGTGCGCTGGTACCGATATCTACGATGAAAATAATTTGCATTAAAATTAAGTTTGTATATAAATTTGTGTATGATATTAAATTGTTATACGTTATATCAGATAATTACCTTTCTTTGTTCTCCATCTTGTACAGTCTTAGCTTTCTTTTTAGCCGAATGTTGCCTTACTTTTCCCTTTATTCCATTAACTATCTCGACCTAAAGAAAAAGAAAACTTAGTTACTACGCTACAATACAAATAAATCATGAAAGACACAATTTTCGAATTTCTTTTACGAAATATAGCTATTCTAATCAAAGTTGTCTTCAAAACTTAACACTGCTTAGGCTAACAAATACCTCCATGCGATTATCGTCGGCATGTCGTTTCATGGATGTTTTCGCCACTTCAGTCTTTTGCTGAGACTGATGTTGATCCGCGGTACTCATTTCTAACGTAATTTTCTTGATTTTCTATAAATATCTTGATGTTTTTCGAGAATAAACTCTCCTTCCTCGCTGCGTGTTTCGCACGTGGATCGGTGATACCAAAGCGAAATAGTAGGTGCATCCAGAAGAATGGTCGCTCACTGACTGAGCGCCAGTCTCTCGCATCTGATTGGCATATTCTTTAGATCAATAAATGTACACCAATCAGAGGCAAAAGCTCACTGAGTGCTTATTGAACTCTCGCGCCTGATTAGTATACCTTTTTAGATCTAAAGGAATATGCCAATCAAATGTACAAGCTCACTAAGCGCTCAGTATATGGCAAGTTTACATCCAAATTTAAATTCCTTTTTTGATATTATTATATTAAACTTATGTACCAAACTTAAGGACGGAATTCAATAGTGAATAGTCTATTTTATTTCAAGGTTACGTTCTGAAACTTCCTCTTTAATGAAACATTTTACTAAAACGCTATAGTTTGTGTTACGGATAATATAGGCTTTTTAGTAAAATTTTCCTCCGAAAGGAAGTTTTGGAACGTAATCCGAGACAGTTTTAAGTAATATCCTAATACGACTGTATGATTAGTTTATAACATTTAAGACTATACTTAAAATGGTTTTAAATATAAGAACAAATTGCAAATATCAGCTTAAGCATCAGACTACGCATAGAAATATGAAAACCGAGCGTATTTCCGTGAGATTAAAGCTTGAGGGATAAGGAAAGTGAAAATCTACTTTAATAATTATCAACCAAAATGGCGACGACGATTAATTCAAAATACGGGCTTGTTTTCATTTTAATTGATTCTTATTCTGAATTCTTCTGCTCTTGCCTTCTTTCGCGTAACAATTCGATATATTGCAGAATAAAATTTTTATTCCAGACACTATTTTTTAATTACGAAATGTCTCAAATTGATATATGTATACATGGAATTATTTATTTTTCATGTAAATTAAAAATTTGTTCCTGCGAGCCTATTATATTGGATAAAAAACATATATGTATATTGCATACGTTAATCTAATCAACTAAGGGTACGTTCCATTTATCGCTCGCAACGTTGGTAGAATTATTTCATCCTTATTTAACATTTGCTAAACAACAAGAATGAAATGCTTCTACGAACATTGTGAGCGATAAATGGAACGCACCTTAAAATGGCTGCGATGGAATTTTCCCCTCACTCCTCAGGCTTCAAGAGAGTATCTTACGCTCCGTCCAGTTATTCGTACGTCCATGATAGAAGCCAAAAAGTCGTGGCAACCTCGCACTATCGCGACCTATCCTTTCCACTCGCTTTTATCTCCTTAAAAACTTACTTTACAGCTGTTTTGTTATGTCTACGTTTTATGCTATGAAAAAACGACGTTCACTTAGCTAACGTTGAAAGTTTCAATAGAAACAAATTTACGTTATAAAATTATATGATCAAGATAATAAGATAATTATACAGCAATTGTGTAGCAAATTGTATAGATGTTACTTTCACAAATTCTCTTTTTTGCAGTCATTATTACTGAAATATTATATATCTTTATTAGATTTGACAAGATGAGGCATGCGAATAATTGTTTTCGTTAATAAAATTGCAAAATAGACGGAATTCATCGATTCTCGATAACATTTGATCTAAAAGGTCAACAGATCTGCATTGACCATGAATCATTTCTACGTTACGTGTTTACACTTTAAGCAAAGGATTTTACGTTCGCAAAATTATACTGCTTCGACTTTTCGATCATTATAAAAAAATTACACGATATACGAAAGTTTTATCAAGGCGTCTTCATCTCCAATCAGATATTCATCTAAAAGAGATGGCTGACATATGGATATACAATTAGAATCACGCCAAGTGCAAGTAAAGAGATTAAATTAGAAAATTGCAATATCTCAAACGTAGTTTGCACGTAATGTAATCGTTTGTAATCTTCATATGAAGCGTGAAAACGAAGATCTTTATCTAGTCGTACTTTTTTTTTACACATTACGCGTTGCATGTATAACATACATTTAAAATATATTTCGCGTAAGAAAGTTAAATTGTACTATTGTATCGATTAATAATTCTAGCAAACGACAAATAATGATGCAAGAGATAGCAGCAAATTGTGATTGTAATTTTTATGTTAGCAATTTCTTTTCGATAGACCGAGATGTCTTGGAAATATCGATTAAAAAAACGCCGCATAATATATGAGTTGCGGTGCACTTGATAAGATAAAAATAATGAACGTAAAGTTACACGCGTGAATACCCGCTCGCGTTAAACAAATTAAAATGCACTAAGGCGAAACGCTCGATGAAAATGGGTAGAATGCAATATAAAACAAGCAAACGCATCGCTTTTTTTATAACACATTTTTCATTGTCTTATAAGTCTATGGTAATTAATAATAATTAATAACAAGAAAAAAACCTTTTTCATCAATGTGTCTACAATAATTATTAAAAGATACAATTAGCAAATTACTATGTTGTGTATTCACTTTGTGTAATAATAGGTAATAATATAATTGTAATATTTTCTCCATATAATCATAGCGCGATATCTCTCACGTGCTCATTCGTTTCTACAAATATAATATGGTATCTAATTCTTTATTTCATGTATATATATATATATATATATATATTTATATATATATATATATTTATATATATATATAGATTTATCCACTTGGATTATTATCAATCGTTTACTTCCTTTTTCTTTACTGCTATTTATATATAGTATAACCAAATACTAAAAATACAAATGTTTTGCATATAGCAGGTTTTAAAGTCATCAAACCACATATCCAATCTGGTGATCTTAAAACACACATCCATATACATAATGTAATAATTTTTTTGCAGCTCTGCCTACAAAATTAAGGAGCTCATCAAGCGCGCGCGACTATAGTATTTATATATGTATATATTTATATATGTATATATAAACAGACGTAAAAGATCACTTGTTATCGGCATAATTATTGTAGATTGCGCGTGAAGATGGTAGCATTGTAGACTTTACACCGTTTATACGAAACCACCGAATATCAACACCGATTATTTATTGAGCTTCTCACACGTACACCCGCATCTCCAGATCGCTGACAGTTGCCTGCCACAGTTACTTACTCCGCATCCGATCTTTGGCGCATTATTTAACCGCTCCCTTTTACATTACACGCATACATATGCGATTACACGGCAGAGATACTTTAGAAGCTCCTTAATTATGCGAGCGCGCTAAATTGTCCGCTTATTACTTAAGATACTTGTATTTACACAAAAAGAGCTTACTCTCGTTTATAATCTATACAATCATATAAATGTAATATTCAATGATAAAATTGTAACATAATAATGCCTAGCCTAGCTATCTAATGCGAAAGAGAATATTTTTTACATCGAAATTACAATCCTTCAATTATTCCTGTAATTAAATTATGTATATATTACACTCGATCCTATTTGCGTTATAGGATACGGATGAAATCAAACGCGCGAGTCCTGTATACCCATTTTCTTCATATTTTTATATACAATCAGGTTGTGTAGTTTCCCATCCGAGTAAAATAAGCATGCTATTATATACAATATATGACCCAGTGTATGTGTTTTTCTTGTTTCTCTACAATAGAAATAAATTCTAATAAACAAGCAATATTCTAATTAAATAATTTAAATCGATATTGAAAATAGGAACAAATTTAACGAAGCTACAACCCAAGAAGCAGTCTGTCTCTTAAATTTTTTTTGGGTATAGATCGATGAAATTCTTTCCTATTTTAAATATTTATTAAATTCAGTATTTAATCTTAATGTGAAAAAAGCATTTCTATTAAAGTATCGCCTGGTAGCCATCGAGCCTTTGGGAAAAGTATCGGAAAAATTTGTTGTATGCACACACTACATAGTTGAGCATTGCGCTTATCGTACTTTGTACATTCTATTCTTGTAACAATTGTTACGACAATCTTTCTTCTGTCATATAATAAATGTTTACTTGGTCTGTGACAAGAAATTGGAGATTTATACAAAATCATCTATGATTTGTTTAAGAACAAGATTACGATCACATTTTAATACACAATTTTTAACGGTGTACACACATTGGTATAATTCATAATCATAATCGCAGACGAATACCCTAAGAATGTATTTATCTGTTTGATGTGTCACAGAAAGTTGTCTACAGAGCATTTAACATACATATAACATTTGCAGAAAATTAAAGGATATTTATAGGAACGTAGCTAAGATAAGTAATTAATTGTCGACAAATTATTATGTGTATAATATGATAACGTGTATAATATGATAATTTATGAAATATTATTTACTAAATGATATTATAAATTTGATTTACCATGTGGAAAGAAGGATGTCCATTATTGGAACTAGATAAAAAATGCACATTTTCATGAAAAATTTGAACAGTGCTATGTGATGACTACTGCAGGCTCAGCTAGAACTTTAAAGATTCTCAACTGTGTAAGTTATATTTATACAATATAAAACTAGATTATATCTGTCCACGAAAACAATAATCGATATAAATCACATACATAGATTTGTATATACGTATGCACATATAATTCAATGTGATTTTAAATTTGTATAAGAAGAGTTAGTATCTTAATTACATGAACGCGAGAATAATTAATAATGACGATTTACGACTTCTTGCACGATTGTAATTATTACTAATTTAATAAAAATTTAAACAGTTCCTATATATACAACGGGTGTAGTGCTTTTGTCCATCTTTACAAGAAATTATTTACAAAATATATTCATTCATATATTACCTATATCAAATTAACATTTTTTAGTATTAATTAGTTTTCTTATAATAGTTATTTTTATCATCTTCACATATTCATGCATGCCTTCCAACGTTCATCATATTTACGTTTCATAAATAAAATAAATCCTTTCTCAAAAGTCCTATATCCCGATCTCTGCGATATTATAACTCAAGACGAACCTCTTACTGAAAGACTATGTTTGCTAAGTCTGAAAAACAAAAAATTACAATGTAACTACAAACTTAATCGCTAAATTGCTGATTAAAATATACATTCATCTCTGGAATATAATTACAAATGTGAAAAAACAGCTTTCACGTTTGTCATTGATCTTATATATCAATATGTAAATTTATTATTTTCAATATTTAAGATGTAATTGTGGCATAGTTGTCCGAGTATCAGACAAACGTCTCAAAAACATTTTCATCTTTCGCATAGATAAGTACGAAAGCGTTACTGTTTTATGTCTTGGCGTGGAGCTTACAGCATATGGCAGAAACTAATTTTCGTGCGAAAAAAATTCATACATTATTTTATATATGTATATATATATACATATATATATGTGCACTTTACCTACATGTATGTACAGAAAACTTTTATAACAAATAGAGATGACACACAATAAATAAATATGTATACACAAACAGAGACATTGTCTAAACAGAGTCTATCAGCAAAGTCGTCAGAGTAGAAATCTAAGCTCCATCAGTTAATAAATTTGTCCACAGTAAATATGTATTTTTACTTACGGCAGTAATCGGATTCGCGTTTTTAATGCCTTAAAAATTTGGACTTTCTTTTACCGTTATTACTTTGTACTGATACAATGAACGAAAGAAATTATATGAGAGATGATTACCAAAACATAAATATAATTTGGACTTTCTTAAATTTTCTTAACTCTCTATAAAGCTAGTTTCACTTCCCTTTCATGTCTACCTTTATTAAATTGCACAAAGAATGAAATTTAATAGAATGAAGTATTTGACTGGTAAAAGAAAGTTACATACAATATCTCGGCAGTTTTGGGTTAGTTCAGTTACTTAGATCATAGTATGATGCATTTGAGCAAATCATCTGAGTAACTAAACTTTGCTGTTTATAGGAGTACAGCATAAACGAGAATGCTAGACGGTAAAAAGATGATTGAAGCAGATTGCTTTGAGTTTGTTCTTTATTTACGCTTTAAACTCTTAAATGTTTAAACTCTTTAAAGATTGCAACAAATAATAATGGATATTTGCTAAATGTATAAAACTTTTTTTCAAATAATATTCCTATTTCCATATTTGTAACAATGTAATCCTTACACTCTATACTTTAAAGAAAAGAAACAGAAAGAAGAACTAAAAAAAGACGTAAAAGAATAAACAGAAATCCATAGATATTATCTTTTATGCACGACTAATTTAATATCAACAACAAATATTTTACGGCATGAGATGCTTTCACACCGTCCAGCATTTCTTTTTAATACAATACTCCCAGTACATATACAGCAACGTTGTGCGCTAGCATGACGCATACAGTTTCACCAGGTGGGATCCAGCCACACGGCGATCAAATACCCGTTTATGTTGGTTTTATAATCAGATAGATAGGCCTTGACGAGCGGTAGCTAATCACTGTCAAGGTCACTTCCCGAAGGTCATTTGTTTTCTCGGGATATTCGCCTCCGTTTCGCTTGTTCCGCCGTCTCCGCCGTTACTAAAACAATGTTTTCCCGCTGTACGAGGTGTTCTCAATTAAAATAGTATGCAAAACATACCACACTAAAACATCTATGTCTCTTAATAATAATTAATGTGAAATTTCACTGTATTTAACTTCACATGACATGCTAAAAAACTTGGAAGAAAAGATAACAATAGCGCAAATAAAATAAAATTGCAAATTTGAGTGAGACAATCCTTTTACATATTAACAAGAATACCAGGAATAGACAGCATGCTTGTAAATTGATAATTGCAAATCTAGAGATAAAGTGCAGTCGTGTACCTTTTAGGTAAGCTATTCTAAAGACTAAATCGATTACGTACCAGCACCACTACGAGTTTTCCTTCTGTTAATATCGTCTGAGGACTTGGATGCGCCCCTAGTGTTGCTTGCTGGTGTAGCTAGAGGTGAAGCTGTATTCTGCCGTACAGACCTTCTTGTCGTTACTTCGCCCACGGACTCGTTGCTGGATACGGAAGTGCCCCGTAATCTCTCCTTCCCAATCGTAACTGCCGCCGCTGTCGTTGCCACCGTTGTCACTGCAGCCGTAGTNGTAGTCGTAGTCGTAATTGCAGTCGTAGTAGCAGCTGCAGCCGCAGCTGCAGCCGCAGTCGTAGTCATAGTCGTAGTCGTAGTCCCAGTCGCAGTCGCAGTCGCTGTCGTGATCGTCGTCATCGTCGGCATCGTTGTAATGGTTGTTGATAATGATATCGTCGTCGTTGATGTTATCGTCGCCGCTGTCGCCGCTGCCAACGTCGTCGTCGTCGTCATCACAGTGGCCGTATTTGGTTGCTTGGTGGTTAACAAACGGCTCTCTCTTTGCACTCTAATACTGGCATTGAAATTTGATATATTACTGGAATTAATTTGACTGCCAGAAACAGCTGTGCTTAAATTGACTTTAAAACAAAAGCTTATCTTACGTAGCGGAACTCTCAAATCTCTGATTAGTTTTCTTTTATTTTCTGGCCATCGTTAAAAGAATGCGTTCAGTGTTGCTTACTTTTGATCTTTGGGCTTTGGGGAAGCAGCGGATGTTTCATCTGACAATCGTACTCTTGCTTTTCCTACAGATTCAATCAACGGTTCGTCATCAGACGAATCTACTTCTACCACAATGGGACCTAAAAATATAAAAATGCTTATGTCACATATAAGTCTGGCCCAAATATTATAAATCAGACAAATCTGTGAGAGAGGCGAATTTAGAATTAGAGGCACGCTAGAGTGAGATTGAGAGATAGCTGTGTGTCGGGTATTAGAGTATTCAATGTTCTTCAGCCATTTTAGTAATTTAAATTACTACATTTCCATAGCCAACGGCTATTATCATAAGCTTGTATTTTCGCAATGACAATTGATTCTCGATAAATCTTTAGTTCTAATTTATAAACAGTTCTGTTTTTGGCAGTCCTTGTAATTTGCTACAATACAAAGTCTATAATATATACAGGGTGTCCACCTACCGCTGATGAGAAATTCCTTAATAAATTCGGGATTTCCTTAGCGAAAATTTGATGAAGGACTACGTTCGTTACAATATTTATAATATATATAATCTTTGTTTTAAAAAATTCAAATACAGACATACACACATATATATATACACACACATATAAAAAGATCGATTTATAATATTTAAAATTTCAGAAAATTAAGTCATTCATAAAATTTTCGCTCTGAAGAGAAATTTTCATGCAATTTGAAATTTGTCAAAAAATCTGTCATTAATATTTGATGCGCTAATAGCTAAACAGCCTGTATATGTAGAAAAATATTGGATAAAAAAGAAAAATATTTGGATATATAAAATGTAAAAAAGAAAAAAATAAAGATTCAATTACTACACACAGAGAAATAGTAGCGTAAAATAAACACCTTTCTTAGCCTTTGCCAATATGTTGAAACCCTTCTTTGATTGCTCTTCCTTGCCAGGTACTTGTTTCTTTATAGAACCAGTCTCTTCTACACCCATGCAAGCTTTAATAAGTTCTGCAGCATTCTCTGAGCATTTCCGTTTACCTGGTCTTGGCTGTGGATCGTCAGCTGTACTCGATGCAACGGAACTCTCACTCTCTTGCCTTTTCCGTTTCCCTATTTTTATTGTCGCGGTAGGAGACAGTTTCGATACTGCCAGTTTTGGACTTGCTTTCGCGTAGGGCGATATACTACGGCGTTCCTCTAATTTGTTAGGACCGTGAGGGCTGCTCTTCGGAGTCTTGGCGATATCCGGACTATTCAACTTCTGTGATCTCGTTCTCAGCGATCTTTTCTCATTGTTGTCGTTCGGGATATCGATCAGCAGCTGCTCCAGTAATGACTTCGGCGGCCTCTTAACATACTCCTCCGAACTGTTGAGCCTCTCCACAAAGTGTCCCTCATCGTTATCCTCTATACATATGACGTCCTGCCGACCCTCGAGCTCCTGCTTTCTCCTGCGTTTACGCTTGAGGTGCTCCACGTCGCTCGAGTCCACTTCGGGATTCTGCGCCGCCGGACTCGGTGTTTCGTCCCGTTGCAGCACCACGGGATTCGAGTACGTGTACAAAGGTGGTGTGATTCTGATCGGCTGCGGATCCTCGCCGAGGGGTGACTGGATACCCGCGTTCAGATCGCTCGAATCGTTAACCATCTTCTTAACCAAATCGTCTGTCACCTTTTGAAGATTTACAGACGGCTCTTTGAGCGTGACTTGCTGGTGGCTTTGTACATTATACTTCTGGTTCTGTTCAGTGCACGTTTCTAGTTTGACCGACGTTGCGTTCAGTGGAACGTTATTGTTTTTTGAAACCTCGAACCGATCGATTTGCCTGGTATCGTCCACTTTTACGTTAATTTTAGATTCTACTTTGATTTCTGAATTGCAACTCTCACCGTTCGAGCAAGAATTATCCGTCGCCGCGTTAGCATTGTTCGCGACCGCACTATCGAGCTTTACAGTTTCAACTTTATTATAAGCAACGTGATTTTGTATTATAGGCACACCATTATTATTATTATTATTAATATTATTATTATTCTGTCCGTGAGGTTCATCGCTTAGTCTAATTGCACTGTTACTTTCTACAACCGCTTTCGTGCTATCATCGGATACGCTCTCCACAGCTCTCGACTCCTCGTGCTTAGAGTTTGCCTTACCCTGATCATTTTGGTTAACAGTACTCTCTAATTTAACGCTAGAACTGTCCTTATCAGAGAAGTCCTTTGCTTGCTGTTGTGCACATTGCAATAAGTTATTATCACTATTCATACTGCTGGTTATAGACGCTGTCACAACAGTCACTGTGCCCGTCACCAGGGGACTGGGCGTACTTTTGTCATTATTCGCCGTGTCTAAGCTAGCAACCAAATCACTATGTCCACCACCAGTTCTGGGAACTGTCGACGATATTTCGCTAGACACGTTCTTCGTGTCGTGTTCACTGGAGTTTGATATATTGCGATTCAACTGATTCTCAAAATAATTCGTTACAGACACCGGACTTAACCTTTGTTGTGGGCCACTGGACTTGAGAAGTTCCGAATGGGAATTTGAACACATATCACTACTACTAGTTGAGGAAGGCACGTTCTTATTGGTGGTTGATAGGGAGGGATCCCCCTGTATTACGTTCTTGGCGCCGCTCTGTGTCACTGATTCGGTTGCCGATGCCGGCCTGTGCAAAGGAGACTCCCCCTGGTTCGGTGATTTTTCCGAGAGAGCGTCCATCGACTCGATGCCCGAATCCTCGCCACCACCACCGCTACCGACTCTCTCCATGTTCGCGTCGACGCCGATCCCAATTGGTACTGCTGTATTTTCAAGCAACTTCTGTTTCACTTTCGCCTCGGTCACGTTTATCTCGCCGATGGGTAAGGTCGGCTTGTTCGCCGCGGGTAAATCGATACTCTGCGACCTGGGGACTTGATCTACCGAGTTGCCGATTACCGAGCCTGGCGTAGTCTTCAACAGGCTGATCCTTTGCGACGCGCTGTCCATTTTGCTCTCCACCGCTGGTTTGTCGACCTGCTTAACGTGGTTTTGAATTGTTTTCTTATGACTAAAGCTCAACTGCTCGATCGTCTTGCTGTGCCTGTTTATGATGGAATTCGCCTCACTCTTGGCAATCATATGATTCTTTAGCTTCTGAGCCATATTTTGACTTTTAACAGAGGCGATATAACTTTCCATGTCGGATTTACTTTTAACAGAGAGCATCCTAGCCATAGGTGGTTGAGAATTCTTCGTCGTAGTCTCTACGTGCACAGGTATCTTAGTCTCGGGATTATTTGATGGATTTCTAGTGTCGCCCTGTTGCACAGACAAATTTGTCGATTTTAATCCAGAATCACTTTCAAAGGATAGATTGGCGTTTGCTTTTATACTTGGTACTGCATTTGCAGAACTTTCAGAAGCCTTCTGATTATTGAAATGTGTAGCTTCTGTATTTGGAGATTCTGTAACATATAAACGTTATTTACTTAGAATGTAACCATGCAAATAAATACATGAATTATTAGTGTTGCTATAAAAATTATTACAACATCAATATCTGTATATATATATATATATATATATATATAATGTATAAGTATTTTTTTGGAGATTATTTCTCATCCATTATACTTTAATTGCACATTTTCAATTTTCTTGCAGACTGCTTTCAAGGAAGGTTGGTCCAGGAGTCTGCTGTCAGCATATTATCCGTTGCTCTTGAGTGGATCATCATTGATCGTTTGTTTCTGGGCCGAAGTAGTTCATCTAAGAGATATTCGCTGGGACAAGCCTCAGTTTTTGTCAAAATCTTTTCTGGCCTTTGTTGTCTTCAACATAATAACATATTCCCTCTTATTAGCGGAGTTTATCACGGCTCAGACCTATTCACAAGTAGATCAAGTAAGTAACAGAATGGAAAATTACTCGAGTAATTTACATTTATTACAATAATCTACTGATTTGCATGTGATATTTTTGATAAAAATAATTTATTAATAAAATTTTTTTTTCTAGAGCTTTTATGCACATGTATTCAATGGCTGTTACGCAGTGCTCCTGTTCATTGTAGTGATCTTCTTCTTGATATATGGGGTGGAAGTATTTTTCAAAGTATGCTTCTTTTCATTTCATTGTAATATTTTTACTATAGCATTTACATTATCAAGTTACTTATGAGTTTTTTTTATCGTTAGGTTCGTGGTGGATTCTTAAATGAATATCAAGTTGCTTCCATTGCAACAAATAAACGTGTAGATGATACGACAAAATGTCATGCCGAGGATCAAGTAACGGCGAAGCTATTCGATCCAGGTCCATCTACATCTACAGCAGAGTCTGTGCATATGCAACAAGTGAATACGTCTCAATTACATCAATCAAGATTTGGATTACTCTCGCAGGCGTTTATGCTATTTATAGTAGTTGGTTTTCTGTTCAGTGAGACCCTTAGTGAATTTTGGAAAACAAAGTAAGGAAACGAAAGAATATAAGTTACTCTAAATTAAAACAGAATTTTTGAATTTGTCCTAATGTATATTCTTATTCTAGGGTGCCATTGTACAGCAGGAATTGGCATGACGTTGTATTTCGTGTTATTGAAGTTGGTGTAGCACTGTGGTTCCCTTGCGTTTTATGGAATTGTATGAGGTGTGTTGCTTATCTTTTGCATATCTCATAAAATTTTTTTATATGTTCTTCTGAAATATTATTTCCGTTTCAGTCCAGAGCAATTGTGGATTCTAAATCCGAAGCGTATATTGAAGAGACTAGATCTGGATCAAGGGAAACATATAAAGGAAATTGAGTTGCAAGAAAAGGGCTCGTCTCAAGATACCGCATTTCTCTCTTCAGATACATCGCTTAATAGCAAAGATTGTTGGATTTGCTATGATAGCGAGAGACAGGATGCTGGTCCATTGATACAACCATGCTATTGTAGAGGTGATGTAAGTGCTGTACATCATGACTGTTTGCGTCGCTGGCTCGTTGAGGTAAAATAATTTTAATATTACTTAAATATCGTTTGCTTTCAATTTAATGCACTTTGTTAGTCGTAATTTTCTTTTTTTTCCAGAGTTCTGTAAATGCGGACAGTCTTGTTTGTAAAGTTTGCAATGCGAAATATAATGTTGAACATGCTAGCCGATTGGATTGGCAAAATAGTTTAACCCCTCGCCATTGTCTACAAACTATTGCTATTGTTACTACGATGTGTGGATCTTCTGCTGCCGCCTGGATAGTTATCCAACTTGTAGAAGGACCCATCATTAGAATGCTCGCAGCCGGAACTGCATTACTGATTATGTATGTCTGCATAAGGTAAGTAAACCTTGATTTTTTAGGACAATTAATATTAATACATTCAGTTTATACAATTGAAATTATTTGTTGTAGATTCTTGAGTTTAAATACCGTTGTAGCGTATCAACGAGCCAAAATTTCGTCGTTAAATATTGTCAACAGTGGTAATGAGAATAGTGGGACTGCACATGTTGCTACAATTAGTCATACGATTTCGGTAGATCTGACGAAATCGGATATGGCTACGATATAATCTATACTTGCCATTGTATTACGAACACAAGTCTCTTCCTACTTGAAGTAGAAAGATTCAAAATAAGATAAGTAGGTAATATAATAATGCGGATGTGTACGCTGTTAAAGCGTATGTAATACTGATGTACAAAGCGACGATGATTAAAGTATGTACAGTATTGTCTCCACTCAGAGCTTCTTGTAAAATAAGCTGTTTTGTAGAACGCGAATGAGAAAATTGACAGGAGACATACTGTATCTACATTTTCACGATAGATTTAGAACAGTTGCCAAACTTCCATATTTTTTACTTCTCCTGATTATTTCATTATATGACATTCATGTATTCATTTTCGTTATTCATGTATTCATATATACGTTATATCGCATATAACATGCATATAATTTATACAATTACAAGCTATTATATAATATGGACAAAATATGTTATAATTTTAGTTATTTCGTTTGGAGATATTACGTTAATATTTTATATTCATATATAAATAGTAGAAGTTTAATAGTCAAGTGGTTCAAAATTGCTGTGAGAATTGGGTTATAAAAAATATATCAGTAGTATAAGCAATCGCCATTAAAAAAATAATATAGTTTTTGAACATAAATACGAGTAAAATAGAATTTCATTGGTGCAATTTATTCATGAGTATTTATAATTATATTAATTTATTAGTAAGTAGTGAATATTTAAGAGAAAAGTTGTATAGAACTATATAGTCATGTATAGATTATTAAGATATATAAAGATAGTTTTTTTTCTTCAGCAATTAAATAAGAAAAAGAAGTTGAACCACTAAGATTGGCAATTTTTCTAATTGTTTTATCGATTGTCTTATATTTTCATCATTTTCGACATCGAAAGGCAAATAAACTAAGTAAATTTCTAGCGATAGGTTTATACTAAAAGAAGATTTTTGTTGCAAATTATAAAATTGAATCAATATAATATTAAATATAAATTGATATTATATTGATTCAAATAAAATATAATTAAACATTTTGTTATATTAAGAAATTATGTTCTAATAAGATATGATTAAGAAAATTAGTTGAAAAGGCAATAGCTATGATAACATTGTATGAATCATATCTTAAACAATCATATTAAAAATTCGGCTGTTAAAAATATATCGAATATCGAATATCTTTTTACAGAATGTTAAAATTTGCATTATTTCTTAAAGCATCTTTGAAATGGTAGATAATATAATTCATAATTCATATATGTAGATAAAATTATTAATTTTGAGCGTCATAAGGATTATTTTCTTTAAGATGTTTTATATAAAAATAATGATACACTTTATGTATTATGCATATATTTTATTATTAATTCAATTATATCCTACATAATTTTGAAGTTGTCATATGTCATATACATGATAATTACTTTAATGTCTTAACAAGTATTCAATTTTATAAAGTATTAAAACATTAGAAATCCAATAATAATTAAGAGTTCCATATGTATTAAGTAGATTTTAATGAAAAAGAATCGATCTTGATTATATCTGATAATCGTATCGTAAAATGAAATTTTTAAAAGCTCAAGAAGTATAGTAAATATACAACGTTACAACTCCTCTCCCTTATATTATTAAAATTGAAAAGTGTGTAACAATACGCTTATTTAATGCAATATGTAAACGAACAAAATTCGTATTATTGATGAATTTCATTACAGCACAATTTGATATTGATTACATTTTTTGTTTATTTTAATAATAATTTGATATAAAATATCCAATTATTATTAAATTATTAATATTATTAATTTGTATATTGTTGAAAAATAGTTTTATTTGAAGTAAAAAGAACAAAGTTATTTTCTTAATTCAATAGTTAAGCTGATTTTAATTTCTTAATATACAAATAAAACTTAGAAATGCTTACAATAAGTGAAAACGTCTTCATAATATTGGTATTCACGAGTATTAAGTTTAACAGATATATATCAGAATCTTATTAAACAATAATAGTGTTAAGCTGTGATAATATCATGTAATTTAAAATGTTAATATTAATGTCTATGTAATAAAATGTATTATAACACAAAACTGAGTTTTATTTCTTCAAGAATAATATATAATATGCACTAAATTCCAAAATAATTAAGGTATTAATTATTATTATTAAGACATGAGATTGTTAAAGTTTTTGATTGGAAAAATGGATGTGTAGTTCATAATTGGATATTGTGTTTATGGAATGATTCAGAGAGACTTTTTTTATTATCGTTTTTTTATTTTATTTTTTAAGACAATTACTTAAATATGTATGAGAAATACATGTTACCAATTAAATCGAATATTGTACTCATTACTGTAATTATAGGTGTACAAATACAATATAACTTAAAATACAGTATAATATAATCTACTCATTAGAATTTGTATGCCTTCTCGCCAAAATTTATCTTGACTGTGCATAATATTACCTGTTGCCATGTGTTTAGAAGTGAAATATTATGGCATATTATTTTTCTCTCTCGAATTTAAGTTGAATATTATTAGATAAGTGATAAATGCACTGTGTCATTCAACCTACGCTGAAACGTTATCATTAATTAATTAAGGTCAAATATAATTAAGAAATAAAAAAAAATAGCGTGTTATGAAATAAATAATCGACTTTTCGTAACGAGACAAATTAAAAATACGCATGCATATATGTATATACGTTCAGATATATTGATTCATTGATTACACCTTAATAAAAAAAATATATATCAATATTTATAATAATATAGCGATATGTTTACCTGCAATGCCAGCAATTGCTTCTGAAGCAAAGTATTTCACATCTACGTCGCTGTCAGTATTAAGTTTATCGAGTATAGGTTTTACTTGAGTTTGGACTGCTGAGGGTTCTAGGAAAGGTCCAATTCGCTGTAGAGTCTTAGCGACATTAAATCTTACATTTGCAACGTTATCAGTAGCCATTGTTAATACAGTTGGAAGCATCACCTTTGTCGTTATCTCTGGACCACATACCTCAGCCAGAACCTATTATAGAAAATTGTATATATAAATTCATATATTAGAATACACACTATTATTATTACCATTGTAAAACTATACACAGAGCATAATGATGTAGCTTACATTGATGCAGAACAAGCATGTCATTCTATGAAGATAATTCTGATCTCTGGACATAGCCAAGACTTTAGGTATCACTGTATTCTGTGCCCAATCAGGTCCAAACTTCTCTACTAGTTTCTTCAGATTTAAAGTAGCTGCTTCCCGAATCGCATAAACGTGATCCACCAACCAAGTCATACACAAAGAATTTAATTTCTCATCAAAGAATTCCACACCAAGTTGTCCGGCTAACAATGGCATATACCTGAAATTCTAACTATTAGTATAAGCATATTATTTTTTTAAATTCAATTTAGATAAAAGCAAATATAATTACTCAATAATAGCTAGTCGCACACGCCATTTTGAATCCTCAGCTAACTCCACGATGGCAGGTAAGAGAGATTGTGAGAGTTGTTGTATACCAATAACTTCATTAACACATTCTAGATTACTAATGATATTGAGTCGCACTTCGGGACATTCATCTCTGAGCTGGGATAGGAATAGAGGTAACAGATGTTCGATTGTGCTGCAAAAATATTAAACAATTATCAATCGATTGTTACACTTTGTAATATTATATTAAAATTATTATTTTATTTATTCTTACTTGTGCTTGCCGAGAATGGGACTTAGTCCCATGATTACGCTTGCCAAAGCTGACTTTACATGCTGATTAGGATCTGCTACAAGTTCTTTAACAATGGGCAATATATTTGTCATTATTATAGACTCCTGATTAAATTGATCAAGATTCTGACAGAAATCGCGGACTTTATCAGCAGCCGCAGCTCGCACCTCTGCTTCAATATCTTTCAATAACACTTGAAATGCTGGCACAAGATCTGTTTTCGTTATTTCTGGACCAACAGCCTTTTGGAGCTGCAGGAAAAATGTTTAAATGGTACCTTAGTATTTTCCAAGAAAATTTTCCAAGAACAAATCGCTATATGTATTTAAATCTTAAGGGTCCTACTGTTATCACTGCTTTTATATTCTATTGATTGCAAATGCTAATTTATTAAGAAACAATTTTTTACTTCAATGTATGTTGAAAAAATTTTCATGATATATATTCTTCTTTTAACGTCATAAATCTACGATGCAGATAACTGAATGAACAAAAGCGTTTAATACGTACATCTGTAAATTTCTCTGCCACCATGTAACGAACGCGCCAAGATTGATCGCTGGCGCACTGCCGAAGCGTAGGCATAACCAATTGTTCAACATCCTCTTGTTGTAACAACGCTGCAATACTGACACAAGCTTCAACAGCTAAAAGACGAACTGAATCCTGTAAAATTGAGTTACAATATAATAATCTGATTGACAAGATAGAATATTTATGAAGTTTCACAGTTTTAATGTGCCTACTTGTTCGTCTTGAGCGAGTATAACAAACATAGGTATTAAATCAGATTTGAGGTATTCGATTTCCACAACTTTTGCAAATTCGCCTAATTTAGAAGCAGCTGACCGTCGCGCCATGGGTGTATCGTCCTGGCACAAGCTGCGAAAGTGATTTCGCAGTTCCGCTGCAACAATTCGCGAATATTAGAATTATTAATTTTGTTTAATAAACTAATCTGGCATGGATCTACAAAACACTACAAGATTATTGTATAATTACCTTTAATAGCTGGGCTCACCCTCGGATAACAAACACTGAATAAGCCACACGCTGATGTTCTTGACGTGAACCAATCTCCTGAAGCCAAGCGCTGTACCAATGGAACAAAGTGCTCCTCCAAATCTGCAGGGCTGTGCTGGCTCGCGATATTTCTTAAAGATTCCACAGCTTTGTCGCGAACCACAGTTTCTTCCACAGTGGCCAGAGATTCCAGCGGTGGCTAAATATAAAATTTATATTATTTATTTCTTCAACAGGCAGACCAAAAAGATATTGAAATCAATATTAAAGCAATATTCATAACTCAATGTTACATTTCAAGCTCATATAATTAAGCTCTTAAGTACAATCTTTGGTATGTGACTTTGTTGACTGTGAAAGCTTTTGACTCACAATCAATGATATTAATATCTTGAAATTGAACTTAAGATAATCTTATATACATACATATATATATATATATATATAGTCGGATTATATATTAATATCATTTTTAGACTTATGTTGATATTTAAAACAGATCTTTACCAATAGACAATGCACAAACTCTGGCCCACCGACAAGAGGAGTAAATGTGCCGAGCTGCTCGGCCAGTGCAAGGAGGACCTCATCCTCGTCATAAATTGTCTCTGTTAAAAACGGTATCAGTTCGCTTCGCGTTCGTTCAACGCCCAGCGCGAGTGCGATCGTCGATAGCTTCTTAATGGAGTTGAGACGTAGCTATAACATAAAGAATAACACATGATGATCTCTATCATTAACAGTAACAAGAGCAGTAATGGAAGTTGTTGCTCTATATATGCCAAATATGTGAAATTTTCGCTTCAACCAGGTTTCTTTTTCCCACAGTCACGTTCCAACACTCGACTTGTACTATCACAAAGTACTAATATCTTTAGCAAATTGAAAAAAATACTGTGTTTGGAGTACCGCAAGCTCGACTCTCTTTAATGATCGGGTAACAAGAACGGGAAAGAGAGAATCTGGAGGAACGACGAGCAGGCGGAAAGCTCACTCTACGCGATTGTTGCCGCTTATTCGAGGGGTTACCTGGACATCCTCATTTTTTAACTCGTCGATCAAAACCGCGATCGGATAGAGGCTGTCGTCCGTGTTGGAGTCACTCGCTGCCATTTTGCTGCCGGATACACTGGCGACTCGGTAACACTCGTGAATATCCCTCGTCCCGCGTTAGATGCGTCTACGTTGATGCTCACGTTTCCGGGGATGTATATCGGACACCGTTCTCGGGCACGCGCGCGTAGTTACAGCATAATTGCGGGACGCCGTTTAGTAATTTGCAAGCTCGCACGAAACCCACCTCACAGTCCCATGCGACTCCATGAATCACTGACAGTGATAATCTCGCGCCGCTAGATGGCGATTCTCTGCACTCCTCGGCGCCTTGCGTCGTGTTGCGCTGTATAGCAGTAGAGAAAATATTATAAGAATAAAAATAAATATGAAATATATTTCGAAATATATGTATATATACATATATATTTAGGAATTATATAGAGATTAAATGTAATGCACAATAAAAAAGAATAAAATAATAAATATGAGATATAGGGGAGGCCAGGGCACCATGGGCTGGGGCACTATGGGTCATTGATTGTTTGGAATAATTTAGAATATTTAGATTGGTAGATTCAATTGTTATGTAATTGTCATGTGACAATTACTTTGTTGTCTATACTTCATATGTAAGTATCAGGTGAAAAATACTTGTTACCTTGAGATGCACGTAATGTAAATTTTGGTTTTGGTGATGCATAAGTAATTTTTTAACCACTTAGAAATTTTTTAATATTATTTTTTGTAATAAAATATACATGTTAGAAGTAATTTTCAAAATTAGAAGCAATTTTCTAGCATCTTTTGTCATTTTATAACACTACGAATAATTATATATCATTAATTTTTTTCGTTATGTTTCATCGTTTTCAATATTACGTGCATCCGGGGCATGATAGATCATTTAATGCCGAGGCACTATGGATTGCACATCTAATCTATTTATGATTAAACGGAACAATATAAAGCAGTTATTTTACATTCTTATTAATTAATTAATTTGTTAAATATATAAAAAATAATTTCTTTTTACTTTTGCAACTTTTTCATGAATTTTTTTAATAAACTTAGTTTTAAACATTGTAATAAAAAAATATCTAAAATACAATTTTTTTCACTTTTGTAAATATTTATTATTTTTTAAATAAACCTAGCTCATTATTTTTTTGATAAACATAGTTTTTGTGGGTGACCATGGTGCCCCAGTAATAGACCCATGGTACCCCGGGCATGGGGAATTATGGTAATTTCTCAAAAATTGTATTATAATTTCTTTCTGAAAACTTAATTAATATTTACTAAAAACATTAAATAAATTTTGAAATATATACTTTGTGCTTTAATTATTAAAAAAATGAAATAAAAAATCTTAAATTTAAAAGCAATTTTTCAAACTTGAATTTTTATGGCCCATAGTGTCCTGGTCTCCTGTAAATGTAGGAATTGTGTCATACAGTTATAATATAGTAAAAAATATTTTAAATATTTCTTAGCTTCCTAGAGTTCAAAAAAATTGTTGAATTTTCGAATTATGAAATAAATTCTTTTTACATCCAATTTCTGTTCTAAGAACATTCTTTAGAGTTCGAAAAGAAGAAGCTTTTATGTCACCAATTCTGTATCCCTTTTTCGGATACAAAAAAATTCTTTTCTTTTCTTCTATGGAATTTTTTTCAAAATAATTTCTTTTAAGTTAATTTGGAACAAATTATTCTAATTCACAAAGAATTTAAAATAGTGAATTCTCTTTATAAGTTTATAACGATCATCTGTACTATTTGAATTATTTTTTCTAACTCTTAGGCCGGCTTCACACCTTAGCAGAAAAGCAGAAGCCCAATCAGAACTCTCACTCGTAGTAAGCAGTACGTAATAGTATACAAATCAATATCAATACATACATACACTGTCTACTATGAGTAAGAGTTCTGATTTGCTTCTGCTTTCTGTTAAGGTTTTCTGCTTTTCTGTTAAGGTGTGAAGCCGGCCTTATTGTTTGTTTTGTAAGACAATGAATAAGTTTATTTATTTTACACGTCCTACCGTCTTCCCTAATGACTTTCAGTTTCTTTCTTCTTCACCCATCTAAACATGTTCCTACCGATCCATTGACTTTTTCAACTTTCATGTATAATCGATATCAATTTACAATTAATTTTATTTGCTTGCCTAATTTTATTTTATTTTATTAATTTTAAGATTTGTTCCTTTTTAGCTCTTCTTTCTCTTTTAGTTTTAAATTCTCTTATTAACTTGATATTATCTCTCTTATTTTATCTTGTAGCTTGATTCTTCAAGTAATTTTTTTATTTCATTTTATTATTGTTGATTCGAAATTTCTACAATTTATTTAAACTTTTAATATAGTTGACAATAATGATGGTATTACTAGGTCGAATAACCTAAAACGACTTTCCATGCACTATCAAATCATCAAGGGATTTTTCTTTTCCATCTACTGCGAGACCACATAACAATCATCATAAGTATATTATATCATAAGGATTATTTTTACACATCGAATCTATTACAAGCTATCTATAAACTATCTTGCTCTTAATTTGAATTGTAACTATCATTTATTACACACACTGAATCATTATAGGTTTGTGTTTATCATTTATCATTTATTACACACACTAAATCATTACAGGTTTGTGTTTATCATTTATCATTTATTACACACATTGAATCACGAATTGAATTACGAAACGTTTGTGTTTTCTCTTTTGTTTATAATTATAAATACATTAATATATTTTGCACATATGTATTTATGTATGTACATACATGGTTTGTTAGCCCTTTTGTTTTATTGTCTATTTTATATGTCGAAAGTTAATTTTTATTTAATTAATTAATTTTTATTAGTATTATGTTTAGTTGCTGATTTTTAATTTAATTAATTTTTATAAATCTAATTGTATTATGATATATCTAAAATTTATTTTTTGGAATTCCATTTTAATAGAACGTATGGGGCATACTTTTATAGACGACTCCATAAATTAACATTGTAAAAAAACCTAATTATATTTAAATATGTCAAATAGGCTTACTTCTACTGATTGTATCTCATATGTTTTTTAAATAGAAAAAGCTTCGCGTACGCAGACATGAACTGCAGTACGTGGTATTATACAATTGCGTCCTGTTTTTTTACGCGGATACACTGAAAAAAGGATTTGATTATAGTTGCAAAGATTTTTTATTATTAAATACTTTAGTGAAATAAAACTAATTAAATATTAGCTAATAATTACTAAATAATTTAGTTGAATAAACAAAATAATTAGTTCAAAAAATCAAATTTTAATCGAAGTCGATTATAAATTTAGTTCATTCAATTAAACTTTGATAAATATTACTAAATTTTAATAGCGATAAAGAAGATGTTTCCTAAGTATTATTAAATATTTCATATTTATTATCAAATCGTAATAATAAGAAATAAAATATTCGACTATTATTATGAAATTTTTGTAAAAAGAACTATTTAACTGATAAAATAATTGACAAACATTTGATTATAATAATCACATACTTAAATAAAATCTTGATAACTATTACTAAAATTTTGTAGCGATAAAGAAGATATTTTAAAAGTATTATTTGATAACTATTGCCAATCTATTTGATAACGAAAAATAAAAACATTCGTATATAGTTTTTGTATTGTTTAAAAAATTTTAGATTCAATAATTGTTTTATCTGATATTTTATATGAGCTAGTTTTATATGATATAATAAAAATTGGTTGTTAATGATATTCTTAATAGTGAATTATACCAAATATAAATTTATAAATTTTTTTATATTATATTGTTATTTTCAAAATTATCATTTTATTATATCATATTGTTATTTTATATTATTAAATATAAAATTAAAAAAAATATATGTATACATATACATTAGAGTGGTCCTTATTTTTCGATCTTCAAATTTTTGAGCTCGATTCCTCTGAAATAGTTTCAAATTCTAAAAAAAATTTCTGTGTCTAAGTTGAATAAAATCGGATGAAAAAAATACGTGCCGATAGATCTTTGACTTTTAACTCCGATTTTTAATTTATTACTTAAAAAGTAAAAATTTCAATTTTAAAATAAATTGTAGAAAATAATAAAAAAATTTAACACTGTCCAACACCATTTTTGTAATTTGAATATGAATAATCATTTTTAACGTATTTTTGTCTCCTGAACATGAATCTGTTATCCAAATTCCAAATTTGGCTATCACGCCACAATTTCGAAAAAAATAGCGTCAAAGTGATTAAAAATGACGATTTCAAGAGAATTCATGACGTTATAGCATCAGTACCAATTTTTTTAATATTTTGTTTATACTATTCGAAAGTATCAACTTTCAGCTTTAAAATGCATTTTGTTTCATTTCGATATAATTTTTCATTATCAAAATATTTCGAGTTTTGTGCAATAGACTACACACGGACCATCATGTTTATGATAGTAAAGAATGCATTAGCGACGTATACCTATTATATTATTTAAGTCTAAAAGCACTTATTTTGTACATCATACAGTATTAAGATAAAATAAAATGTTTTTTGCACGTGTCTTTCATGTATAAGAAAAAGAGCTATTTTCCAATTATTATGTTTCGAAGAGGAAAAATTATATCGATATGAAACAAAATGCACTTTAAAGTTAAAAGTTAATACTTTCAAATGACATAAACAAAAAGACAATAAGATAAAAAATCAATTATATTGTAATTAGTAGTAGAAACTTTTATTTTTTAAATGGTAATTTTAATATCATAAAGCAACATTAACATTACTGATATTTTTTTAAGAAAAATGTGTAATATATAAATGAACGTTCTCGTACTGAGGCTCTAATTTTCGACTTTCATTGCCCATCGGTACGTGTTTCTTTCATCAGATTACGATTAAATTTTACAAAGATTATTTTTTTAATATTTGCAACAATTCTAAGGGGATCAGCAAGAACAAAATTGAAAAACATTTTTCACCAAGTATAAGTAAGTATATGCGCGTATGTTAAGCAATGGGAAAGAAGAAGAAGCATGCAAGTAGATAATAAATAATTGAAAAGAGTACGTCCTTTGTGATAAGAGACGATATCGGTTCTCAAGTTTCCGCGTAAGGTGAATGTACCATCGTGGGGGATTCCTCCGTTCTCCTTCCAGAATAGTATCTCTCTTGTTTCCGTAGATAGAAATAAATCTCCCCACCTGATAAAATTTGCACAAGCATAAACATGCAAATCGCATAATTTTCCACAGCAGTAAAGCTGTTTACCTGCCCGACGATAATAACAGATGATTGAGCACGAACCCCTTTTGTAATTTGCGTCATCGTAAAAAGAGATTCCACCAATAGAAGGACTTGCGTTAACTTCAACAAATCTTATCGTTGAGCAAACGTGAGATGAACTGTCTGATCGTATTCAATCAATGCTTATCATAATACTTCGGACTGCTTATAAGTAGTCAAGCAGTTACATTTCTCCGGACAACTGTGCGGAGGCTTTATTACTGCCGGTTCGTGCCAATACTTGAGATACCGAAATCCGCGAA
This sequence comes from Tetramorium alpestre, assembly GCA_021460005.1. NCBI lineage: Eukaryota > Metazoa > Arthropoda > Insecta > Hymenoptera > Formicidae > Tetramorium > Tetramorium alpestre. The sequence continues at coordinate 948,602 of JAJVSH010000023.1, forward strand.
CATGTCTCCCAACGATTTCAATGAAATTAAAGTCTTCGACGATGCGATAGACAATATGGACGTTATTAAAACTATAATTGACATAAAAGATCAAGAAGACGCTTTTTACATCGTGGATATTGGTGATATTATTAACAAGCACCGCGACTGGATTACCAAAATTCCGAGGGTTGCTCCACACTACGGTATGTCAAATTTAAGAACATGCAACACCCGACTTAAAGTTACACTGAAAGAATTGAAGTTTTTCACTTTCCTCTAAATTGATTTCAGCGGTTAAGTGCAATCCTGACTCGAATGTAATCAAGATATTGGCAGCTTTAAATACTGGTTTTGACTGTGCGTCTGAGGTAATTCATTGTCCCTTTTCACAATCTTCAATATTTTAAACATTGAAACTTCTATATGACTTGTTTATAATCTCCTGCTCGTCCAATATTTTAAAACATAACTTAATTATTATTTTTTTTTATGTCAAACTTTGTGAATTAATTTTTCCTGATCTCCTAATTTAAAATGAATTAATTCTTTTTAATTAAGCCGAAAAGTTAAAAAAATTATTTTTTTTACGTGACAATCTTCCTTTTTGCTATTCAAAGAGATCGTGAGGCGGAATGATGAGCTTAATTTTAACGTGTATATAATATGTAATAGCAAGAAATCAGGCAAGTGATGCAGTGCGGCGTGCAACCCAACCGGATCATATTCGCGAATCCTTACAAATGCCCGTCTCACATCAAATACGCCAAGAAAATGAACGTCGACCAGATAACTGCCGACAGCGAGCTGGAGCTTTTGAAAATAAAGGATCTTTATCCCGAGGCCAAGTGAGTGTGCAAAATCATTGCGATTATTACCCGGCAATGTAGCTGCGGGCAGCATTCCGTTTCTTTTTTATCCTTTTATTCTTCTATATACGATCGTATAATAATCTCCCGCAATGGTCCAACAGGATAATAATACGCATTCGATGCGATGCGAAAAACTCGGATTGCGATCTCGGATTGAAATTCGGCTGTGAACCGGACGAGGATGTCGTGCGACTGATAAAGCTTACGATGGACCTCGGTCTCACCCTATACGGGTTCAGTTTTCACGTCGGTAGCCCGTGCGGGGAGCTAAACGCATTTAGCAGAGGTATCGAGATATGCAGACAATTGATCGTGATCGCCAAATCGATGGGTTGCAAGACCGTGCAGCTGATCGACATCGGTGGCGGCTTCCCTGGTGAAAAAGGAACGGATATCGACAAGGTACGTGTTTTCCATGCACGTTCTATGCGTATTTTCCGAGTCATTCTACGTCGCGTCGACCTTCAAAGTAGTGTCTAACTCATTTTTAAATCTCTTCAGCTCGCCAATATTGTCAATGATGCAATTCAAGATCTTGATCCCAGCATAAGAGTTATCAGCGAGCCCGGAAGATATTACGTTGACTCGGCATTTACCCTAGCGTCGTACTTACATTCCAAGAAAGTTGTTTGTAAAAACGGCAAAATTGTAAGAATGTATTACGCGAACATCGGAACGTACAATTCGTTTCTGGACGAAATAATAGGGATAAAGGCCAGAGCTCCGCAAACTCTATTTGAAGTATGTATATAATCACTTTTGAATATCGTGTATGCGAAATATCTTTCTGTCGATGTAAAGTAACTTATTATTAATTTGTGTAGCCGGCGAGCAATGAGAAATTTCTTTCGACTTTGTGGGGACCGACTTGCGATTCGTACGATGTAATTGTTAAAGATGTATTAATGCCGGAACTTCACATCGGCGATTGGCTAGTTTGGGAGGACATCGGTGCTTATACCTTATGTCTGAGCACTGAATTCAATGGATTTCCAATCCCAAAGGTCGTACCGTTTATCAGGAAAAATCAATGGTTCGTATTAATTCGCTGATTTTTTTTTATATATGTATCACTTTATTTATTTTACATTTTTTAATATAAAAATTATTTGAACAAGACATTTTTAAATTTCTATAAACTATTCTATCCAGGGCATCTTGTATTATATACCTGTATGATTTAATCAAATTTTGTGTTAATTTTGTTTAACTCAATAAAACATTAATATTTTTAGGAAAAATTTGATGACGGAGATCAAACTGATGCAAAGATCCACAGAATTCATAGAATGGTCTCAACCAACGGAAAGGGAGCATTACATTGAAAATCGCTGACAAATAAAGTTAGTAATTAAAATACAATTAAGATAATGTAAGTTGTTTTGTCAATTAAGTTAATTTTTTAAAAGTCTTACTTATTATTACTTATTATCTCAATGTCAATTTAATCGCTCTCATTATATAGACTATTATACATTTATTAATATTTATAGATACTGCTAATTTTTAGTTAATAATAATGAGTAATGATTAATAAGTAATATTGTATTTAATTATATTTTATGATTTTATATTTGTAATGCAAACGTATGCAAACGTATGTCTTTCTATATAATTATAAGCGTGATGTAATTCATTATTTCTAAGTTTTACATTATTTTTGAGAAAAAAAAATATATATGCTCAAGAAAAGAAATATGGAAGAATATTTTACGAAAATAAAAACATTATTTATTACTTATACGTTATAATTGATTATTACCAGATTCTACTTGTTTTAAACCAAATATATTTTTAATAGTCATTATCGATAAGTTCTTAACTTGGATGATCTTATCTTGTTCATTGATAAAAATCTATATCAAATAACAAAATACTTAGAAATACATATATAAAAAATAATTCTAAGTAAGATATTTTCAAGTACAGGAAGCAAATACATTTTCATTTATGTTTCGCAGATAAATATATATCGTACATTATAAAAAAATTATCTGCCATTTAGAGTATCTATATCAGTAATATTTATATTATCTTAATTCAACTTGTAAAAGTCATTAAAATTGACGCAAGTGTCTTTTTAAAATTCTTTCAAAATTAATATATTATCTTTATATTTTGTGATAACTATTCCATAATATTTTTTATTCATATAAAAATTAATTAAGTATAAAGGAGATTAAATGATATCGTCATTATTCATATAATCCAACATTTATATATTTTGCTTTTTAATGTTAATTGCGTGTTAATAAAATATCACATATCATTTTACACTCTCCTGTTTTAACAACCCTCCGCTTCAAGCCTCTTGTACACCTGTCTTCTTGTCATAGCACTTAAGCTAACAGATTGTTCAATATCTGTTGCATTTATGTCGTCCCATCTAAAACGAGAATAAAATAACTTTGAATATCGAATATTATAAAAAAAAACTGCCATCTTTTTCTGCGACAAATTAACAAAAAATTTAAATTAACAAAATAACATTTACGCAAAATAAATACTTACTCAATTGCACTTTGACATGAACCTGGATTGAGTCCTTCTTTCCTTTGCGCAATATATAATTCTGTTCCCGTTATAACATCTTCTTGAGGCAATTCGGATGATAACGAGTCTCGCACCTTTTGCAAAAACATAATTAAAAGAAAATGTTAAATAATAATTATTATCTAATTTGTATGTTTCGTTAATAATCTTTCATTTACCGCTTCTGTAGCTTTGAAAACTCGAATGAGATTCTTTCCGGCCAATTTTTCTAAATCCTCCTTGGTCCACGTTGGCTCTCCCTCTCGGCTTTCATACAAACGATCGAATAGATCGGGATACTTTGAGACATCTTCCAATCCCACCGGCATTCTGATTAATTTCATAAAATATATTTCGCATTTATTTATTAGAATCATCATGTTGGATAATCATTGTTAAAATTGATGTAATTACTTACGAGCTTACACCGTCGTAATCTCCACCGATACCGACATGATCCGGTCCGATAAGATTTCGAATGTGATTTATATGTTCTGAAACAATATCAATGTACAATTTCATCAAAGTTGATACCGAATAGACGATAATAAGCGTTACATGTACATGTTAGTCACGTGTACTAGAACTGATGATCGAAGATTGATCGATGACATAATCAAAACTTGAGAATTACAATAGATCAAAGGAATATTAGTCATGTATACGTATATAATTTCATCAAAGTGTATGCTTTGTTATCACTTTTTAACTTTTAGAGATTGTCGCATAGGAAATCCATAAGATTAATTTTTATTTCTTTTTACGATTATTTTATACATAATGTGCTGTGCTGCGTGATTGAAGACAATACTTATAACATCCTCCATCGTCGCGGCTCTCGAAGAATTGCAGTTCACAAAGTCGCTGTAAAAGTTCACCATAACGACGCCATTGTTCTTTTTCTGAAAGAGAAAATGTGTTCTTGTAATTTACGCGGTTCTTCCGCGGGGAAAATCTTTGCAAAATGCCTCGATGGCACTTACGACTAGGTGCAGGACATCATCGGGGACATTTCTGTAGTGGTTGCATACGCTGAAAGCGGACGAATGCGAGAATATGACGGGAGCCCTTGTTACGGCGAGCACTTCTCGCATGACGTTGTGAGAGACGTGAGACAGATCGACCAGCATTCCAATTCGATTCATCTCGTGAACCACCGACTACCAAGTTATAAAGTACCATTGTTACTGACATTGAAATTTTCAATAATTGAACTATTGCGTTTGATATGACATGTACGATTAATATATAGCGATAAAAATGGTATAGCTCTTGAAAGCTATAGTTATATAACACAAGGAGCAATTGTATGTCCATTTTATTTTTATTTAATCAAACATTGACGTTTTCGCCTAATCGGATTTAAATGTATCTCATCGATCTCAATGATGTGTCCACGCTTCGTGGGCGCCGTTTCGTATCAATTAATCATTGCCATCTCGTCAATTATTAAGATACGCATACTCGTAATAATTCAGCGTTTTTCATCATTTCAAGATATAAAATGAGAATCAAAGCGTTATATCAAACTTAAAACAACAAAAATTCCTCTTACGTACCTGCCCGAATTCCGTCAGATTGAATACAGATCCGTCATCCACGGGCGATGCATCGGCCCTGTCAAGATAAAGATAAAACTCGCAAATTTAAAGCTTAATTGTATTATATTTAGAATAATCAAAAGAGATAAAACATTTTTGAAAAATGCTTTTCATCTACACACTGGTAAATTATATCAAAAATATATCAGTTATTATCTGAGGAGAGATAAAAATTTGTAAAATTCGCGAGTGGAATACGAAAATCGCATTTTCGCATCTCTAAAATTGTACTCTAAATAGCACTTAAATAGGGCATTAATGTATTTAATTGTAATAAACAAAAGGATTCTGTGCGCTTGTATACATGTCGTACTCGTGCGACGTACCACGGTGTGTTGCAAGTGTGAGTCAAGGTAAGATAACGAACGCCGAGGTCGTAGTAGAGCCTCAGAACCGCCAGGCTCGAATCGAGGGAGTGACCGCCCTCAACGCCTATCATAGACGCTATTTTGCCACTCCTCCACGTGGGCTCGATGTCTCCCGCGGCGGTGACGAATTGCAGGTTGTCCGGATATTTCTGGATGAATCGCCGAATCACATCGATCTGTCGCATCGTCAGCTGTAGGGCATCCTTGTATTGCGATTCGCACGATACGTATGCCACCCAGAACTGAAAAATCGCGTGATTCGCAAGTTATCGCGTCAACAACAAATAGGATTAGCTCCTCGAGGAAATCTCGGGATGGAGGTTTCTTCACGGAGGGGATTGAGATAATGACCTTCTTGCGGACTCGCAGCGAAAAAAATAAAGTGGCAGATAAAGGCATAAGGAAGAGAAGGTGATGAAAGGAGAATTTCTCGAAATGAAAAAACGGTTCGAGATAAAATGTCTGATGTATTAATTGTGGAGCAAATAGATTGCGCCTTTCTTAGATAATTAATCTCGTATGGTCTCTCATGCGAAATCTCGTGACTCACCTGTGCACCTACTTTTCCCTTACGCAGACGAGGCAGATCGGTGTAACACGAGGAACAAGCGGTTTTTCCCCAGACGCTGTCGTGGGATAGATCGGTTTTGAAACGGTAGCCTGATAACTGGTTGTTCAACTTCCCATAGAGATTGTACGGTAAATCGTTGTGACTGTAAATATAACGATTGCAGATAAATTTAGCTGAGAACGAAAGAAAACAGGAGGAGAAGCATAAGGCAAATGAGATAAGATCACATGTTAACACACGATAACATCGCTTGCATTTTACAAAAAATTATCAGAAATAATTATTTTTAGCCGTTGGCGTATGATTTCAACGTCAATGTTACGTCAATTTGTGCAACAAATGTAAAGAAGATGTAGATAAAGAAGACGAAATATTAACGCGCAGAATGAACTGTTTGGTTCGCGTCAACCAATTGAAAAATCAATCTAATTTAATTCAGTCATTGATTTTCGATTGACGTAACTCTCAGTGTTTCGGAATTACCAGAAATTATCAATCAACATCGCCAAATGTTATCAATCGAAAAATGCGTCAAGTCATTTGCTTTCTTATCGGCATGCCTTTCCGATTATACGATTAAATTACCCATCGATAAGTGGTGTCGAGTCGAGAGCATCTCGCCCTTTAAAGGTGTTCACGCTTAGCCCCACAGATAATCCGATCACAAGCAGAAGAACTGACAGGCAAACGGCGACGTTAATGTACACCATTTTCCCCGTGCAATATTTATGAATGAAGTCTGAAAAAGGAACGAAAAAGTTAAAATTCTATTCTAATAGCAGTAAAGGAGGCTCAACAGCATTAGTCAAATGTAAATAGAAATGTAAGTGTCGCGCGGGTTTATCAAAGATCACAATATGAAGTGCCTGCTCGAGATTTCAATTAATTATCAAATTTTTTATACATATTTCTATTACAATATGGGTTTTTTTTATATACATATATTTTCGGTGTTACTTGTGTCGACATACAATATCAGTTTTAATATTTATTATTTAAGGGAGACTGGGATTAAAAGTTATACTGATTGTCACAAATCTTATAACTCATTTAGTAAATAATAAGGCGTATTCTTTTTTATAATGTAGATTACTAATACAATAATAACTTACTACACATATGAAGTGATTTCTGCCAAACGCATTACATATATTATTTAGAAAATAAATATGGATTTTTAGAAAATGAAGATAGTAAGTAAATTTTTCTTATCTCTTAATTTTTGTATTAGTTGGCATTATTAATTGCAATTTTCTTGTAGCCACAGAAGTAACATGGTTTTTGTTGTATTTGATTAATCATTATTGTAACAAATTTAATAAAAATAATTTTTTTTACTAAAAATGATTATGTGGGCTAGATTGACCCAAATGAACTGAGGTTAATAAGGATAACGGACGATTGAGGTCAATAATGATTGACTCTAATCTGAACCGACGCATCTTGAATAGTTCATTAGAGGTAAATTGATTTACGAATATACACCTTACAATTAAACAAATTAAGTTTACGAATATATACTCCTTGAGCAAAATAACAATACGCTTTCAAATTGGCAGCAAATTCAGTCATAATTTTGCATCAAAATTGATGCAATCTGTGTTCTCGTTAGAGGTGTTTTGCTTGCAAAACTTGCTATTTATAAAATGATAATAAATTGATATTAAAAACAGTTTGATAGCATAATTTAATAACAAATAGACGATAAAAATAGCAAGAATATGCATGAAAATATAACAGCAAATTGGCAGCAAATATCGAGTAAAATTTAAATATTATCCTTATATACATATATACACAC
>JAJVSH010000023.1:960797-1001061 GCA_021460005.1 Tetramorium alpestre
ATATATATATTAGATTATATACGAAAGATTTTATAGAAATAATTTCTTTAAAAAATTTGAAAAGTACGATGACCATAAATAACTAAAATTTCAAGATAAATTTTTGTACATAAATTTTGTAAATATTAAATATTTTAATTTCACATCTCCGTTTTATACTCGTTTAGTATGTAATATCGTAATAATTGAGTCAAATAAATGTTCCTCGAAATTTTCTCACAGAGCAGTTTGCTTCGGACTTGCTGAAGCAAAAATAAGATTAGAGAAGATTAGGATCTCTGGCACTTTAATACACTCTGTATAAAAGTTTCCTCGAAATTGACACACATTTTGTACACGATTTACCGCATGCACTTTTTTGGGGTCAACTAATATAGATAGAAAAAAGCGCGAAGTTTGCCGCACGAAAAACAGAGATCCATCAAGATTAATGTCGCTACCTTACACGCTGTATGGCGTGTTTATTAACTTCTGCGCCAGATGAAGATTTCGCAGTAATGTCAGAATATTCTTTGGACTCTTTAGAAAGCGTTGAGGATGATTCGATGGAAAAACGTGTTTTGATCAATAGTGATAACAACGATAACCTAGGAACAATCAAACTTAATGACAGATCTATCAAGAACGCTTCATCTCAATTGAATTCTACATCGTCATCCCAGATTAAAGGTATGAAGGATCATCTAAATTCAATTTTAGAGAATCGCATCTGATAGGAAAGGATTGAATAATGATTGTAACGTGCAATAAAGTATCTAACATATCTTCGACAAAAAAACTTTCCGCTTCGGAAAAGACGATATATTTTAGAAAATATTTTTAATTAACAAATTAAATAAATTCTGTCTATGTTAATTAAAAGAAAGCCGCGAATAGAAAGGCAAAAGAAATGACGTATAATGTCGATATTCATAAACAACGTGAGATTCGGTTGAAATAAATACTTTTTCAAGATCTCGCGAAGGTATGCTCCATTAAAATCGATTAAAATCCTATATTCCTATATCATATTGCATTGGAAACGGCTCTCGTTTCCCCTCGTTAACGGGAGATAATTGCGGAGGGGAGCGCACACGGCGCATAAACAATAAAAAGACAAGGATATGACGGACGAGAGACGATTCGCGTAATGCGAATCGATTCGCCGTAATCCGGGAAGTCGCGGCTTTCGTCGGACGGACGGATGAACGGATAACGTGCGCTAATTAATTAATGATCGGCGCATAGTACCGCCGACGTGGTGGCGGCGGCGGTCGTCGGGAAGTCGATCGAAAGTTCGACGGCAGTCTGAGAGCTCGCGAAGCGAGCGCAGAACCGTAGGCAATCGATCGCCTCGTTAACGACAGTACCAATTATATAATATAAAACGTAATATCTGTGGTTGATCTCCCCCTGGTCTTTCGCGGTAATGTAAAACTCCGCGGGATAATTAAAGCGATGGACAAAGTTAGGTGAGATAAAGTAGCGTGGGCGATAACGTGAATGGCAAGGAAATCCGCTATTGATTCTAGCAGGAAAGACGGGAGGATGAAATAAAAGAATTTTATTATGTTCCGCGAGAGTGAAAATATGCTGGAAACGTTAAACGGTGGAACGTTGAGGAGAGAAGAGTTGTTGGAGGAGGAGGAGGAGGCACGTTNCACACGCTAGCGCTGCATAAATTAAGAGAATTCTAGTGCAATTTGTGTACATTAATAAATGGAAAAATTACACGGAATTACAAATTGCGTTACGTCAATTGTGAAATGTTAATGAAAGCACCTGCTTCGCGATGATATATCAGCTTATTTAGTTTTTATGTAAATACGGCTTCAAGAGAGAGCGCATTCTAATCACGCATTCCGTCGACAATCTTTTTAGACAGTACGGCGAAGACCAACTGCATCGTACGTGAGGACAGGTGCATGAGCACAACCGGCTACAGGAATTCGATAATTACGAGCGGAAGAGGATTCACCCGACGACAACAGGAATGCCGTGCTACTCGGGAAGAACCGTGGCTTTGCATAAGAAAGAGGAACGACATCGAGGAACGACGAGAAGGCGACGCAAGTCGCCGTCGTACGTCGACGATGGCGACGACGACGACGGAGACGAAGCGACGTTCCCCGGGGGCGCGAAATTCTTCGTCAAAATGCAGTCTGCACGACAGCGGGGGTGGAATGAGAGCCGACAAAAAACTCGGCAACGTTCTCACACAGCGGATCCGGGGAGGACCGGGCAGGACCACCTCGTATTCGGAGCTTTACCGTCGCAGATTCAGTTAGTCTCTAACGAGATCAGATTCTTTTCCTTCAGAACATACGCGGAACAATGCCGAAACGCGTCACCATCGCCGTCGCACCCGTCGCCGTCGACGGACCCTGATAAAAAAGACGAGGCGAAGCGATGCAATTTTCTCCCGAGGACGTTTACTTTCCTTCGTGATTAGAAGCGGGGTGCGTTCTGCGTCGTGAGAAAGATTGGGCGGAAAGGGACAATGAGATTCCCAATCCGGCGGACGAATCTCGCCGGAGAGCTTGACGTTGTCATTTCGTTTCCTAAAATGGCAAGATTTTTAAATTGCGAAAGCGAGAGACCAAGAATTCTACGTGTTATCTGCGTCTTCCGGTATGAGAAAAGGATAGCGACAAATGTACCAATTTAAGAGTCCAATTTTCATGAATACAAAAGTTAAAATTATCATTTCAAATACAATGCAAAAAATGGTCTGTTTCTCCTACCTGAACCTTTAAATTAAAGTAAGGTTTTTAATTGAATTAATTTCCCGCTCAGGAACTATTGACATTGAATTATAAATGTGAATGTACTCTCTCTCTCTATCTTTTCAAAAAGAGAAGAAGCCTTTTTTACATAATTCAAGAGTTTCAAACATTCTGACAAAAAGTTGTCAGAATTTTTTTGCTCGTTTCGTACATGAATCTCGACTATTCGCTAATGTACCGTCATACATCGTGTCTGACACGATAGGATTGGGAATATTAAATCATATGTTTGAGTTTTATTCAAACACGTTATTGTAAGGCATGGAGTTTTATTTTGTGAGATGCTTGCCTCGAAGGGAGATTTTACCGCGGTGCGATGCAGGCATAGCTGCCACAGTTTCTGTACATTACGGCGCAGTAAAGTTGCACGATGAAAAAAGTTATATATATTTTTACGAAAGAGGATTAAGCGTCTGCCCCCTCTGTAAAATATCTGAAACTTTCACCGGAAATGCTCTAACCGCTCTGTTTCTTTTTTTTGCAATGCGTAGGTCTGTTTCCTAATTACAAAGATAAACTAATTTTATGCAAAAAAGATGACAAACTCCATAATCGTAAAAAAGTATTTTTTGATACTTTATTTAAAGAAAAACTCCAATTTCCATAAAAGATGTTACATGTTACATTCACATAGGAAGAATAAAATTAATTTATGTTTCCCTAAATTCTTTCTCAAATAAAATTAATCAAAATAAAGAGAGAGAAATATTTTTTTAGTCAACCTTGTAACAGTAATTTAGTATCATATTTATAAATATTTTGTTAATTCAATATATTTTTAAAGACAGAGAATTTTCCAGACAATAGCTAAAAAATGTGATGGTATCTCGCCCCCTTGCTTCTAAAAATCCTGTCATCCTATAGAAGTACGACGTGCGAACTTTTCAAGTGCTATTCTCTTCAGCGAAGAACCGCCGCTGCCTCGAGAAGTCGACAGCGTCATTTTTCACGTCGCTGTCCGCTACTTTTCACGTCACTTTTCCTTTCTGCACGGAATTCATTCCCTTGACTTCGCCAATAGGCGGTAGTCCATGGTTAAACTAATTAAGGCACTTGGTGTATACGGTTGTTCCGCACGATGACAAGCGACAATTGTTCGTCATGGTCGCCAGAGCTAATTTTGAGTCGCTGACGGGAAGTTAGGGTCGCTACTACGGAAGTTAGCTACGCTCTTTTTTTTTTTGTTTTCAGATGTCCCGAGGTACCCACGTATCCAGTCCCCGGAGGGTTCCACCCTGTCGATTTGTGGCGACAGTCAGCTCGAAGAGCTCAGCCTGGATGAGGGTCGCTCGTCCCTTCCGGATACCTCGAGGGACGACAGCAGCGAGCTTAGCTTCTATCGTCGCTTTGTCGAAGGTCACGCCGTTCAAGCGACGCGTACTAGACAATCCTGCGAGATATTGCGTCGAGAAATACTTCCAAATACCATTTCTCCAAGAGCGCAGCGCGAGCGTAGCGTATCAGACAGCAAACTGAAGAAACCGACATATCGTCCATATACTATCGAAGAATATAGAAGTTTATCAGTACCAAGACCTGATCGATCTCTGGGTCCTAATAGAGATGAGGTGCAAATAAAGGTACGTTTTTGCAATTTGCTAACAATAACATAACATCACCGTTATCTGCTCCCTTTTTTTGAGATTAGATACATATATAAGAGACAGAAAAAGAAGATCTAATGCTAAATAGCAAATTAGGCACAATAAAGTAAAAAATAATTTGATAAAAAAGATTTTTTAGCAATATATATAAAAACTTGCTAAAATATATAAACTTTTGTTACATGTAACTAAAATAGAGAAACATACACTAGAGACTCTGGTTAAAAACGGACGAATCAGAAAAATCTTGTAGGATTGATAAAATATTCTGGTTATTATAATAGAAATTTTGGTTATCAGTTATAAAATATTAAGCACTATTATAATATTTGATAAAAGGAATATTTGATTAATCCTACAAGATTTTCTGATTCGTCCGTATTCAACCAGAATTTTTTTTCAGTGTATATGTATTTTTCTTAATATATATTTTATTGTATATATATTTAGAATTTTGACGCGCTTGATTTGTCGAGAGGATCAGATTTGTTGAAGCAAAATTTAGAGATGCGGTACGCAGTTCTCATTTCCGAAAACTTATCTGTCGCTCGCGCGTTCGATCAAAGTTTCCGAGACAAGGAAAGTTCCCTCGCCTCGATAATTCACGTTTTCTATATTGCTCTCTTTTGATAATGAGTATAAAAGTATTTTATATTACTCGGGAACGTCATTAAAACTTGGCGTGCCGAGTTCTCTTGTGCTTTTATCGCGAGAATTTATCTCCGTCCCGTTTCTTTTATCCTTATCCTTTTATCTCGCTAGATGTTTATTGCTGCGTCTTCCCCGTTGGTGTCCTCGATGTGAGGTAATTACGTTACGGACTGGATCGCACCGAGAGTACGTACGTTAATAAACAACGTTCTCTTGGCCCGACGAAGTTACACAGTTACGGCACAGGAACGTAATGCTGTGATTCGATTAATGCGGTAATTCGATTACTTCTTCAGCATCATCGATGCTCATCATCGGCCGATGCAGCTTGTTGCTGGCCGTCTTAGTTGCAGCCCTTCGCAATCATACGCAAAGCAGCATTAATAAAGAATTTCAATAATAAAATGTAAAAAAAGCATCCATTTCCGGTATACCAAGAGAAAACTCGAACGGTATCGGATTCGACGAAATAATACGGAAATATGGACATAGAGAACTTCTTGGCACAAAGTTCGATTCGCGAAATGGCAACTTTTGCCGATTTTATTTTGCGCTGAGCTGCCCCTTCGATAAGTTGCCACCGCCGGGAAAGGTTTCCCTTGCCGGAAAAGCGAAACGAAGGAGGCTCCGCCGAGTCGTAGTGCGAGGACCCGGCGATGCAGTTAACCCTTTCATATTGGAAGACCTAGCACTCGCTTCGTGAAGGAGTTACGTCGACGACGCGTAAGGCTTCGTAGCTTCAATCTAATAAGCACGCAACTCGTTTCTGGGATCGAGCGGGCTATTTCCGCTTGCGTCTATTTCCTAGTTTCCCTCGACGTGGATATACAATATCAAATTAGAGGCTGCGTACGACAAATTGCAGCCCCGACAATCGCGCGTGACGATGAGCGTCACGACAACGAATCTTCCTCCGCCTGTCTGGAGAACGCGCGCACGGACGCGCAAGAAGCGAGTGGCAGTTTGTCGTCGAAGCGAAAAATTCAATTCACGAAGTACTTTAATCCGCTAATTGCGATAATCGCTTCTCCGATGTAGAAGCCGAGAGTACGTTACCTCCCCGCGTGTCTCTCGGCAGCAGTGAAACTGTCTATGGTAAACTTTTGCAACTTTAACGAAATTTTGAATTGTTCCTCGCAAGACCTGTAAAATATTTCTCGTGCGAGTCTTCATAAATTCCTCAGGCCCCACGTGTATCTTTTCTTCCCATAGAATATAATTTCTCGTCAATTTTGCCAGACGTGAGGTAGAGAACGCCGGGTTTCTGATGTTTCCGGATGTTCTGAAGATACACGTAATTTGTGCCTTGGTACCTCGGTGCCTTCGTATCTTTACAGGCTTCTTTATCCTCAAAGCTTTCCTACATGGTACTGCTTTAATATATGCTTTTTAGGATCTTAAAGGGCACGTTCTAGGCCGTCAATAACTGCAACTATGTATTACGAAACTGTAACTGTATATTAATATTTTGGAAAAAAGATATTTTTCTATTACATTCTTACACGGCGCAAATTTCGTAAATTAGACATGCAATAAACGGCGAGTGTTGCACACAAATAAATGAATCCTTAAAGAAATGCAAATATGCCTTGATTTAAGAATATTTTATCCTTAAAATAGCGCCAAGTATAAATAACTTCAAATTCAGAATAAATTATTTTTAACATAAAGTAAAAATATTCTTAATTGAAAGCAAAATTCATTTTAATTAAAAAAATAAGATACATTTGATATAATATAATTCTTAATCCAAGAATAAATAGTTATCAAATTATAATTAGGTTTTATTATAACCATATAACGAGTTTAGAAACAAGACTATCTTGAGGATAAAATATACTTTGCATAAACTTATATATTATTGATGTAAGTAAATCTAACTAAAGAGAGCATTTTATGCTCCACTAAACGCAATAGCGTTTAAGGATAAAAATATGCACGAATCAAGAATTCATTTTTTTTCTGTGTACTTATCAATGATAACTATAAATTCGTAAAATGACATTCGCATGATGTTCCAACCTGCTATTCTTCAGGTATTGCAGTCTCGACGTCGCGAAATACCGGATTTCTTTCGTTACGGATCGTCGTGCAACGATAGATGCAGGAAAATAGCTGTTGCCTTCATAGTTGGAGGAAACGCAGTAAATTCCCGATCTTTGAGCATCTCGGCTCGGCTCGCGAGAGCGGGCGTTCTGTAAATTTTTCAGAGCGCCTGCAACGCGCGGCAGGCGAAACGCACGGAAAACGGGTTTACGGCGAAGACTTTTCTTACACGCGCACCACGGCAGCAGCCACGGGCTGCTGGCGCCGATCGATGTGTTTGTTCGTCCGTGTGTCTGGAAGGAAGCGGAATTCCAAATGGGCCGTCGTGCCCCCTGTCGTACCGTTTTCGCGGAAACAATTTTAGCAGATTGGAAATTAAAATTTCACGTGACTCCGTCGCGCGGTAGCGCCAGCCATCGCCGTCCCCGAGATGTCGGGAACCCTTTCTCTTTAAGCGCGCCTCGGGATAAGCGGAAGTGCTTCGTTATTGCGTCACGAGGACTCCCAACATCGTTTCCGTGAGCCACGGGCGGCGATGCCGAGCCCGCAGTAAAAAGTTTCAAGGTGCTTTGCCTCCGTCCGCGGATGAGAAAAGACAAAGACGTCATCTTCCTTCTCTAAGCGCTGCGAGCAATCGGAAAATGAGCTTGATAAAACTCATTTGTCCATACATATTCCCCGCATCACGTAAATTATCTTGCAAGTTATCTTTTTATAAAAATAAAGACGCAGATATAAAATATCTTGGTTTTAATTAATTACAAGAAAATCTGCTGAATTGTTCAAAGAGAGGTTCAGCTTTTGGACTTTTTCATCATTTAGAAGGTTTGTTTGGAAATAACATTTCATGCTTTCTTGGATATGTTATTAAAAGTTTGATAGAATTATGAATGAATAAGTATGAAGCTTTAAGATATATTGATTGAAAAGAACATTAAGATATAAAGCGAATCTGTTCAGAAAAAGACACAAAATGATTTTGTTAACGGATAAGATTTTATTAAATTAAATTACATTTACAAATCTGAATGCATTATCTATAAATATATTATCTATGACAAATAATTGATATAAGTTAGATAAATATTAGATTAGCATGGGGTAGAAATAGCTAGGAGAGCTTAATTCCTCCATCCGAAATGGACTTTAATTCGATGGAATTTAAATTCGTATTTTAATTAGAAGGGTTTTTATAAAACCAAGGCTAGAGAGTTCAATTAAACCGTCGCTGATTAAAAATTGACTTCAAATTGATCAAAGAATCTTATCAGAACGAAACAGCGGAGTGTAAGGCATCGTAAAAGGGCGGCGTCACGCCAATACGTTGTCCACAATTAGACGCTGTAGAGAATCGCGACACGTAAAGCCATAAAAAGCTTCAATTGCGCAATCGAACTTCGCCGATACCACGTCCAAGTACAAGCGAACAGGAATTTCCGCTCTAACGGCGAACACCGTGAAGAAAGAGAAAGAAAAGACGAGAGAGAAAGAGAGAGAAAGGAAGAAAGGGGGAAAAAAAAGAAAACCAGGCGGGACTTTTATCCAGGTGTTTCTTATAAGCGCGGGCGCTCGTTGTACACTCGCAGGCTATTATCCTGGATTACCGGGCCCGCCCGGGTACGAGAGCAGATAAGTACAGCAATATACGGGAGCAAATTTGTTCCCGACGAAGCCGCCACTGGCATCGCCATCGCCATCGCCGTCGAGGGTAGTTTAAATGAAACGCCGGCGAGTAAAGCCGGTCGAGGTGTCCGCGGATGACGGCAGCGGCTAAGACGCGAGATCGGCATGTCCATAATTATGGCGACTGCCGAAAGCTTTGCGTTAGTAAAGCATTCGGGAATTGCGCGCGGCATTAATTACCCTCGGCGTTAACGGGTCACTGTCAGGTGTCACTGTCCGAATATCCAACTGAAAAATACCGTCAAATGTTAAAATAACTTTGTATAAATGGTCATTTTCAGTAAGTAATTATTTTAGTTAATAATTATGCAATAGATTGGATTATTATTATTATTACAAAGCTGGCTCTATGTAAAATGTAATTTTGCTCTGTATTGTTGTGGCATATTTAATACAGTTTGTTATAATAATATACATTAATAAACAGTAATATTATTTTACTCAATATTATACGTATAGTATAATATATGATATAATTATACTATTTTATGATCACACGGTAATAAAAATAGATTCAGTGATCAATTATTCAGTGGTCACTTTTTGGCACTCTAAATGCCAGGCAAGAAGAGATGCAACGTGCTCGAATCGTGTTTCATAAAATACGAAAAGTTGTTCGTTCGACTTATCTATTTTTTAAGGATAGTGCCGTTCGATTCGTCGTGACTGATCCGTTCCCTCTGTCAGATGCAATTTCTTCTTCCCTTCCCTTTCCCTTCTATCCGTCTCACACGATCGTCACGTTTATCTTTTCTCCCGTTCGCCATTCGGTCCATCCCGCTCTGTATTTCTTTCCGCTGTCCCACCCCAACTTGTCGGTTTCTCCGTCATCGACCCTGTTCGATGAGCATTTGCATAATCTACTTTGTATCGGATTCGAGTGGGTCGAGTTGGCAGCCGGCGATTTTCGGTACGACCTGCTCGATCGATCTCATTGCTTCTGCAAAGACCGAGTTTGAACGTGATAGTTTGTAACTAAAATGAGAAATATTTAACTATTACATCCAGCACTAAATTTGTCTCTCAATTTAAAATATCTTTTGCTGATCAATATATAGTTATATCCAATGACTTAAATAACGAATTAAGTTATAGTTAAAATTTCTTCTATGTGTCAATACGAGCAAAAAATTGTAGGTGCATTGCGGTTTTTTTAAATTTTTATAAATCCGAATGTCTAGAAATATTTTTGATAAAAAAATTATACCGGTACTCTAAATATATATATTTCTATTCGATAATCCTATAAGTCTAACAATAAGTCAGTGTTAACTGGATTAAGTTAATGTTTGATGCTTGTTGATTTAAATACAATAAAAAGAAATATTTAATATTATCGAGATTTATTTAATATTAAATAAATATGAAAACATACTAACAATAAGTATTCAATTTGTTAGGTTTACCTTTTAATTCTGCTCATAATTTATTTAAAACGCGATATTTTATGCATTAGTCTGATTTTCCATATTTTATTATTAAGTAATACTTAATATTAATAAATAATATTAAATGTTTATTAAAATATAGTAATGTATTTATTAAAATATGTTACGACTGGTAATATACTTCTTGTACGAACTGTCGCAGAGATACATATATGTATAAGCGCATGAATGATATATGTATATTAGTATTATACCTGCAACTTCGTTATATACCGAAAGATATTACACGTTGTGTTTACTCGCACTTTTGTCGACGTATGCCTCTTCATGGCAAACAGCAATCTACAACCACATCTGTCCGCAAATTTGCGGGCGCCGGTATACTCGCGCCCATGCATACAAGCGCAGACGTATGCGCGCGAGTCGAAGGGATCTATCCCCTTGTCGCTGAACTCTCGCAAAAAGTAAATAAAGCCCTTATAGTCAGACGTAACGCCGGCGTGTTTAGCTTGAAAGTTTCGTCAGACCGGGCTGGTGATGTTAGTAATAGTAGTCGTAGTTACTGAAGTAGTAGTGGTAGTAGTAGCAGTAGTAGTAATAGTAGCAGTAGCTTCAGGGGTTGTTTGTTATTGCAGAGAGAATGGCTGATGCGCCGGAGATCGTACGGGGACTTGGTTAGCGCGCGCAATCGTGAGCAGATACTGCAGCGAACGAGAAGATTCAAGGTACGACGATGCAATCCGCGCATTTCGGATGGATTACCGATCGCGGTTTATCTTAGGCATGAGAGGCTAAATCGATAGCTTCGACAGTTACGCCGGTGCTCCGCCAAACTACATCGTTATCTATGCTACGCTTGCGCATAGCTGATCGCACATTATGTTGTTTTTCAACGCAAAGACGATAGCAAATCTATAAGACCTTTACTTATTTTTTGCCTTGCTTATTTTTCTTTTATATCTTCCCATTTCCATTCATATCTATCGATCGTATAAATTATACGCATGCTGATTCGTGCGAAAGGAAATACGAGCACTTTGTTAACGCGCGTTAAAATGAATTTTAAGAGAACGTTATCTTTCATGCCGTTTCCAGAAGAGAATTTATTTAATATTAATTTAAATTTATATTATTTAGTATATTTTATTCAGTATAATGGTCTATTAGTTTTAAGAAAAATTAATGATATTATCAAGAATATCGTAATGGACTTTACACCCCGCTAAGCATATTCCACGTCCATCCAGGCTTCTCACGCGTAAAGTGTCGGAATCTTCGATCGCGATCGCGCGACGCACCCCCGTTTAACGGAGGCATCTTACGTCCAGTCGTATACTCGCTACTGAGGAATCTGGGTATTATCGGAAACGAAATTCAAAAAAGTTTCTATCCGGTCGTGCATGTCTGAGAACCCGTAATTACGCTGTCGCGTCATCGAGTTGCCGGGCACGATGGAATATAATGCCGTAAAAAATAATAGGCGAGGCGAGAGTCGCGGCTCGTGCTTGATAAATTAGCATCGATGGCATTCGGTCCCGTTACGGTCGATATTTAATTGCCAATTAGAGGACGCAAAAGAGGCATTGCTGACGGGTGCTGGCTCGTTTTACCCGGCGCACTCGTGAAAGTCAAGCCTCGTAATGACCGGCCGCAAGATTTATAAACGAAATTAATTACGTACGTACCGCCTCCACGTTAACAATGCCGGGATCGTGTTTTTTTTCATTCTATCTCTTTCTCTCTTCTCTTTTATCTTCTATCTCGTTGCTCGTCCTGTCTTTCCACGGTAGCGTATCTTGTTCCATCCGTCATTATCCATTCGCTTTCGCTGTCACATCAATTTCTCGTTTAATTTCACGATAGCGGTCTAACTATTAAATATTGATAACTATTATTCTATTTATTCGCGAGGTCAGGTTGGGTCACGATAGGTAAATGACATTACAGTTTATATTATATATTGGCAAATTAAAAATAAGCCTTAATTTTACCTTTCCCCTTTGCTCGGTTTATCAATCAACATGTATTGAATTAAATGTGCGTCTTGTTCGAACTTTTATAAAATTATAAAAAAAAATATTCCACCGAATTAGATACGTCTCCACTACAACATATAAGACAAATATTGGACAATGTTTTTATTTGTACACAGAACTTTTTCCTCTCGGTCGATCGCTTTTCTCCCTAGTCGATATTTTCAATTCATACAGCAACGGCGCCGATGCCGGCGCGCGCGGCAATTTCAGTACTCTTATGTATGAAATTTATTATGCATCGAGGAGAGAACGGGGTGGAACGTTAGAAGACGCGTTGCGATTCGCAAGATGAAAGATATCGCGAACGCGCCGCGGAGAGTCTCGTCGAGACAAAATATTCATAACGGCGGAATGAAATTCTGCCGGGATCCCTCTCCATTCACGCTCCACTCCCGGGATACAATTCCGAGAATAACTTAGTTTCGTATCGGCCGCAGCTAAGTCAATTGCACTTTGGCAACTTGTATTCAATTATTCCATTTCAACCGGGAATGCGCTCACGACCTGATCTCGCGAGATTACAAAGGTTCGAGCTTAACGATTATTCGCGCGGAACGCCGCCGCGCCGTGCCGTTCCTACTACACCGTCTGTTTCCACTTGGCCGACCCAGTGCCGGAAGAATCTGCTGTGTGTACACACGAAGGCAGCATTACGACGTCCGTTGCGTTAAGGAGCTATTCCGCTTAAACTTGGTAAATTATAAAAGTAACGGCAATTTTACGTAGCATTGACTCGCGAATGGATGATTCCGCGTTGCATCACATTGTCCAAGATGTTCCCGCTCCAGTTTCCGCATATTAGAAAAATAATGCCAATTTTACGCTGCATCGATTCGCAGATAGGCGACGTAAGTGCGCCACGAACAATCCGTACAATTTCCTCATGCAAATACCAAATCTTGATCAACGCTGCGGAAGCGATTCGCAATATTGTTTTAACATCTGGAAGCTCCCCTAACGAACGTAACGCTGCAACGTTTGTTCACGAGAATGTTTCTCGCGCTTTAATGAATCGCGCGCTAAATTAGAAACAATATTTGACGAGAATGGGAAAAAATTTAATTTTATCCAATCCCGATTGCAAATACATTTTGGATTGTTTGAGATTACATTTTCAGCTTTGCGGCAAAATCTCAACGATTTACATG
Organism: Tetramorium alpestre; assembly: GCA_021460005.1. Taxonomy (NCBI): domain Eukaryota; kingdom Metazoa; phylum Arthropoda; class Insecta; order Hymenoptera; family Formicidae; genus Tetramorium; species Tetramorium alpestre. The sequence goes on from JAJVSH010000023.1 coordinate 974,119, forward strand.
TGATTTACATAAAATGTAAACATCAACAAATTATTATACAGAGTACAGTAAAAATCGTAGCACACCCGGAGAGGGCGCGTTGGTAAAAAATAATTCGGCATTGCAGCATTTGGAATTTTTTTACATATAAAATCCTCTCGCGATTTTATCGTGGCTGTCTAGCACATTACGTTGTGATTTTCATGACATGTGTTGCACATTACATGCATATTTCATTATAAGATAATTATGTGCCGAATTCTCTTACTATCTCTGCGTATCGTTCACCACCGAATCCCCAGTGTTCTGACGATTAGGTTCGCATACGAAATGTAAGACGGGATCGCTGTCGAGCTAACAGATGAGCAGTTCGTGTACAAGTGGCTCATGCTAAAGTACCCGCTATCCGCACGTAAATTCAGTTATACGTACAAAGCTACTACTGCGAACCGCAACGACCACGAGCGTAGGCAGAAATTGAGGGTATGAGAAGCGAACGGGAGGGAATAGGAGGGAGGGCAGCTCTACGCGCGGATGAACCTATGCTATGCCTCTCACAAGGAGAAGTAGCCCCCGTGACTTGCATACTATGGCAGAAATTTCATTTGTAGTCTGTTTCCTGTATACGAGTACAAGTATACACATATGATACATATTTCTCATTTTGTCGATCGGTTGACTTTTGTCGATCTTCGATTCTAATGACGAAGGAGGCTGTGATATTTAATTGTATTTAAACCCAAATGTCCCTCAACTTTAATCGCAGTTTAATTTATACTTTGCCATTCGTAATCTTGATTTTGGAAAAAATTAAACTACCATTGACGTTAATCGCAGTTTGATCGCTTTGCCGTTCATAATCTTGATTTTGAAAAAATTAAACTCAAATTATCGCATCAAAGGTAAATTAACTAATACTATTGTTAATCGTAGTTTAATTTATGCTTTGCCTTTAATTTTGATTAAAAAGAAATAAACTGTGATTAACTTTAATTGCAGTTTAATTTATGCTTTGCCTGTTTTAGTTTTGAAAAAGAATAAATTATCATTGGCTTTAATGGCAGTTGAATTTGTGCTCTGCCTTTTTGTTTTTGAAAAAATTACACTATCGTAAACTTTAATCGCAATTTAATTTATGCTTCATTTCTCTTAATTTTTTTGACTTTGAAAGAGAATAAAAAAATTGACAATATTTTAATGTATTTGATTTCTAAATACTTTCGAAATCTTTCTCTCTCTCTTTCTTTCTCTATTCCATTTTAATAAAACAAACCATTATAAATTAATTTAGAATATGAAAAGTATAGTAATTTTTTAAAAACATGTTATATTATTTATTTTCCATTTCATTATGCGATGTCGATATTGTATTCTTCACGTCACCATGATTCGTACTCTTTCTGAAGTAAAATGTGTTTGATCTACGTCGTTCCCTGGAAAAGACTTGTAAGGTTATTGACAACGGCACGGAACAAAATGTAAAATCACGGACTGTGAATATCATTCGATTCTTCCGTCTTTTCTTCCTATTTATCCGATCAAAGCGACTCGCCCATTCGTCCCGCAAGCACTTATCCCTTTTGTGTTCACAGACGAGACGCGCCTTCGCTCAAAAATGTTTCTTGCCTCCTTTGAAGGATTGGAACACTGCCGCATCAAAGGTAAATTGAGCCCTTTTGCGACCTCACCTTCTGATACTCCGGCTGGCTTTCCGCCGGAGGACGTTGCGCAATTATTCGCGTATCTCCGTAATGGAGCGGAGAGGCCGAAGGAGATCGCGAGAGAGCAACAGCGATTCGAAGATCATCGCCGATGGGTAACAGCGTCTCGTTTATCGCAGAACCGTGAAAGCTCGAGGATCCCTGAGACGAATAACGTGACGCAAGAGAGTCTCTTGAAACATGCTGTCATGTGCCAAGAGGAAGGGATCACCAGGGACGAAGTATCACCGTCCCGAAAGAGTGAAATGCTCGAGAAAACAGCAAGTTTCGACTCGTCTTTCATGTTCTACGCCTCTGAAGACTCGCTTTTTTTAGAGACATTGCAACAACGTCATTTGCAGGAAAAAGAATTGGCGGATTGTCTTATGCGTCAAACAATAAACTCTTGATCGAGACTTCGTACAAGAAAAGCAGCGTAAAGGTTTCTACAAATATGATTTTTAGATGTTTGCTCTCATGACTTACATCACATATTCTATCTAGACTCTTTTTATTATTATTGATTAATATTTTATCACGATTTGTTCTCCATCATGTTATCATGTATTCATTTGCTACGTCTTGTTTACACCTTTTTTGTGGCAAAGTTCATATATCAGTCAATACGTTGATAGTACGAAATATTTAATGCTTTCTCTATACAATATTTTATTTCAAACATTCTCTTATACGTTTCCAATTTAAATGGACTATGGATTATTTGAATAGGCAGATTAAATTTAATATTTATTCTAAGAATGAAATCTACATTACTTAATCCAAAAATTATTTATAGAAATTAATTTATTATTATTTTAAACTAAATTTTTGCACTCTAAAAAAATAAAATTATATAATTATAATAAATAAAAAAATGCTTGAAATGTTATGAAATTACTTATCATTCTTTCTCTATTAATTTTATAGATAATATTAATTTTATTTTACTTGTAAAATAAATAAATAAACAGATAAATTTTATTCTTCAATTTTGAAATTTCTTAAAATAAAGCAATTTGTCAACATGCGGATTTCATAGTTTGTTTTTATCAAAAGAATTACATTAAATAAATTACTTCTTGGAATGAATGTTATTGTTTTATTGCAATAGTTACAGATGGATAATTATCTGTTTAATGCTGTGTGAATCTGGGTACATTTCTCATCGAACATTGAATTATTCAGCGATTTAAATGGTAAATGTAATTTGTCTGCTATTTTCCAATCGAAAGTAATATATGAATTAAATCAGATCGAATGATTCAGCTAACAGCGAGCTATGATGAACTGACCGACATTGATGCGATGTTTATTAATAATATGTGTCTGAAATTTGTGTTTTTGGAATGTATTACATATACAATAATTTTATTGCGTATTTTTGGATGAAGAATAACAGTTATTAACTTGATCATATCGCCTGGTAAAGTTACCATCGTTTTTTTCACAAACGCAACGTCTTGTATTTGGAAGAGATTAATTCCAAGTCGGACAAAAGTGCGACAGTTTATTAGTTTAATAAATATTATGCAATTCTATAAATATATTATATATATTAATAATTTGCTAAAATATATTTCATCGATATTCTGAATCGGCAACTGATAAGAAGACGATTTATATTATATTTCTAGATAGGGGAGACCGGAGTTGGATGTAACAGGTAAAAATTACAGTCTTTAGAAATAGTGAAATATCAATGGTATAGCAACGCTCAAGACAGACAAATTCCTGGCACAACATTCACTATTCGCGCCATACCCGTCAGTAGCGCTAGCGATGTTGACTCGTGAGTAATACACATAGCAGGCGAAAACAGCAGATTAGTAACTTTTATCTTTTTGTGTAATTTTGGTCTTCCGTTGTTATCATTAGTGTTATAGTAAAACAGTTTTGTTACATATGAATTTTGAACATTCCCATTTGTGCTAAAACAAAATAAATAAGTTAAGAATTTATTACATTTATTTTATTGCATTTCGAATGTTCATTTTTAGTGTTGAGGCTAAAAGTTACAATTAGTCGGGGTTGATTGTGACATGTCACAACCAATCCTACATTGAATATTAAACAGAGAATGCTGATTGCTGATGTTTGTTTATTATTTAGAACGAGAACTTACAAAAGGAAAACTGAACGTGGTATAAAATCAAAAGACCTATACGAAAGTAATTTCGATAACGACTCTGATACTTAACTCGTTTAATTATTTTTGATTATTCTTTAATTTAAATTTTACTATATTATCAAAGTAAACATTCCTTTTAGAATTTTAATTTTGTTGATTTGATTGTTAATCTTTTCTATGATAAAAAAGTTAAAGATTTGTTTATTTGTTTGGAAAATATTTTATGTTCCTATATTATGTTAATTTTGTTCTTGTTTACTATATTTTATATTATAATGACTAGCTTATATAAGTTGATAATGTAAACAAATATTTATGCAATAAATGATTAATATAATGAAAACGTACTGTTGTTACTTTTTACCCCGTATGATGTAACAACTTGCCTCAGGTCTGGGGTACAAAGTTACATTGACAAATTTTACAAATTCATCAATTTTTTTGTAGTTGTAACAGACCTATCCTTAAAGTATATATCGCATTTTGAAGCTAAAGGATCATTATATCTAATATTACTATAGTTATATGAAACAACTGAACTAATAAAATATAAGAAAACATTTTCCTAAAAGTGTCACAACTAACCCCAGTCTCCCCATTTCGTGAATAGAAATTTATTTCTACTCTTAGTCTATTCAAATATTTATTTATTTATGTTATAATACAAAATAATAATAACCATAAAACGCCAAACAAATATTACTTGTTATATATAATTTAAAAGATGCAATTAAAAGCAACAAGTATATTATAGCGTTGCGACAGTCACTCCTGCGTGAAATTGATCACACGATTTCGAAGTCTCGTCATCCCATCTTATGGTGCGTTCGAAGAGACGCTATTAGCGCTATCAGCATCAGTCTATTTTCATTACTCATTAGAAATAGAATAAAGATAGACTGATGCTGATAACGCTAATAGCGTCTTCCCGAACGCACCATTAGATACATTTTGTTACGTTCGTACTTTATTTACGTAACGTTCGCGGGTATCGAACGTGTCGCAGTTTTGTGGGGCCCAATTTTTTTGCTGTCGCAACGTGATTAAGTGCCTGTCATGTGCGATTAATATCGAGAGTGTCGTACCAAGTGCCGCGGTTGTTGTATTCTAATGATTAATGCATGCTTAATCGTAATTAACGTATTTTCGCGAACAGATGTTGTGTGAGTACTACGAAGAAGCAACAATAGGGAAACAAGAGAGGTGAGAGAGAAGCATCGGGTGACGGCGGAGAAACCGCGAGGTGAGATTTTCATAATCTATCCCATTATCCGTTGTTGATGGAAGTAATTGTTCGTTCACGTAGTAGTACATTTCAAATTTAAATATAATAATGTACTATAATATAACATATGTATGTACGTATATAGTGTAATATAAAATATAAAACATTTGGATTATATTTTAAGATTCTCAAAATATTTAATTAAATATTTGTAAACTATTTATACATAATTTAATACAAATATATGCAAATAAAAATATATACAAAATATATATTTATAAATATATACATATAATATGAACAAATAAAAAAATATTTAAAAATGTTCAAGGTTTATAATTACTCAAATTAAATGAAGAATATGGATTTCTTTTTTCTAATCTAGTTTTAACGAAATTAAAAAATTTTATTCAGAAATTATATAATCTTTCTATTAAATATTTGTTATAAAGTTGCAGTACGCATGAATAAAAATATTTTGCACGGAATAATTATTCACCGATATTTATTTTAGATATTGTTTTAATTTTGATAGATTTTTTTCACAGATTGTTACAGATCAATGTATGGATTATAGAACTCCACTGCTGCGTATCACATCAGTGAGTAACTAATTATTTTCTGTTTTATTCTTATAATAGATATATAAAAAAAATTATACTAGATATATGTATAGTTATAAAGTAAGTTTCTTTCAATAATTATTTTCAATAATTCGAATATAAATGTTTAAGTTTTTAAAGATAATAATGCAGTAATAATATTCTGTAATATCCTGTAATATTCTTTAATGTTTAAATATATTACTTATTTCTACGGTCATAAATATGTATATAGAAGATTAAAATTTTATATTAAGCATATACGAATGTTATAAATAATTGTGATATATCATAGATTCATTATTTTGTAATGGATGGGTTATACTGGTTTATGGTAGATGTTTAATCACGGACTCTTCTCTCATTATTGTTAATTCGGTATGTTATTATGCTTGAGACTACACTCGCACAAATATACGAAGTACAAATACAAGATAAAACTCGTCAATGTTCATTGAAATATAAGAATAATATTAAAAAATTAAAAATGCGAATTTAAAATACATTTAACCATTATTTATTTAAATAAATTATATTATGAATGAATTATTCATAAAATAGAATGATATATTGGTTCCCTTTACATTTCCGTTTCTACAAGATTACAACTTGGTTTCCTTTATATTTACCTTTCTACAATATTACAACATATATTATTTGTCTTATTATAAAAATAAATATAATTAAAAATAATTAAATTTCTCAATTTGAAAGAATAATTATAAGTTTCTTTTTCCTCATGGATAATAGAATAAAATAGTTACATATACAATTTGAATTTAATAAAATAAAATAAAAAAAATGTATATATGTAATTTTTTTAAAAAAAGATTATTAAAACAATTAATACAAGATACGGCTATNAATTAACAGACTGTTACCAGGGAAATTGTACGAGTGAGAAATGAGAGAAAGGTAATCGACCTTAAAGCTTCTCTAATCGAACAAGACTGGACTCCTTATTTTGTGTATTAATTACTTTGTTCTTGAATATCCCCTTCCTTTTTCCTTTATTCACCGGATTTAACCCTGTGACTTTTACTTGTATTCCAAAGTAAAAAGTGCGTTGGAACTAACTTATTTTTAGTCAATGAGGTGAAAACGGCATATCTGCTGAACAAAATATGAATTGATGTGTTGCAGCACTGTTTTGCACAACGGAAATATCATATGCTTTAATATTAGAGGAGAAAATGAATACGTTGAAAAAAATATAAATTAATTTATAAGACTTTATAAGACTTTGAAAATAAATTTAATTTTTGGAACCACTTTCAATAGCCACATTACGTAAATAGAACTATGCCTTGTACGCACTAGACATAGTCAGACTTTATGTCTAATAATATTTTTACGTAAATTTATATACCTACAATATTTTTAAGCTCAGCAGATTATATATCGATTATTCTTAGTCTTGACGCAGTTTAAAACTAAAACTGGGATAGTACAATCATATAATTAAATTGATAATTTAATAATTCTGATAACAATGTAATTAATTTTATAAAAAAAGGCATTAATAAATATTAGACAGCTAATACTTATTTTTATAAAGCAGCAATTTTAACGTAATCTTTCGTATTCATCTAATTTCTAATTGATTGACAAAATGATTTTAATGATTTTACTTCTACGCATTTGTTAATGTCTATCTGTCGCTAAGGACAAATGAACAATGATAAAGTCTGTTCGCCAAAATAGCAATGTGTAGTAACATGGAAATACACGTTGTTGTGCATATAACAAACAACTATGCCAGATGCAACGTGAAATTAGTGAATAAATTCGTAACAGATAAACTAAAATGTTTGATTTCCGATTAATAACGAGCAATAATTTCAATCGTCATTAATGATCCTTAACATATATTTATTGTCAATAAGAATTTTTTATATTTTATATTTTATTTTATATCCGCACGGTTTTATAAATTTTTATATTTTATTATTATATATTTTTCGTACTCTGATATTAAAATTATTTTTAATATCAGATATTTAAAAATATATGTATATATTGCTTGAGAATTAAATGTTTTAATATAAATGAAATAAAACTAATTCTAAATGTGATTAATTCTAGTTTGTGTGCAAAACATATTTTTTCATTCTGTAACAAAATGATTATTCAATTATATCATTTTACTTACAATTAGCTTTAATATAAAGCCAAGCTATCATATCAGAGAAACTATAAAAAATTACCTTAAAAGGCACACGTTGTACTAAAAAGTATAAATGAAAAATAATTTCGCAATCTAAACAACGAATTTAAAGAAATCAATCACCATTATGTACTTGATATTAATATTCCATACAGCATAAACCTTGCAGTTACATTAGAGCAATGTTACAAAAAGATTGCTTTGCAGTAATATTGTAACTACAAGTTTTGTGCATCTATGGAATGATTCCAAAAAATAATTTAAAATATACATTATATCCTCGTAATATCTCGTAATAATCTTTGTATTCTTATAAAGTTTTACTAAAAATGTTGTCATAATGCGCCTACTCAACAAAAAGTGTAATAAAGATGCAAGTGTATAAAATGCAATAGTTTTGCAATTTTGTAATTTTATCAGATTTAGAAATTATAATATTTTTTGGTAAAAATTAAAATTCTATTTGCAACTTTTTATTAAAGTTACACACTATTTATAACTTATATCCTATTTTTATTATTTACATTTGTGAAATTATTTTATAAATTGCCTCAAATAATTTATAGTAATTCATAATATGCATATATGAAAATGTGTCAAATAAATAATATGTTAGTACAGTAAACTCGCTTTTTTGTGAGCACTGTATATACAAGAATGCGAATGCATCGACGTGGATAATCTAGATAGAATATTCTTTATAATTCTATTCTAGACCATTTATTTTAAGGCATCGGATATCTATGAGATACCATAAATTTTTATGTTGACGTTAACTGTGACTGTGTATTCATATATGCATATTGAATACAATTTTTTTTTCATAGACCTCAAAATGAAATGAATATTATTTTGTCACTCAACGATCGATACGCAACAGCAAAGTTACCGACTAAATCGATAACACTAGTTTATATATTTCATTTTATTTTTACTCACTCAACAAATGTTATAAATTTTTAAAGTTGTAGACAGATTTCGAAAGAAAAAATATCTTACTTAATTTTTAAAAAATACATAAAATAAGTGATTTTAAAAAATGATTGGAATTATACTCATATCTTAGATCCTGAATCTTCTTATAACAAGAGACTCATCTCTGATATAGTTTATATAAACAAACAAAATCTCGGTTTGAATCGGTTTGATCGACAAAATGATACCGAACTTCTCCTAGATGTATACTTTCCTATTCTAGATAGATTACCCCCTTCCTAATTTTCTCTTCCCTTCTTTCCCCCCATATAACATTTCTCACTCCCTTTTTTTCCGATTTTTCGAACTCTTAGCTCCTTTCCTCTTCACTCATTCCAACATATACTGACTGATCCGGTTAGCAGGAATGTTAAGTTTTAGGTATAATCAATACTATTTTGCAATTAATTTTATTTTCTGATTATTTTCAATTCTTTTATTTATTCTTAAGTTTGTTCTTTTTATTCTTATCTTTCCTTTAACTTTTATTTATTTATTTGTTTATTTGTCTATTTTTTATGCCTTTTATTAACTAAATATTTCTTTCTTAGTTTTTCTCTTGTATTTTTTGAACCATTGAGTCAAGGGAAAAAATCTTTAATTTATTATCGTTGATTCGAAACTTGATTGTTTTATTTAAACATAACAATAATGACGGTTTTATTAGGTTAGTCAGCTAGAAATGAACATCTTGAACTACTTTCATCATTAAGGAACATTAAGGGAGTTTTTGCATCTACTGCGAGATTACACAACAATCGCCGTAACTATTATATATTATATGTTGAAACAGTTACTCTAATTGTCTGAAATATTTGATCTAAATTTAAAATGTTACGCTATCTCAACTCATTGCATACTGATGACCTCATTACATTACATTACAGGTCGAAACGATTGTGTTTCCACTATTGTTTATAATATGATATACACATATTTCTGCACGTACATCTCTGGTGTAGTTTGTTAGCCTTTATCTTTCTGATTAGTAGTTTAAATATCAAATTTTAATAATTTTTTATTTGTTAAAAAATTGAAATATGTTTAAAATATCTTAGGCTTAGAGCCTAAGAGATAGATAGAGCCTAAGAGAAGAGATAGATTATAAATGAATTGTAAATATAAACAGAATTATAGAGACTTATATGTATAATATCCATCCATAATATCCATTATGTTATCAAGAATGATGACATGATTGTAGGAGATTGTTAGTCTCTTCTAAGAGAAGCAAGTTCAACAAATTATAAGACGCTTATAATAAAAAACATTTTGAATTTCTTTTTAAATTATAAATATTTCAGATTTTTTAAATTTGTTTTAGTGATTAAAATGATTTCATATCCATCCATAAAAAGTTAACTTTTTATTTAAAGATGCAAATATTTTTACATACTTTTTATATACTTGGCATACATAATAAATTATGTATTTTTATATGGGCTTCTTTTTTCTTTAATATAATAATACAAGAAATATAAAAATATTATAATATTTATTCTGATGTTACTCCTGTTCAATATCTCCTCTAGTTATTTTTTTTCTTAGAACGGATTAGAATTAATAGATTCGTCATACTCACGAAAACATTTGCGAAAATACTCAGAGCTAATTAAATTGTGTAGTAATTATCAAAAAAAGTCTTACAGCGATTTTGCACAATCCCGTTTATAATATCATACAAAAATAACCTTTTTAAAAAAATCGTCTTTTGTACGCCTCATGCAAATGTTATAGATAACGTTATATCGAATTTTACAATTACTTTATATTTCAACGTTGTTAATATGTTCAAGTTTTGCATGTATTTTAAATGTAAATGCAAACTTTATTAGTTCTCTTAAATAATACCTGTCTTAGTTACAACGTTTAATAATCAGAAGATACGAATTTGTAAATTTAAATATATTTTTGCCCGCTGTTATATGATTTATATGTCACGATGCTGTTATCTTGAAACTATATATTGGAAGGGCTGATTGTTGTCCTCAACACGTATCTTTTTATTCGTTTTTGCTGATCGTTCTACTGCAATAAGCATACGTAGATTATATTGTATTGTGTTGTATACTAGTGTCGTATATAAATCTGTAATTAAACTTGTAAAAATATTTAAAAACTGGAATCTTATTGAATTTTATGTGGATAAAATCAACAAATAGAAAAATATTTCTTTATGCGTAAGTATAGATTTATTTTCTAGATACTTTTAAATGGTCATTTCGTATAAACGTATAGATTTCGAACAAAAAAGAATAGATAAATATTGGAGACACTTTCTTTCTTTTACTTTATTCAGACTGATTATAGCTCTTCTAGTATACATATATGTTTTAAGATTGACATGTACTTATTCGATAGGTAATATACATATAACATCGGCCTATTAACCCTTTAAGACCCAATGTACATTCCAATATACACATAATTAAGAAATTCATAAAAATTGCTTTGAGTATCAGATAAGTTTAAAACTTATGGAATCATCATTGTAGAAGTATAAGCTGATGCGAAAAAATTTACGGGGCATTGAATCTTAATTTCGATACGTTTCTGAAGGAAATTATGTAATGAAAAATCCAGAAATTTAAAGACATCAATTCTCAACTTTTCAAATTGTTTTTGGATACATGAAATGCAGTTTGCGTAAAACGAAAAATTTCCTCAGTTTCAGAGAGATTTCAAGTATTAAAAAAAATTTTTATTAGTTTAGAATATATGTATATGATAATAGTGAGCCGTATCATAGAAAATTATCACGTGTTCATTACAATGTGAGTGTGTTTATATTTACGACCTAAACATCATATTGCGGAGAATAGAAAACATAAGAAATGTAGGACTCGGCCACGCTATTTAGTATCTCGCGATCGTGAGTGTTACGCATACGGTATCGTAGAGCTTGTCCTGATTTATCATATACTGTAATAGTTTATTGAACTGTATATTGTTGGTGAGACATTATTCTTTTTGAGTTACTAAAATTACAAAAAATAAACTGTTTTTTGACAATTTATTTCATTTTTGTTCTGTTTTTAAGATGTTTTGATCAAAATTTATTGAAACTTTTTTTTACTTATATTTCTTCTTTACTTATATTTACTTCTCAACTAACTTGATGAAAAAAATTGAAAAACAAAAGTAAGCTTTTTGATTAAAAAAATATGTATCTGTCACAAAAAATAATTTAAAAACAACTTTTTACATCTTACCGAATCCTATTAATAGACACCCAGTGTATATTGGAACGTACATGTTCATAATTTCTCATAAACATTACGAAAAAATCTAAAAAAAATTCAAGGTCTATATATGTATATTGGGGATGTAAGTAATTAAAAACCATCAAAAAATTTTTTTTAATCGTTAGAAAAAATTCAGGTTTGATAGAGTTAATTAAATATTTCATTTACAATCTACATTAATAAAAAAAAAATTGCGTGGAGTTTTATTTGATATAGATCAAATATGCATTTTTGAGAACAATCACATTGCAATATTGATCAATATTTTTTAAATAAAATAAATATGGTAAATATAATACAATATAATATAATAAAATACAATATAATAATAACCTCTGATTTTTTTAATTTTAACAATTTATGTATTTTAATGCGTAAAATATTTTCCAAAAAAAAATTTTTTATTAATGTCTCTTTTTTAAAGTTTTTAAGGTTTTATGATATTAGTAATTAGACGAGAGCAGTACTATTTACCTAAAGGCATATTTACCTAAGATATTCTGTATATTATTCATTACAAATAAAGAAACATATATGTGGATAAAAAAAAACAATCATACAAATAAGAATGAATATTTTATTAAATTATCAACGATAATGAATAAGTCTACAGTAAACTGTGCTTATTGTTAACAGTAAAATGAAGGCGATTGCTGAAACAACATTTTGGATAGCTTGCTTCTTAATTTTGTATATCACCGCACCAACAAAAACTGCAAGGATCTTGGCGATTGTTCCAACACCATCCTACAGTCACCAACTTCCTTATCAACCATTATGGGCCGCTCTGAGCAAAAAAGGACATAAAATAGTCGTTATAACAACAGATCCGATCAATGATCCTAGTTTGACCAATTTGACAGAAATCAATATGCACTCTATCTATAAGTTATTAAAAAGATTAGACTTCGTCAGAATCGGAAGATCTCACTCGTGGTTACAAACATCACGTATACACCTGTGGCCTCTATTTGGAGAAATAATAGAGTATATTTTCAAGCATCCAAAAGTACGTGAGATATATGCACCGGATAGCGATGAAAAATTCGATATAGTAATTGCAGAAGTTTTCAATTCACCTGGTCTATATGCCTTGGCGCATAGATTTAAAGCACCTCTTATAGGTAAGAATAATAATATATATCGAATTATTATACAAAAGTTATATTTAAAATTTATTTTATATTAGCAAAAATATCGAAAAGAGCAATAAGTTGTACCAACTTTAAACTTTTTAATATCATATACCTTCGTATTTGTATATAAACTCCAAATTAATATTCTATTTACATAATTTTCATATTCCTAAAAATAGTTAAAAAATATAATGTCATGTGCCATTTATTTTAATGTCAATATGTTCATTAATTCCTTTGCGTCATTAATATTTAATTCGAAGAAACATAAAAATTGTATTAAATCTGAAAGTGAAAGTTATTAGCATGATTATATTTGTCGTGTATTTTGATATCTATTGTATTTATATGGTTATAATAACTATTTATATAATTTTTTAAAAACAAATCTTGTTCAAATTAATCGTATTAAAGAACTCATTATTTTTATTGACATATATTACATTACGTATTACGTTTATACTTATTTATAGGAGTGGTAACATTTGGATTGTACAACGTTAATTATTACCTGCTCGGTGCACCTATTTTACCATCACATCCTTCAGCTTGGGAAATGGTTGATGACACTGGTTTTAATCTGTCATTATGGCAAAGAATAAAGAATTTTGTTCGTCAATGGTATCACATATATTACGTAATAAATTATTGTTATCCTGAACAACAAGTGATAGCAGAAAGATATCTCGGAAAAGATATACCAGACATAAGGGATATGGAAAGAAACATAAGTGTTGTTTTCCAAAATCAACAAGAAGCTATCTCGTTTGTTAGACCAATGACATCTAATATTTTAACATTTGGAAATTTTCATACTTCAAGAAAACCCGCGGCTTTACCGAAGGTAAGCATTGCATTCACATTATATACACTTAAAAATTTATCACTAAAAAAATTATATTTTGTATTTATGGTATATCTAACATCAATTTTCATACGTATATTTTTTCTTCACAGTATATGCATATATTAAAATCAAATAATTATTTTGTTTTAGAACCTGAAAGAATTTATAACAGATGCACCGAACGGATTTATCTACATGAGTCTAGGCACAAATGTCAAGATGTCTTCGTTTCCAGAATATGTGCAAATCATATTTCGAGATGTATTTGGAAGTTTACCGTATAAAATTCTATGGAAACATGACGGCGATTTGCTATATAAACCTGATAATGTCTATATCGATAAATGGTTTCCTCAACAGAGCATTCTCGGTAATTGTATAATGTCATGATTCAGGCAAATTAATAAAAATATATTTATATAATATATTTACATATCACTCATTCCAATTTCCGTTTTACAGCTCATCCAAATATTAGATTATTCATATATCAAGGTGGACTTCAAAGCTCGGAAGAAGCTGTTTATTATACAGTACCACTCATAGGATTACCAATATTTTGCGATCAACATACTCAAGTTAACAAAATGGTATCTTTAGAAGTTGCGAAACATTTAAATATTTGGGATTTATCAAAAGAAAGTCTAAACGCATCGATAATAGATATAATAAGCGATAAAAGGTAATCATTCTTCTACATAAGTATCCTCTTGTGTTATATTATTAATTATTTTCGTAAATAAGTAGAAGTCTAATTGTCTAAAAAATGTTTAATTGTCATAGAAATCTGATCTGCACAACATTATCTTAAACATACAAGATTTTTATACAAAATTTTATTTTATATATTTTAAAATATATATTGTTACTTTTCTTTAGATATAAACAAAGAATGATCGAAGTTAAAGCATTAAATGAGGATAAACCTTATGATTCTTTGGAGCATCTAATATGGTGGATCGAATTCGTTATCCGTCATAAAGGTGCTTCTCATCTTCGTACCGGTGTCGCTTATGATTCTTGGTATCAAAAATACGAAATGGACACGATAGCAGTTATATCAATTTTTATATTCGTAACATTAGTATGTACATTGATTATTATTTATAAATTGTTAAAAATAATATTTTACCTTATGAAACCGTCAATAGTTACTAAGAAAAAGACCAATTAATTTTTGACATATTATACTTATATTATAAAAAACAATTATTACAACAATATAATATAATTATTACAACAATATAATTATATTACAATTAAATAATATAATATAATTATATTACAATTATTTAACAATAGAATTAAAGTACCAAAATATTGTTTAATACAATTTAACGGATTATATATTAGATTTAATATTTATATTTACAAATACCCAAACATTTTGTTTCCAAAAATGAAAAATTATAAAATAAAATTATTTAAAAATAACACTAAATTTTTGATAGAAACAGAAATTAATTTATTCATTAAGAAATTATTGTGTCATTACAATTCATATTAGTTGGATGAATTTTTTGTTTTATCCAATACTTATTACAATAAGTATTACGATTCATTATATAATAGAAATGTTAATATACAAATTTTTGATATTTCTTTATATAGATATATAAAATTTTTTTATATAGATAAATAAAGTCGAATTACAGAATACCGTTTATTGCGGGTATTCCTTATATGTATAATATTCTATAATAAATTATTATTCTACACCAGACGGTGATTTTATTCTATATTCTATATGTAAATATCTTATAAATTAACTCAAACAATCAGTAATTCGTAACATATATAAAAATATAAATAATATAATAAATAATGCGTTGCTACAATAAACTCATTTCTCTTTCGTGAGCTCTATGCACGCGAGAATACGAATGTATCAATGCGGGTGATCAAATATTCTTTCTAAATCATTTATTTTAAAGCATTGGATGGATCTATTATATGATTAACTTCTGTTTTTGACAGTTTACGTAGTTCCAATAATTGGTATCAATACATTTTTTACTATTCAATATTTTCGATATCTCCTTGCAATATTTTAAAACAAAAAAATAATAAAAATTTCTAGTACATTGATTTTTTGTTTATGGTACTTTATACGTACTTTTCAAAAATGAGATGTGTGCACGCGAAAAATAAACTTTAAATTAATATCCTACAAATAGATAAGAGCAATAAATCCGAAAGAAACACATTAAGAATAAATTAGTACTTATTTGTGCAGTACACGGACTTTTCTTAAAGATAGAGTTGATAGATTTATAGATATCATAGAGGTTATGGAGTTAATATTATTTCAAACATTTATTATTATTGCGTACGTTACTAGTATTACTAATACATTTAAATTTACAGTATATAATCTAAATGTAAATGCATATTTTATTACGTCTTTTAAGTAATAAACTTTTTACGCATAACTTATGCAGCAATACTAAACAAAATCGTAAAACTCGCATAACCCGTTTTCGTAAGATTCATAAGAACTTATGAGTAGATCTTCAATTCTATGCATACTATATGTCTTACTGTATTTTATGCATACTGTATCTCTATGCTCAGTTTTTTACGATCGCTTCGTAAGCTACGACTTTACAATTTTATGATTGATTCAAAAATTTGCTTAGAATTGCAACTTGTTCCGATAATTAGATAACACGAGCATATTATATTCATAGAATTCAAATATATATTGCGAACAGTTGCAAGTTGCATGAAGTGTGGGAATCATGTATAATGTTGTCAGTTAATATTTAGCCAATAGGTAAGAAACAACGTCGTACTATTAATTAATCATTCCTCTTATTTTGGATACAAAATAAGATCTAGGCATGTTTAAAAAAAGCTGTAATAGTGTATGTACTCTGTATTTAAAGTGAAACAAAAATGTACGTTTACAATTTGATGAACACGAAATGGGAAGTTTTAATGCACAGAGTCCAATCTAGCAATAAAAAACAAATTTATAATTTGTGCAGTGGATTATTTTAGTGGAAATCAAATATGAGAATACTTTAGAGAATACACTTTAGAGAATAATAGCCTTGCAACATTCTTCACCATATTTTATTATAATAATGAGCTATTCTGTACGTACAAATCACTATTCATTATAAATAAAAATATATATAAACTTTAAACAGATAGAAGGAACAGAGTAATCATACAAATAAGAAAAAATTTTATGTATTATTTTTATAACAAATAATTTAAGAAATTTTCAACAATATGAATTATATTTACACTAACTAAGCTCTGCTTGTTATTGACAGCAAAATGAAACCGATTTTTGAAACGACGTTTTGGACAGCGTGCTTTTTATGCATCGCCGCACCAATAGAAACTGCTAGAATCTTGGCGATTGTTCCATCACCATCCTACAGTCACCAAATAGCTCTTCGATCACTATGGATCGCTCTAAGCAAAAGAGGACACGAAATAGTCCTTGTAACGACCGATCCGATCAACGATTCTAACTTAATCAATTTAACAGAAATAAGTTTACAATCTAGCTACGAAGCAATGAAAAAAGTGAATTTCGCTAAAAACATAGTAGAAGGATCTCACGTGTGGCTAAATTCAATACGTACACAATTCTGGCCTTATTTAAGTGGAGACATAACAGAAAACATATTTAAGCATCCTACAGTGCGTAAGATGTACGTATCGAATAGTGAACAAAAATTCGACGTAGTAATTGCAGAAATTACACACACACCTGCTGTATCTGCCTTGGCGCATAGATTTTCTGCACCTCTTATAGGTAAGAATAATAATATACATGAAATTATTATACAAATGTTTAATTTAAAATTCATGATAAGTTAGCGAAAATTACAAAAATAATCGTTTGAATAAAGAAAGCTAATTTAACTTACAATTTTTAATATCATATATTCCCATATTTTTATATAAACTGCACATATACACTTTTTTTAGTAAGTTTTAGGCATGCGTCTTCATATCTATTTGNTTTAATGTCGAAATAATTCATACTTTGTATTATTATTAGTAATTATCTATCTGCAATATCTTTGCTATATTAAAAGGTACAAAAAATACTATGATATATATTATAAAATATTACAAATAATATAATATTATAATTTCTAAAATTATAATATTATATTGTTTGTAATATTTTAAAATCAATATCAAGAGAGCTACAACATATTAGTAATAATTCTTTATGTGTGGTGATGCTTTAGAGATTTGCTGATTCAAGGTCACTTCCATTTTTATTTAATTTTCCAACTTCCATTTTTATTAAATAGCATTGCTGGTTTATCCTTAACCTTAATGTAATATCGAATGTTCACATTTCAAAGTGACTGATAATATCGAGTCATTCGATATTAATTAAAGAGTAAAACAAAGGTATATAATAATATTTACACAATTTTCTAAATTAAAATTTTCTTTAATTTGCTATAAATTTAAAAAACTTATTATCCTTATTTATATACATTTTATTATGTACTTTACTACGTTCATATTTATTTACAGGTGTGATAACATATGGATTGTATAGTACTAATCATTACATACTCGGTACACCTGTTTTGCCATCACATCCTTCAACTTGGGAAATGGATGATGACACTGGTGTTAATCTGTCATTATGGCAAAGAATAAAAAATTTTATTCGTCAGTGGTATCACATATATTACACAATAAATTATTTTTATTCCGAACAACAAGCGATAGCGGAAAAATATCTCGGAAGAAATATACCAGACATAAGTGATATAATAAGAAACATAAGTTTTGTTTTCCAAAATCAACAAGCAGTTCTCTCGTCTGTTAGACCGACATTACCTAATGTTTTAGCATTTGGAAATTTTCATATTTCAAGAAAACCGGCAGCTTTACCAAAAGTAATCATTGCATTCAAAATACATATATCTAAAAGTCCATCGTTTAAAAAATTATACGTTTTACTTCCTGCATATTTAAAATCAATTTTTATATGTATATATTTTTCTCAAATACATTTATTTTAATCGAACAATTATTTCATTTTAGAACATAAAAAAATTTGTAGCAGATGCATCGAATGGCTTTATCTATATGAGTTTAGGCACAAATGTCAAGATGTCTTCGTTTCCAGAATATGTGCAAATCATATTTCGAGATGTATTTGGAAGTTTACCGTATAAAATTCTATGGAAACATGACGGCGATTTGCTATATAAACCTGATAATGTCTATATCGATAAATGGTTTNCTCAACAGAGCATTCTCGGTAATTGTATAATGTCATGATTCAGGCAAATTAATAAAAATATATTTACATATTATACATATTTACATATCACTTCATTACTCATTCCAGTTTCCGTTTTACAGCTCATCCAAATATTAGATTATTCATATATCAAGGTGGACTTCAAAGCTCGGAAGAAGCTGTTTATTATACAGTACCACTCTTAGGATTACCAATATTTGGCGATCAATATGCTCAAGTTAACAAAATGGTATCTTTAGGGATTGCAAAACGTTTAAATATTCTAGCTCTATCGAGAGGAAGTCTGAATGCATCTATAACAGATATAGTAAATGATAAAAGGTAATCATTTTCCTATTTAAACATTCTGTTATGTTACGTTATTAATTATTTTCGTAAATAATAGGAGTCTATTCGTCTCAAAAATGTTTAATTAAATATCATATAGAAATTTGATCTGCGTAATATTATCTTAAACATACAAGTTTTTTATATAAAACTTTATGTAAAGTAAAATATACATTGTTACTTTTCTTTAGATATAAACAAAGAATGATTGAAGTTAAAGCACTAAATGAGGATAAACCTTATGATCTTTTGGAGCATCTAATATGGTGGGTCGAATTCGTTATTCGTCATAAAGGTGCTTCTCATCTTCGTACCAGTGTCGCTTATGATTCTTGGTATCAAAAATACGAAATGGACACGATAGCAATTATATCAACTGCTATATTCGTAACGTTAGTATGCACATTAATAATTATTTATAAATTGTTAAAAATAATATTTTACCTTTTGAAACCGTCAGTAGTTACTAAGAAAAAGACCAATTAATTTTTGACATATTATACTTATATTATAAAAAACAATTATTACAACAATATAATATTATAATTATATTACAATTAAACAATATAATATAATTATATTACAATTATTTAACAATAGAATTAAAGTATTAAGATATTGTTTAATACAAACATTTAATGGATTATACATATATTATATTTAATATTTATATTTACAAATATCCAAACATTTTGTTTCCAAAAATAAAAAATTATAAAACAAAATTATTTAAAAATAACACACTTCTTGACAGGAATAGCGATTAATTATTCATTAAGATATTTTTGTGTCATTACAATTCGTATTACTTGGATGAATTTTTTATTTTATCCAATTTTTATCACAATCAATAAATATTACGAATCATTACATAATAGAGAAATTAATATACAAATTTTTGATATTTTTTATATAGAATACAGTCGAATTACAGAACACCGATTGTTGCGGGTATTCCTTATATGTATAATATTCTATAATAAATTATGTGTATAATATTCTATAATAAATTATTATTTTACAATGATTTTATTTTATATTCATGTAAATACCTTATAAATTAACTCAGACAATCAGTAATTTGTAACATATATAAAAATATAAATAATAAATAATATAATAAATAATGCGTTGCTACACTAAACTCATTTCTCTTTCGTGAGCTCTATGCACGCGAGAAATCGAATGTATCAACGCGGGTGATTCAGATAATCAAATATTCTTTCTAAATCATTTATTTTAAAGCATTGGATATCTATTATATGATTAACTTCTGTTTTTGACAGTTTATGTTGTTCCAATAACTATCAATACATTTTTAACTATTCAATATTTTCGATATCTCTTTGTGATATTTTAAAGCAAAAATATAATAAAAAATTCTAGTACATTGGTTTTTTGTTTACGGTACTCTATACGTACTTTTGAAAAATGAGATGTGCGCATCATGCGAAAAATAAACGTTAAATTAATATACTGCGAATAGATAAGGGCAATAAATCCGAAAGAAAGTCATTAATAGCGTTTTCGACTGAATCGGGTTAACCTAACTCAGGTTATTTTCGGCCAATCATAGTTACAATTCTAAAGAATGGAATAACCGTGACTGGTCAGTTCTAAAAAAAAGAGCCTAAAATCGGTTAACCCTGTTTCAGTCGAAAACACCATAAGAATAAATTAGCACTTACTTGTGCAGTATACATGAACTTTTCTTAAAGATAGAGTTGATAGGTTTATAGATATCATAGATTATGGAGATAATATTATCTGAAACATTTATTATTATTGTGTACGTTACTAGTATTACTAATATATTTAAATTTAGAATAGAATTATAATCTAAACGTAAATGCATATTTCATTACGTCTTTTAAGTATTGAAGTTTTTAAGCATAAATTAGTTGAAACCTTGTTCCGATAATTAGATAACATGAGCATATTTATAGAATTCAAATATATACATTACGAACAGTTGCAAGTCATGAAATGTGGGAATAATGTATAATGCTGCCAGTTAATACTTATGTCTCTTATCTTGAATATAAAATAAGATCTGCATTTAAAACAGTTGTACTAGTGTATGTACTCTGTACTTAAAGTGAAATAAAAGTGTATGATTAAAATTTGGTAAAAACGAAATGGGAAATTTTATTACATAGAATCCAATCTAGCAATAAAAACAAATTTTTAATTTGTGCAGTAAATTATTTTAGTCGAAATCAAATATTAGAGAATAATATTTTAGAGAATAATAGCCTTGCAACATTTTTCAACATATTTCATTGCAATAATAAGCTATTCCATATGTGCAAATCACTATTCATTATAAATAAAAAAATATATAAACTTTATACGGATAAAAGGAACAGAATAATCATACAAATAAGAACAAATTTTATATATTATTTTATAACAAATATTTTTATAACAAATATTTTAAGGAATTCTCAATAACATGAATTATATTTACACTAAGATCTGCTTATTATTGACAGTAAAATGAAACCGATTGATTTTTGAAACGACGTTTTGGATAGCATGCATTTTATGTATCATCGTACCAAACTGCAAGGATCTTGGCGATTATGCCAATGCCATCCTACAGTCATCAAATATCTCTTCGATCACTATGGACCGCTCTAAGCCAAAGAGGACACGAAGTAATCCTTGTAACGACCCATCCGATCAATAATCTTAACTTAATCAATTTAACAGAAATAAGTTCACCATCTTGCTACGAAGCAGTAAAAAAAATGAATTTCGCTAAAAACGTAATGGAAAGAACTCACGTGTAGCTAGATACAATGCATACACAATTATGGCCTTATGTATGTCAAGCCATAACAGAAAATGTTTTTAAGCATCCTACAGTGCGTAAGATGTATGTATCGAATAGTGAACGTAAATTTAACGTAGTAATTGGAGACATTACATACTCATCTGCTATATCTGCCTTGGCATATAGATTTAATGCATCTCTTATAAGTAAGAATAATATACACAAAATTATTCTATAAGTGTTTAATTTAAAATTCATAATAGGTTAGCGAAAATTACAAAAACAATCATTTGAGAAAAGAAAGCTAATTTAACTAGTAATTTTTAATATCATATATTTTTATATTCTTATATGAACTGCACATTTATATTTTTTTTAAGTAAGTTTCATGTGCGTAAAGTTTTTTTTAGTTAAAATGTCATTTTCAAATCAACAATAATATTCTCATACACTGTTAAAAATATACTGAAAATTCAGTCAAAATAATGACTGAGTCATAAGAAAAACGCACTTGAAAAAAGTTTCAGTCATTTTAAGTTGGATTTTCAGTCAAATTTACTAGTGTTTCAGAATGTCTCTAATTATTACGACTTACCGAATATTCAGACTTACTTTCTCTTAAATATCAGTTAAGAATTTAACTGAAAATTCAGTCACACTGACTGTAAATAACTTCAGTCAATTTTGATTGATTTTTAAGAGACATTTTTCTAACAGTGTATATAAGCAAAAATATAAAATTTTCTTTTAAGATTTTGATAATCTTAAACAGATAATAACTTGCTCACTTAAAGAAATTTCGTTTCTGTTTAAGATTATCAAAATCTTAAAAGATTTTATATTTTGCTTATACAGGGTAANTGTGGCATAAATTTTCGTGAGCAGGTAGAGCGGACGAAACTGAGTCGAAAAGTTCTCTACCATTTTGCAATTTTCGCAATAGGTAACGAGATATTAATGATTAAAATTAAAAATCGCTGTATTAGCCCGACCCTCCGCCAAATACAAGCGCGCGGCGAGATACGACCGCCCAGCGTCATTGTTCCCAAGATCTTGAGAAGTTGTTTACTACACGCGGCAATACCTAAAAGCGGCGGTTTTGAGCTGCAATTGTCCCCCTATTTTTTGCCATTTGTTAACTATTGCGAAAATTGCAAAATGGTAGAGAACTTTTCAACTCAGTTTCGTCCGTTCTACCTGCTCACGAAAATTTATGCCACAATTATGGGACACCCTGTATATGAGAATATTATTGTTGATTTAAAATTAATGTTTTTTCCATGTAACCACCGTTGTGATTGCTATTTCTTAAAATTCAATATTCAGACAAACTTACCGAATATTCAGACATACTTTCTTTTAAAAATCAGTTAAGAATTTAATTGAAAATTCAGTCACATCGAATGTAAATAACTTCAGTCTGTTTTAACTGATTTTTAAGAAACATTTTTCTAACAGTGATGTTAACAGAATAAAAACTATATCAAAACATGTAAAAAATAAAGAAAATCTGTAATAAATTATTAATCATCGTTTAACACGTTATACATATATGTATAAGGAAAAAAGACGAGTATCAATAACAACAAAAATTTTACAAAATAATTTTTAAATTTATTAAAATTTTTTCTTATGAAGTATATGAACTTACTATAGAATGCAATAGAAAATTATGTAATTTAGAAATTGTAATGTGCTATTTATATTCCTAATATAACAAATAAATATGAGTAACGTTACATAATTGCCACAATTAAATTGCGCATATTTTAGATTTATGTCCCTGTCATCAATAATTGTTCATTGAAATATAATTCATGTCATCTAAATAATTATCATAATGGAAAGTCGAAGACTATCTGAATTTCGTGTAATAATATATAGAATAATTTTAATGGAAGCAGTGTAATACTGCATAATTGAAGATAACGGATTGTAATAAATTTTAAACGTAATCTGTTCATTGTATGAAGAAAAAATTAATGTGCAGTTGTAATGTTTACGTATGGTGCAGATGAATTATCTGTGTTCAAAGTTAACCTCAGTGATACATTAATTGTTATTTAATATTTAGGATATTACCATTTGTTATAACATTTTTATTATCTGTAAACATTTGGCAAACATTTGTTATATTAAGAATATAAATAGCACATTACAATTTTAAATTACATAATTTTCAATTGCATTCTACAGTAAGTTCAAATAGTTTATGAGAAAAAATTTTAATAAATTTAAAAATTATTTTGTATAAAATTTTTGTTGTTATTAATACTCGTCTTTTTTCCTTATACGTATATGTATAAATGTATCCCAATGAAAAACGGTTGGTCAAATCAATATCGTATCGATACTGATTCAATGCTTTGTATCGAAAAAGCATCAACTCGATATCGATGTCTTTTCGATATTCATTTCTCACTGGGATATATTTATAATCCTTCCTTAATAATCTTATTCAATCAGAAATTCAGTTCTAGCTACGACATATCGCGATTGCTGAATTATTTCTAAGATCTATTAAGAACTGTTGATCCAGATCTATTATGAGATTACAAACAGAACTATTGGTTTCTATTATAAAATTTTTGGGTTTTCAAAATGAGATGCCAATTATACCAAAGATACTACGTTAGTGATATATTTTAAGAATGACTATAAATTCATTTTAATTCCTAAATTAATACAACAACTAATTTGTTTAATATGTTTCATTCAGGATATCGTTATACATTTTTCGACAATTTTTAAATTCTTTCGTTTTACGAGCAATAAATAGCAACATAACGTATTTTACGAGTATTTGATTGCAAAAACAGTTTAATGATAAACTTATATGTTAATTTTTTGTTTTTGACAATTTTTGCTTTCATGCGGTTACAACAACTGGTATCTGTATATTCATAACCATGCATTATTTTTGATATTTCCTTGCAGTATTTTAGACATTAATAAAAAATTCTAATACATTCGATTTTTATTTACGGTACTCTATAGATATTTTTTGGGAATGGGATACGAGCGTCATATGAAAAACCGA
This sequence comes from Tetramorium alpestre, assembly GCA_021460005.1. Taxonomy (NCBI): domain Eukaryota; kingdom Metazoa; phylum Arthropoda; class Insecta; order Hymenoptera; family Formicidae; genus Tetramorium; species Tetramorium alpestre. The sequence continues at coordinate 999,529 of JAJVSH010000023.1, forward strand.
CATTTTACGGAATGGATAAGTACAATAAATCTGAGAAAAATACATTAAGAATAAATTAGCACCTATTTGTTCAGTATGCCTGGACTTTTTTTAATGATTTGAATGCTGAAGTTATAGCGATTATAGATAATGAAGGTAATGTCACATCAAAAATTTATTATTATTTAGTACGTCAACATTACTAATATATTTAGATTTAAAATATGTATTCTAAATGTAAATGAATGTTTCATTATGTCCATTAAAAAGTGCATAACTTATTTGAAACTTTATTCTGATATCATGAGAATATTTATAGAATTCAAATACATTTTTGTATGCAGTTGTGTGCAAGTCACGAAGTATGAGAATAATTAACGCTGTTACCAGTTAATATTTACCGGTTAATTAAGGAACAACTTTATACTATTAATTAATCATTTCGCTTATGTTAATCACAAAATAAGATTTTTATAACAAATATATACACACTGTAATAAAAGTGAAATAAGTACCTGCATTTGTTTAAAATTTGGCAAAACCGAGATGGAAATGCACAAACAATTGAACAATGAAAAACAAATTTCTAATTTGAGTACTAAATTATTTGTTACAGATCAAATGCACTTTTAAGAACAGTCGCTTAACTATATTGTTCAACATTGCAACAGTTGCTTAACAACATTCTTTAACATTGGCATTGCAATAATAAGTTAAATATTAAGTAGGTGTTCTCTATTCATTATAAGGAAATATATGTATAAATTTTATACGGATAAAAAGAATAGAATGTTCATACAATAGAATACAATACATACAATAGAATATGTTCATACAATAAAAACAAATATTTTTTTTATTATTAATGTTCACAATTATATTTACATTAAGCTTTGCTTATGATTGACAGTAAAATGACATCAATTTTTGGAACATTATGGACAGCGTGTTTTTTATGCATCGCCGCACCAATAGAAACTGCTAGGATCTTGGCGATTGTTCCAACAGCATCCTACAGTCACCAAATTCCTTATCGACCATTATGGACTGCTCTGAGTCGAAAAGGACACGAAATAGTCCTTATAACAACAGATCCGATCAATAACCCTAATTTAATCAATTTAACAGAAATCAGTATATTATCTAATTACAAAGAAATAAGAAAACTAAATTTCGTTAAAAATTTAGTGGAAGAGAATCGAATGTGGTTAAATTTCATACGGGAATACAAATTTATATGGCATGCAATAGCAGAAAACGTTTATAAACACCCAAAAGTACGTAACATGTATCTACCGGACAGTGAACAAAAATTCGATGTAGTAATTGCAGAAATTTTTGAGACACCTAGCTTATATGCCTTGGCACATAGATTTTCTGCACCTCTTATAGGTAAGAATAATAATATACATGAAATTATTATACAAATGTTTAATTTAAAATTTATTTCATACCAACAAAAATGTCAGAGAAAACCATTAAAAAAATGAAGGATATTTTAATCTTTAATTTTGAACATTTCATATTTTCATATGTATATTATATTTAGATGAG
>JAJVSH010000023.1:1041888-1203685 GCA_021460005.1 Tetramorium alpestre
ATATATATACATATATATAGGTATATGTATACTTTCTAATTCTCCACAACATATAAAATATAAAATACCACAAATAAAATTATATCTCAAATTTTGATACAATTATAAATTGTTTAAAGTGAACTTATAGGCCGGTATTCATAGCTAATTCTTATATTTAAAATTATCTTAAGTACAGTCTTATGTGGTTCTAAACCAATCACAAAGCCGAATTAGCATTTTAAGATATTACTTAAGACGATCTTGAAATAAGAACTGACTATAAAGAATTTGAGTAGTAGGTCAAATATAACACATTATTTTATTAAGTCTTTTATAAAAGTGTAATTTCTGAAAGAAAAAATATATATAAAATAATGTATATTAAAATATTTTAATTATATATTTGTCCGTGATACATTTTTTATTTCACTAGAAAAATTAATCTTCTTCTCAAATCTTCTTCTCAAATTTATCTTCTATTTTTGAATGCGGTGATCCCACATTTGGTCCGAATTGACCAGTCAATAGAAAATCGAAGATGTCCAAACTCTTATTTGGGAGTTTCTATAGCTGTCCTATTCTATTCTACCCCTATCGCGGCGGTGAACCTCTATCTAGCCGGATAACAAGAGAACCGCGTATTACCAACCGTGAGGGTTGATCGATCCACCGGTTGCGCGCGCGCTCGCCGCATGCGCGGAATTAACCCGCCGACACGCCGCGAGTCGCACGCACCCACGAGCGAAAGAAAGAGAGAGCCGCTGCCGACCGATAATACCTGGCGAGGCCCCGGGATCCGTAAATAAACGCACGAGTCTTCCCTTTTTTTTTCCCTCGGGTTCTCACTGACGTGTCGCGGACGCGCAGGGAAGAGGCGCGGGTGTGGCCGCGCGAGGGTGCGTGCGAACGATCGGGTTGTGCGTGCGGTCAGCTCGCGTCAGCGCGCGGCGTGTGCGCGCGTCGTCGTCGCCCGTTGTCGTACGGACGTACCAAGTCGATGATACCATCGACGGCGACGGCGGATGTACGGTGAACGTCAATCCGGCTGGGCTGACTACGCCATCAGGCTGCCGCCACCAAGAGGGGAGGAGGTCTGTCTCGCGTGCCAGCACACATCAATGGTTCAGGTGAGTGCGCGAGGCACCCTTGTGCTAGAGCAGGGGGTGCGCGACCACGTTCATTGCAGTCCGGGGGAATGACGAGTGGCACACGAGTGCGCGACTATCGTGTGCTGACGGCGGAGGAGCGCTGCTGCTCGTCCCTTGCTTGTTGTGTCGCCGTTGTGTTGGCGAACATCAGCTGTGCCCGGTGACGAGCGGACCGGGAGAGATGTCGCCACTCGAGGCGAAACCACCCTCGCCCTCACGTGGTGGTGNTGGAAGTAGTTTTGATTGCTCTTACTTTCCGTCAGTTTTATCTTTTTCCACCCCCCGTTTGCGTATAGCGCGTGGCATCGAGTTATCGATGCGTTGCTAAGGACTTACATCTATCGTGCTGATTTTTAATTAATGTAACAAGTTCCGTGCAATCCATAACGTTGGCAGCTACGCTATGTCGCTTCCTTATTCATAATTTATGACATTGATATACCGCTTTCCTGCGCGCGCGGATATACGCTTCGTCCGTGATAGATGCATGTATGTGCGCTCTGCGTTATTTGTATCCGCTCATGTCACCGATAGCAGTTAAGATATCCATCGATAGACGTTTATGAATTTTTACATCGAGCTATGACATTTTTGTAGGAACTTTATCTCTAACTGCACGCAGAAAATCATGTATTGATAAACAATAAAAACATTACAATACGCGATATTAAATCTGTATTTTAATCGGGAATTTAAATACGGCGCGTCCAAATAGATTTTTTAATCAAATAAATGTGAAATGAAATAAAAATCTCAATAAATCTACACTGTAAATGCTTGTAATAAAATCGTATATGTATATATATGTATATACCAAATACCATTTTAAACTCTTTTAAATTCCGAGCAGCATTAATTGACGAATCGCTTCGTAATCCCTCTAACAAAATCGTATGTTTCAGAGAAAAAAAGAAGGGTTTTGAACACAAAGAGTATTAACACACACGAATCGCCTCGTAATCGGGCTATTCCTACAACAGTGTCTAGCTTCTGGCGATCGCGCGAGTGCAGGGCTATGAAAATCGCGTCCGCACCGTATTCAATATAACTACTAATCCGCGATGACCCCGAGGTGTAGGAGGTAGTCCTTGAAGAAAGGGCGAGGGAGTGCGCGGCTTAAATCCCTATAATCAGTTCCGTAGCGGTCCTTTATGTAAATGGATAATGGTTCTACAGCGGTTGGCTGGGCTCCTAGACGGAGCGAGTACGTTGCTACTGCCGAAGGGCAGTTCATTAACTGCCAGACACCGGGTTCGATGAGAGAACTACGATTCAATGGAGAGAGAAAGAGAGATGGTGAGCGAGGAGGAGTGAGAAAAAGAGAGAGAGAGAGAGAGAGACGAATGGGCGCGCGCGGCATGGCTTTGAAGTGGTAGGCGCCTCGCGGGCGTCCAGCGTGGAACAATGAGAATTATCTTCTATTTCTCTACGTTCGCTCTTCTCCCTCGGCATCCGTTTATGCCCATCCATCCCTTGACACGCGCGCATCTATACAAGAATACGCTCCGTTGATTGGGACGCTTTAGGCGAGGCAATAATCGTGCCGGTTATCTGGTCCTGCAAAAGCCATCTTAATGAGTTGACAGCGGACGAAAAGTGTTAATACACAGTACTTTCGTATTCATTTCGAATGTTCGATGGTTCCGTGATATCGCGATGGAAAATTGTCGGTTCGTATTAATTGTGTGAAGAAACGAGGCGATTCGATTTCCGTCTGAAATGGTGAATATATTATAAGTAAATAGATTAAAAGAGAGAAATGAATATTGCCGAGCGAACAGTTCGTATTATGCCGCTTATCTAACCAGATAGAATTACTCGATATGAACTTCGTTACAATCTATATCATCGCTTGAGAATTTTCACGACGGTTTAATTTCTTTACGCGCATTGTATGTGGGAACTGCTCCAAATTAGAACGATACTAGATTGTACTGTGTATGTGTCGTGCTTTCAGAACGAACAATTAACGTTAAAGATACACTGTTCATTATTGCAATCGCAATTGTTTCCGCGTGATAAATTCTTTTCCTTTATTTTTCTTGAAAGAGAGCAGTGATCTCTATAAAATGTTGCTAATATTTTACACGTTACTGTGCAAGTTTTATATAGAAATTTATATAACGTGGTTTAAGAAAAGCCAATGCGTGCGTGATTGCCCGTAATCTAAAAGTAGATTATGATGATGGCAGCTTACTTAATGACTCCCTATCGCAATAATCTTTAGCGACATCTAATTATTGTCCGCCTAACGCGTAAACAAAGTTTTCCAAACACGCGAGCGATGATTTTATCCATATTTTACGCTTCCATAAGCCTGTATATTACACGAATGCCCATGTGGAATCGACGGCGGTTTTTTCCTAATTGCAGATTCATCGCGCGTTAATTCGTCCACTCTGCTACGTTGTCCCGTTAATTATCGGCTCGGCTCATCACTTCGCTTGGCAATTATTAACGAATAAATCTAATAATTAACAGCGTTTCATTAACGGCTGCATCGATGCCGACGATTATTTATGTAAACTGTTATTATTTATGTTTTAATTGCAGCACGTTTATTATTCTACGTCGGGTACACTCAAGTCCTTTTTGCAACCAGCTAGTCGATGAGTTCGTAATGGTTTACGCTAATGATTTTTGCGCAAGTACTAACAATAGAAGCGTTAAGTTTGCCATGTTAAATGATAATAATTATTACGCTCGCAAATATTAAAGAAGATTATTACTCATTGAATATATAATCGTTCCTAATATGTAATCATTCATTCATTAAAATTTATTAGTGTTGCGTGTTTTATGTATACATATATAAAAACGAGTGCACATTTAGCAGAAAAAATTAAAAAGTTCTACATTTCGATTTTTCTTTTTTTAATACATGGTATTTAATACAATTTCTTTCACTACATAGTTCCAACTTTTCATTTTGTTCATCGATGTTCTCACAATAATTCGCCGTTAATGAATGATAAATAATGTTTGATAAAATGTTCTAGCCATCTGAAAACTTTCCATAACCTATTTCTACAATGAATAATTATACATGCATAGACACACAAAATGTTAGGAATAAACATAGGAAAAAGGTCAAAATATTTTTAGTAATTTTACTAGACAGTTTTATTTTACACTTTTTATTTGATCAATTGTTTTGTTCTCGACAATGCAAAATTTCAATTTTTATGTAGTTGTCAGAAATGTTAAGCGTGCTATTCTGAAATAGGATTTATTATTGTATCATTATAATTTGTAAATGCTACGGATATTGATTATTAGTCAGCACGATCTGTTATTTGAGACACATTTAGAACTACGGTGTGATCAGATACGTCCAGAATATAAATACATTGTCGAATGTTCGACGTACCTGGTTTTTCGTTCACGTTACGTCACGTCGTCGAATGAGCTGACGAAAATCAGCGTCCGTATAATCCGCCGGATGCTTGATCGGCCAGCCCGGAGCGAAAATATAGAGTACTCGACGATATACCGACCTCGAAACGACCAATTTATTCGCGGTCGAGTTACCCTTCTGTGCCACTGCTCTCGTTGATAGTATCTCCTGCCAGCGAGCAGCGTCCAAAATCGTTGGTTCGATCTGAACTATCGACCCCCGTGTATTTGGGATGCGAGGACGTTCGATAGAGTTCTCTTTTTCATCCTCTCATCCATCCAATCTCTCGCTCTCTCGCTCGTCAACCTCGTAACTTGTTTGATTTCAATCATTTTCGAGTGTTTTCAATATATTTTCCAAGTGTTTTCGATGCGAGGCTCGCGAGAGCGCGACCAGGTATATTGTTTTATCGTTTCCGGCTGTTTTCAATGGGCTCGGATGCGTGCCGGATATGCGAATCGAAAACGTTGCATTATAGTGGATGCCGAATACCGACATCGCCCGTCTGAAGTCCCTCGGCGCTCTGGACGAAATATTTTTATTTGTTTATATATTAATTTTTTTCGACGATCCGCGCTTCCGTTTTGCACGCTTACACTGGGGAAGGAGGGAGGGCTACCTGTCGTTTTTCATAGAATACACAAATCGGCGCCGATTCTGTATGATGAAGTACAATCTTGGAATACGCGCTGCCTATATCGCGCTAAATTTGATGAAGGGCCCTTATTAAAGAACGAACACACCGCGTGTTTTCGCATATCAATCGCCAAATATAATATTTATAGATTTTGAAATAAGAGATATGCGAGAGAGAGTAATTTAATTTTACGCTCGAAAAATTGTCGAAAAATTTTTTCATATACATATACGCATTGTTGTATATCTGAGAGTACGAATTAAAGTAATTCAGATCGTTCGGTGTTACTTAATTTATTTTTCCTGGAGAAGTACGCAGCTGAATTTACTATTTTATTAAAAGCGTGAGTTTCTCAAATATTTTTTTTCTTTGCTTAATGAAGATTCAACATATTTATTCGGGAATTTAAAGTAAACAATTTTAGGAAGTAAAACACTTCTAATTAGTTTGAAACTTGTTTGCATCTCTTTACATTTGGAGGTAATAAATACATTATTAAATTACATCGCTAAATGTTTCTGTGGATATATATATATATGTGTACTACAACAAAGTAAAAACCGTGTTCACAATTCGCATTTCACGTTTTTAGGATCATTATTTTTATTTATTACGCCCCGACGCATAGTTAATCGGTCGCTGGCTGATTTTGCATGTTTAGCGTTTCGTGTACGAAGTGCAATAATTACTCGCCGAGACAATTCCGAATGACGTAATTTACATGTTTGACTAAATAGAAAACTCGATGAAGTAGGCTTGAGTACCCGTCGCGTCTTCCGCGACGTTCCCAAGTCGTAGACCATTCTTGACGATGCAAAATCTCGTCGCCGGCTGCTAGTGACACGTCTTAGAATCACAGCTTGTTTAATTATCTCAGCAGTTATGCAAAGCAAATACGTGCAACGGCAGGAAAATTGAAGATGCGCTAATTATCGCGTAAAGATGCAAAAAGATGGGTTTACGAGTAAGAATAAGGGGGAGAAAGAAGAAAGTAAGGGGGAGAAAGAAGAAAGAAGAAGACGAAAGGGGGAAAGGTAGTTGCTTAATTGCAGTGGTTTCGCCACTCGACGAGGATGACTCTCGTCCTTAACTCCTATGGCAGTGATGTACTTCTAGTCCCTGCGCGATTTTGCCGTAAGATTCCCTTTCCAAGCATTCCCATCGAAAGCTACTAACTAGCTTTTGCCCTCATATGCAGTTGGTAATTACGGGTAACGTTTCTGGATGACAGATTAAAAGAGTTTCTTGATATTTTGCTGGAGCACTCTCGCAATAGTCTTTAAGAACGAGATATAGGACAATAAAAATAATTAAAAAAAAAATACTTCTAGTCACGTTAGGGCATTTGCAATCCTCGTCTTTTTACCTTTAAAATACCCCTTAAAATATTTCATTTCCTACGTTGCTGTCCGTTGTTATCCAGAGAAAATCAAGCGAATTAAAAGAAAAGGATAAAAATTTAATTTGTGAAGTTACAGATAAGAAATTCATTTTGCAGAGTGAATTTCTATCCATTCCCCTTTTAATCCACTTATTTTTCGCCGATGGAAGATGAAGTAGAAATTTATTAGCAGATAACGAAGTCTAGCATACATTTTTATGAGCAAGCGCACCGCGCGTGCTTAAGTCTTAAGCGCTAGAGATAGACTTAAGGGCGAGAACAAATGAACGATTACACTAAAAGAGTGGCGCCAGAGTGATAAAGTGATTTTTTTATCGGCGTCTGTTTAGCATAAAATGACTCAACGAGGCATCGAGCGTTTTACGTTGCCTTCAATACGATAGACACTGCTCTCGAGAGTTCGATAATACGCACTGTCGTCGACCTATCGTTTCGATCAGGGGCAAAATTCGTTTATTATCGCGGACCGCATCTCTCTCGAATGGCCCTTTTCAGCCGTTGTATCCGATCGTTGGCGGTAAGGAAACGAGACAGGGGTAGGAGGGACGAGTTTCAAAGAATTTCCAATTCTCAGCTTTTCAGTGGCGCCTTCGACGTCGGCGCCCGTGCGCGAGATGGGTTACCGTAATGAATGGTATTCAGTTTATTCTCGAGCTAAGTTACGTTGCTGCGCGCCGACGTTGCATCGGGACGGCGCGGCGCGCAGCCGTTGCATCCAAGCACTGAACCAGAAGTAAAATGGGACTGCGGCGAAATTGAAAGGCGGAATTTAGTCTTTATCCGTTATCTGCACGCGAAACTTCGCACACTCTCTCTCTCTCTCTCTCTCTCTCTCTTTCTCTCTCTTTCTCTCCTTCTTTCCTCCGTTATACATCGGCATTCGGTCTTATTCTTTCATGCCATTTCGCAGCAGCGTACTCCGATACAGAATGGAATTTATTGTATGTTTTTAGAACGGCGAAGTATGAAATCAAAACGAGCGTGTTAAAAAAATGCATCATTGGCAGAGAACGTGGCTTAGCGTACTACGAGATAACAAATCAAGATTGATATCAGGCAAAGTGAATAAAAATAATCTATAGCGAAAAAAGCAATGTGTTTAAATATTAAAAAAAACTTTTCATGCATATACATATATAAATCAATTATTTGATAAGTAACAATAAATGTGTGAATATTGTGCAATAAGAAAACAAACTTATTCTATATGCAACGTATACATATTTCACAAAAATGTGATAAACAATAGTAAAAATATTTGAAACGTAAATACTGTTATTGAAATATACAGAACATATCTACAGAATTTTAACTGTTAAATTAAGGAAAGCAGCAATAATAGGAAGAATTATCGTGAGATATCTTTGAGATCTTTGGTATTCTATATAGACCAGAAATACATTGTATCATTCATTAATTACCTTTTCTATTTAATGCAGATTTATTTACTGTCTTTATCGAAAATATTTTCACGTATTTCGACGTTGCTTAATGAAGAAAATTGAGAGATGAATAATGGATATGAGTAATTATTGATAAAAGAGAGTTCGATAAAAATATTGATTCATTCATTTCCTCATTTTATTAACAACAGGAAGCGTTATCCGGATTTTTCGTCAATCTAACATATGAGGATCTTCCATCGAAAACAGCGAAATCGCGCGTCAGCTCGTGGTTTTTGGACAGCGTCGTGCATAGAACATGCGTCCGTTATCGAAGCCGTCCGGATGGCATCCGGAATGTCGGAATATGAGAAAAAAAATGCACGAGAGTCATTCTGGACCTCTCGTGGTGGTTGAGCGTGCGGAAATGCGATCGTGCTGCATGTGTAGCTATGTTACAAAAGTAATTTCGCACGGATGTGCGAAGGCCGCATGCCGTCACGCACTGTGGAGCAAAACAAACAATCGGCAATCCACTGTCGCCTGTTGAATTATAGAACATTATTGATGAGCGTATAAATGTGAGATTCTGGCGATCACCGTTTCGCGCGAAACCAAGAACGTAAAAGCTCCGAATTTTTAAGAAATTCAATTTCGAGATGTACTCTACTGTTCTTTAATTATCACGGTAATTATAACAAGATTTCGATGTTTAGCTTAAATTAAATCGTGGTTGCGGTTCTTTCGTACAGAGAATCGCGTACGTTGCACGCGCGAGCGTGTAATCACTGTAAAAAGTCACCGGGTTAAAACACAGTCGAGGGAATTTAGTTTCCTGGATGTCTAATTTTCGAAATTGGTTGGGAGATTTTCACAGAGAGGGATTCGATCCGGGTTTTATCGCTGCCCCGGAGCAACACGATCGTTTCGCGATTCGTGAACGCGAGCGAGAACCGCAGCCCAAGTACACAATTTGATAATGGGTTAGTTGTGTAATGTGCACACATTCGACGGTCGGTTCCAGCGCGCGGTACACGCGCGCTACACGCTGCAGACTGAATCAGTGATAACAACGTGTTCGCATAATCAATCATGCCGTGACTCCACCTTCCATACACATCGGCACCGTCGCCGCGCCTCCGTTAGAGTACTTCACATACCTACGTTAGTGTCTACACCGGTCGGGTCCTCGGTGTACTGTGTAGAGAGACGTGTAGAGCTCTGCATTGGCAAGCAGCTACCTGGGCGCGCACATGAGTTTCCATCGTGTTCGAATTACCATAGGTCGTTGGAACTTTGTTCACCATATGGCTACTTAGTGACGGTGCGTTCCGGTAACCTTTAGCTATTTGATCGTAATCGATATGTTCGATCTTTCGCAAGAATGCAGAGAATGCATATGGTAATTAGGTACAAGTGCAGAGAGAAATTTCTAATCAGGTGCACGATTATCGGTGACGCGACATATCGTGTTCGCTGTTGCGCATCGCTATATTTTCCTGTATCGAAAATATGTCTCTCTGTTTTTTTTCTATTTTTCTCTATTTTTTTCCCTCTTTTTAGTTACATCGCTGTTTCTGAGCCTGTTACACATTTGCGTAAATGCTCTCTTTGCCTACGGCCTGGGGAATGAATATCGACTAACCGCGCCCTCGACAGTTGTGTTGTCCGACCGACGTTGATCGGCTTCAGCTACGCAAAGCGCAGATTCACCTATCGATCTTCCTCTTTCATCTCCTTCATCGTGGATCATCGTTGCCGCAATCGCCGCGTATTTGCAAACGACGTCCACACGAGCTCCCATTGCTTACCGTACAAGGCGCGGCATTTATCGGAGAACGATGCTACTTTGTGACGGACTCGATTGACGAACGTTTGATGTCACTGTGCGATGTCGATCGCCAACCGGATTCTGCGAGCAAGCGTGATGAGATCAGAGAGCGATCATCTGTGTACTCAAACAGTTTGAAATTCAAAATCTTCCGGACGAAAGGAGAAAATATCATAGATATATTTCACTTTTCAAATCGTGCGCGCCTACATACACATGTATACACGTATATAGATCAATCTAGAAATAGTAATAAATATCTCATATCAACTCGAAGCGCTCTTCCATAAATTCTGCCGGTTTAATTAAACTCCCCTCCCCCTCCTCCTCAATCTTTAAATATCAAACGATATAGAGACTGATCACAGAGAGAGAGGTCGCTCAGTTATGTACATGAGCTCACGCCGCGGTTCATCTTTAATGGACTTCAAGAGAGTTTCCCCTCGAGCACGAAAATATTAAATTTCTCCCTCTTTATGCGGCGGCTGCCGATCGCGCCGCCGTCGGAGTAAAAGAGGATAAGAGGGGTGAATGTGGCCGCACCCCACGGAGAACGCAGAATCGAGACACTTCCGAATGCACATTCCAATGCATTCTGATATTACCTTGCGACGAGCGGAGGGAGCCCGAGCGCGCCGGTCCCTCTCTTGCAATTGTAATGAGCGTCCGCTGCGCGCGACGTAGGGATTTGCCGGCAGTAATAGCATGCAAACATCCTTGCGGAGGGAACACGACGAAGGACGTCTCGTCTCCCTCTTTTACCCTCTTTTCCCGCAGCCGCGCGCGACGTCACGACGAGTTAATATATCCGCCCACCAGACACGGAGGACACCGGGATGGTGGTTGTCCTCTCGGGCGGACGTCGACGGCGGCAGGAATTTTCTCGCGTTTTACACCGACGTGCATGGATGCACTCGGGGGAGGATTTCCGCACTGTAAAAAATACCTGCAACTGATGTTCCTTCTCAACGGCGACGCTCCGTCCTTCCGCGGACGTTAGCGACGGGTGCAACGAAGGGCATCACGTAACGAGAAGGAACGCCTGGAAGTTTCGCAATAACACGCGGAAACTTTCTCGTTGTCTCTTGTCTTGATATTTATAATGTGAATTGAGAGATATTTATTAATTTGTTTAACAGACACGTATATTTCTTTTTTTCTTTCTATTTATACTTACTTATGTTTTGCTTAATCGCATCTACCACGCTTTAGTTTTTGTTATGCTGTTAAACTTTATATGATGTAATTCTTTCTCAGAAAAATATTACCAGAATAGAATAATCTTTTGCAAGCATGGACATTTATGAGAAATCCTTCCATTTATAATTTACACTTGGAATATTCCAAGTATTATCTTGTATTTTTCATCGTATGTTGACTTACGTGACAATGACGGAAAGGTACATCTTAATGGAGGATTTAACGCCGGTATCGTTTTACCCTAACAAGAGCACTCTGCAAGTTTGCCTCGATTTACTCTTACTTCATTGCGCGACATTTTCGTGAGGTTTTTTAAGCGTGTTGAAACGTCGCTTCCACGCAAAACAAAGACGATTGCGAGTACCGTCGAGGTACTCGTTCGCACTTTTTTTCACAATAATGATACGACAAGCGGCGAAATGGAACGAAAACATGATGGTGGAAAAATCGCGTTTACCGAACAAATTATAAGAAAATAGTTATGACGAAGTTGGCTGGTTTACGTACCGTCGTGCTGTGTAATGGCAGTCTTTCTCAACGCGCACTAAGAAAAATATAGTACGCCGGAATTCGCGGAGCTTCGTCGTCGTTGCTTTAAACAATTCCACCAAAAACGGCATATTTTTCCCGTATTTTTTTCCCGGCGGCGCGTTTAATGGCTGTCTAGGGCTTATGTATAACGTTGTCGTTTTCAAATATTATCCGTGAAAACGCGCGGTAAACGTGCCAAACAAACGCAACTGTGTATGTGTGTGTTGCTGCTTTGTGGGCATGTTACAAACGAAGAGCTCGATAGCACAATAAAACTAGCACCGGCCGATCGGCGGCATTGAGGCAACGGCATTAAGCAATTAATTTCCATGTTAACATTTTGTTTCCTCACTACTGCAGCTGCGGTACTTATAATTGGATAATTTCACTGGCGTGTGGTAATTTTAAATTAGAACGGTCGGCAGCCAACGTGGAAAATTGATACTGCTTTACTCGATAATGCTTTACGTCAGATGTAAACGCGTCGACGACGAGATCGTCTTAAGCTTATAATCGACCGGAGATAAAAGAGCTAAGGAGAATGGCGCAGGAAGCGCCGTTCTTATTCATGATTCCACATCTGCCCGTTGAGATAACACACGGAATACCGCGGAAATGTTGTCGCTCCCGCTGGTTTCCCCGTCGGGTTGACGTACCGCGCTCTGGATGCGCCTTCGAATCGTCAAACATTTGCGCTTGCCATATCCATCGAGTACAGCTTGTCCCGCGAGGGGAACGGCGTGTAATGCGTTGCGGTATGNATACGTGCGTTACACATACATACATACATGTATGCGTTCCGCATACAAGCTGTAACTCGCGGGAGCGTAACATCGCGCGAGAGAGTACATTACGCGAGCGACTCGTTTTGCACCCTAATGCATTCGATATCCGCTTCCTCAAAGTCGGTCAAGGCTCCTCCAGAAGATGCATTTCCACTCGAGACTTGCCGCGCTCGCGCTCGAAAAGACGACCACCGCACATCCGAATAACCAACGTTTGTCCGTCGGTGAGGCCGCAGGTCGATGTTGGGAAGGTTGAAGGGTCTGCGAGAAGAGGGGGAGGGAAATGGTGGAGGAGGAGGAATGATTTATATCCCCCGGGCGCGAAGATCTTACCTCGGGTGTTAGTTCCGCCGGTTGAACATCCAGATGGAAAGCGGGTGGGCACGTGGGTGCGGTGCAAGAGGAAGGGTTGCCGCGAAGTTCTTATCGGTGTGTATATAATTTTCGGTGGGTTCGCAGTTAGTAGGTAACGCCGTGGTCGGCCTTTGCCCTCTCCCGGCGCGGAACTTGCTGCAGTGGGATACTTACGACCGACGTTTACGCCCGCGATGCAACACATTGTTCCCCCAAGGCGCATTAGGGCGGATTTCCCGCGTCGAGTGGTTAGCTGCGGTTTAGCGATTTTTGCGAGGGCCGGTATTGGAGCGTTCGACATCCTGCAGCGAGTAATACGATACGCACCAAGTTTTAGCATCGCGTTTCACTTTGAGAATCCTTATTCAAACAGCAAATAGGGCAAGCCTCAGCTAGGTTTATAAATTATTCATCATAAAGATAGAAATATAAATAAAAATATGAAAAATCGAAATCGATTCATATGTATTAAAATGATAGCAAACGATATCAAACAGGAAAGAATTTTTGAATTATTTTAAAAATAATTTAAAAGTCTCAGAGTTTCCAGGGGCCTTTTTGTATTGTCTTATCCGCGTCAAATTCAGAACAAGATATTGAAGATTTCACTGCTCTGAGGAAAAACAAAAGTCAACGTCTGTTTTACGAGAGCTGTACAATGATTGCATTTTTCTACTTTATTGGATAAGATGTTACATTCAGTTTACAGTTGTGATATAGACATAAAAATTTGGCTCTTGAACGTTTTAATTTTTATTATTTTTTTATATTAATTTTGTAGAGAAAATATTTTATATAATATATAGCAAGGTAGTAACTTGAACGAAAAAATAAAAAAACCAGATGTTTCTCGCTCGCTTTCGTCTTTTTCAGCATCCAATGCTGTTGCCGCTGCTATCTTGTTAGATTGACATTTTGCAATGCGTCCTGGCGGATAGTCTCATGATAATTAGAATGATAAAGCAGTTCTTGGTCATTGCCAGCATTCAACAGTCACAACAAGTCAGTAAGTTGGTCGGCAGCTCGGCACTTTCGCCAGTGACCGAACCACTTCCATGAGTTTGTTTAAAAACAATGTCAATCGTTGTGATGTTATCGTAAGTTCTTCGCTTAGAATGTCTGTCGCACAGTGAGGTATTTTTGTAAAAATTTTTAAAAAACGCGACTAAATGTCAAAATATAAAGTTGCGAAGTTTGCGTTTCTATTTCATAAATTTATTTAATAAAGTTATATATATTGTATTACTATTAAAAAATGATCTATTATAGATCTATATGATAGGATTAGTTGCACAATTAATTCAAGTATAAATTATAAAACGGAAATATCCAAGAAAAAGATCATCTTCTATCTCGTAATAAATAAAAAATATGCTTCCGAATTTGTTTATGTGAGGTTATATTGTTGACTTTTAGTTATATAGTATCATAAAAAAAGACATCTCTATTTTTTATAATATTAATTTTGATATATTAACTAACTCTTATATATGTATATCATAAATATTGAAGTTTTTATGCAATTCTTTTTTATATTTAAATTCAGTGTATATTGTAGAAAGCATATAAANTGATTCATATTATATTTATTTGTAGTTTAAAAGAATGATAAATGATGTTCTTTATAATCTCGCCATTATTTCAGACTAAAAATACTTTCAAATCAAAAGTAATATATTCGATACACATATATATTGCACCTTTCTCTCTTTACTTTTGAACGAAAATTATGCTTTTGGCCATGTTTTTCTGAAATTGCCCCAATGCGTGCTACGGTAATCTCCCTATTTATAGAAGAGGGCAAAATATCCCCAGTTTAAACGTACCCTGCTTGGCTTCCCTTTCTTGACTTCCCTCGCAAATACGCGCGAAGGATATAATCCGATTACACGTTTTGATACGTTCAGAGATGGTGTAGAACAATGCGCGCGTGCTTGACTGCATTTTGCCGAGTGTATTTTCCTACCGTTTGCTTTAGTTTCGTGTTTTAGTCACATGAGCAATTTTTTTTAGTTTCAACGCTAATCATTTTTTCGAATTTACAGTAACTGCACAACTAAACAACAAAATTGAAGCTGAATTGTATTTTTTCCCTTTTTGTATCCGAGTAAAAAAATTCATATCTTTGCTTAAATTATTTTGCAAAGCAAAATGCGCTTTTCTTGAGCGAACAAATATACTTTACGTACAAATTACATTTGGTACAAATAAATAACAAATTTTTCACGTATGCTGACTGTTTTGTAAAGGATTCGCTTTATTTGGAATAGTTTTTTTCGACGCGTTAGTTTGCCACCGGAGACTAATGCAAGATTCGTCGTTATACGGCGGCCTCATCTCGCCATGGTCCGTTTTATTCTGCTCACGTATCCCTATGAAATTATTCACGCTAGCCGGCGACACATTGTGCCTCGCGGTTCTGGAAGAATAAATGGCGAACATAAAACCCGCCACGGCAAGGGCAGCTACTCCTCGGTCTTAACGCGAACACGTTATGACGAGAACACACGATATTCGCCTCACGATTATTTTCTATGTCATGTTTTCAGCGACTTTGTCCTTTTCCTCGAGCTCGAAAATGGTAATTCGACGATAACATACGACCCGCGGCAGAGCTTGTATAATTATCGTCGTATCGCTCATTATCACTTTGTTCCATGTTAGATATATCACATTAGAGACTAATATTATTTTGTTAATGTTATAGATTCGCGGCAGAGGCGTAAATATATCAATGAAATCCAAATCTTTTTGTTTCCAAAAATGTGGAACATATTACATTGTTGATTCATCTGTCGGAAATGACTCTTACATATTTTTATCTGAATTTTCTAAAGTAATATCCAATATCCCTGCAAAGCGCAAGCATTGGATACACAATCTACAGCCGTTCGATTTTTTTTTTTCTTTTAGCTGGGATGCCGACCATGGAATCTCAGTTTGACGAGCGTGATCATCCTGGCGCTGTCGAATATGCTGCTGACATTTCTGCTGCTGCAATCGGAGACGTGCGCGCCGGAAGCGATCCCGCGGGAAGTGGAGGTGAGTGCCGTCACCGAATGGAATCTCGGCACCCTCGTCAAGCACGAGCAACAGTCGGAATGCATCACGCAGGATTACCAGCCTACGTCACCTGACGCTAACCGTCTCAAGCTGGACATTAAGCTCGGCAGATGGGACGCCCGGCGGATATTCCGGACGTTCGACTCGGTACTGGTTGGCAGCAGATTCACGGAGCTTTCGCAAACTTATCGGGTATGCCTGGCTACCCAAAGCTCCGTGGAAAAGCTACACTCGCTGGTACAAGTCGCNCTGCATTGGACCGGGCCGATGTCTGTG
The DNA here is from genome assembly GCA_021460005.1 of Tetramorium alpestre. Classification (NCBI taxonomy): domain Eukaryota; kingdom Metazoa; phylum Arthropoda; class Insecta; order Hymenoptera; family Formicidae; genus Tetramorium; species Tetramorium alpestre. Next base: position 1,057,877 of record JAJVSH010000023.1, read on the forward strand.
GCGCTCTATGCTGCCGGCGACGAGGAATTTGAGGTGTTGCAGCGTTACTTGGTGTACCTGAGGAGGTGCTACGAGTCTATCAGAGAGAGAGTGATCTTCTCCCTGGCCGTACCGAGGATGCGAACGCCCAAGAAACAACCGCGCGTCTTCGAGCTGCCGGACATCGTCGATTGTGCCAAACCGGAAGCCACCCTCAACGAGCTCATGACCCGCGTGCCCAACGAGCAGACCAATTGGCGGATACGGAACGTCTATCCGCAGAATCACATGCGGAACCTAGCGCGCAAAAACTGCCAAACCGACTACGTGTTTCTAACGGATGTCGACATCGTGCCGAGCTTCAATCTGACGGTCGTACTCGATGAGTTCCTCAGAAACGACAACTGTGATAAGTGCGCCTATGTAATACCTACGTACGAGTTGGACACACGCGTGAGATTTCCCCAAAATAAGACGGAGCTGGTCAGACTCGCCAGGAAAGGCCTGGCTAGACCCTTTCACCAAAAAGTCTTCATACATAATCAATTTGCCACGAATTTTACAAGGTAAATGACATTGTATTAAATACATTATTTAATATTAAATTAATTTTTTATGAATTTCTCGAAATTATGCTCGCTTTAATTAATTGGAAACAATTAAAATACTAATCGATTTAGCAGTCGTTGATTGAAATTGATTACATGCCAACAGTCCATGAATTCATAATGATTTTTTTTTTACAAGTTGTATTATTTGTACGACTTCAATAATAATTTATTAATAATAATTTGACAATTTAACGCTGTTATTCAGAGATTATATTTTTAGTTAACAATTCATTTATATACGTGTGCAATCTCGCAATTATGTACATATGTATGAAATTAAATTGTTTACGAAAAATTTAAAATAGTCTTGGATGGTACGATAGCGCATAGATATTTAAAGTACTTTTATTTTATAGATGGCTGCAGGACGTGTCACCGAACCACATACATCATGAAAATGTAAAGACGGGTAAGGTCTATATTAGCCACGACGTGACGAATTTCGAGTTTCTTTATGAGCCGTTTTACGTGGCAAAGGATATCGTTCCGCCCCACGATGAGAGGTTTATGGGATATGGATATACGAGGAATACCCAGGTACGCGATATTTCCTAGAAGATAGTTTTTCTTTCTAGTAGTTTGCACTCCGCGTGACGAATACGCTAGTGGCGGCGTGGAATTGAAAATGCAATTTCGCCGTCGAGCACGAGATAACATAAAATAATACAATACGAAAGTTTACGTTCAATTCGAAATGGTTGATGATACGAACGCAATTCCTTCCGCTAATGTGTGAAAATACTCGTATTCGGAAAGATAAGCACAGCGAATGTACCGATATAACATTAAAAAATATGGCGCTTATGGCTATTATTTATGAAATGTATCGAATCAATTAGCAGCAATAGCAGTAGAACAGCTTGGATTAAAAATGCTCCTACGGTAGCATTACCGTCAATATCCTCGATAGAAAAGCGGAAATGAATAATAAAGAACATAAGTGGCTCGGATCCGAATGTATTCATGATAATTGCACACGTATGTATCACATATGAGCGTGTATTTTATCAAGCGCGAACGGTTTATCCCAACGTCGAGGAGATAAAAAGTATTACATCGAAAATTAATATACCTTTCGGAGTATTAATGGGATTAGTGAATAAATGGCAATAATGGAACCGGCAGCTGCCGGCCATTACTACGTTTCTACGCTTCTGTAAATAGTCAGCATAAATTACACTAAAAGATGTACATTTTGGGATATTAACGGTAAAAGCCTGATACCCTGCGTACACATATTTCCGCATTTCAACCGAAAGAGAGACAGAAAGTGAGATGTGTTTTGGATTACGATATTTCGCTAACTCGGCGACGCGGCAAACCGTGCTACGGGAAAATCATCAATGTGGATGTAGCGGTCATAAAGTTACACGTGCCAGCAAGGGAATATTAGCGAGATCATGATGCGAGCCAGGAAAAACAGCTAAAAAGCAGCCCCCAACATGCGGCGAGTCGGGAGAGTAGCAAACTAGAATGAACGTATTCTGTCGCGCGCGCACTGCACGGGACATTAATTGAATTATATATTATCATTGCCGCGGCTTTATTGGACGATGGAGGCTCATTTTGCGGAATGGACATTATTCAATTTAAACTTGATGCATCTCCGACGGTGTAATCGAACGTTTGCATATCGCCACGGCGCGGCGCGGCGTCGCGTAGATCGCAAATTGCGTTCGCTAATGCACTTTTCAAGCGCGTCAGCCTCGCGCGAATTACGAAGATTCGCAAATTTCTTAGATCGATAACGACGAACTTTGAAACTTTGTCAAGTAATTCGTGGCGAATCATGCGGCGAGAGATGCTTCGATATCTTGGAGCGGGGAGAATCGATCTCATTATCTCAGTCTAAAACTTGAAAGTGGAAAGAGAAAAATAATACGCTTCGACTTTCACGCTTTCCAAAACTCAATATCGTAAAGTGTTTTTCCTTTCATCTATTTAAATAACTCAATTGTTTAAACAACTGTCAGAGAAAAGATCGACTAAAATTGCAGTCCTTAAAATGTTATTTGTGCCGAAAACCACAAAACAAACGCAAAGATCTTTCCGCTTCCAGTCCATATACGGAGCATTGTATTCCTCTGAACGTATAAATGTTCTTTCGTGGCATGCGGATTCCGCATTGTTTTGACAAGAAAGTACGACGGTACTGCTTCCGACTCTACAGCGGATATAACGAAATTCCATCACGCGGCAAAAATCCGAGCGCGACGAACGTGCACAGCTGCAATTCGTAAAACGAACATGTGAAATACATGCGACGGCAATAAAACAGGCGTAAAATCTACGTATGTATGATATCGGCACAACTGCATTCGCAAGGAAATTTCACGATCATGAGATTCACCGATCCTTTCGCCCTTCTTTAGATGAAATAGTTAACATATTCTCCGCCCGTTGTATTTTTAGCCGGCTTTCCATTCGATTAGATATTTTCTTATATTAAAAAACAATAAAAATATATAGTATTTAATTTATAGTATTGAGTTACACAAAAATGTGGTATTTATTTAACTGTCATTCTATGATGGTCACTAGTGGTCGACAAATTGTAAATAAAAAAATTCAATGTCGCTTACCAGTGTTTAATCATGGCGGTGAATGTGTTAAATCGCACAATTTTAATAACGTAAATGAAAGGATACGTTTCTTCAATATTACAGAGAAATTTCATCGCTGAATACGCGCATCCCGGACGGTATTAAAGTGTTTGTGTCGACGTCGACGCGATCAGTCGTGTGCGATTCTTGTTGCGATGGTGGCAATGGGTGGTGGCGGTGGCGGTTGTGCGGCCGGCATTACACGCCGGCGGATATCGGAAGTACGTATTCGTACATTGGTACTAGTGTCTCTCCTCTGCGGTTCCCGTCGCACAACATCTATTCACACCACGGAGGAATGAGAATGGGTATCGTCCGTTTATCCTCTCTTTGCCTATGCCTTTAGCCGGTTTCGCCAAAAGCTCATTTCTGTACGCAATACTCAAGCTCCGTTACCTCGTTCTTTTAGGAACGTAACGACGTCTGATCATATTCTTCGCTCGTTCTTAGAATTTTCCTTGCCGCTTGCTATTCTTTTTCCTCTTCATAGAGATTCATGAAATTCTTTTATACGAGCAAATTTTTTAATGTACTTTATTTAGCTGTGTATATCTTGCTTTTTGAATATTACTTACTCGATTTCTAAAATGCGATTGATTTCCGCGCATTCTATCCGAGTGTCAAATTTGAAACCGCAGTCGATGCCTTTTCCACAACTATCTCCGCATATAAACACGTGTCCCTTGCGAGAACGCATCGTTTCTGGCTCGATTTTATTTTGCGTTAATTAATCTTCGGCTGTTTACGTATACAATGCGCGAGGATAATACGGTATGCGCCATAATTACGATGCAATTACGCCGGTTTCCCGACTCGCCTCGATTGCCCGATAAAATGAGCATGTTAATTGCCGATCGATTCGTTAATTCTCCGTGCCGGCCCCCGCGTAGCCTTTGTCTGACCGCGAGCGGGCTTATCGTCCCCCTCCTTCCACCCCCTCATACAACCTTCAATTACCCGTCGATGCACCGGGCGATTGTCGACGTGGCCAATATAAAGGATTTCGCCCCGACGATGTATGGCACGCGCTACTCCCCGTTCGCTCGCTCGCTCACTCGCGACTCTACATCGGTGATCGATTCTGTCATCGCCGATTCGACACGCCAACGTAGTCGGACCTGGCGGGATTCTTTATTGTCGTGTTTATCGAGTGCGCCGATCGCGCCAGCACGAACCGCCCCGGCTTGATATCTCATCAGACCGGTGTTATCGGATTGATTCCGGCACCCGGGGCTGGCGCACCGTGATAAGCGAGATAAGCTCGGTGTGGAAGGCGTTGAAGAGGAACACGAATAAAAATCATCGGGAAATGAGCACGTTTTGCGATGTATTTTGAAAGTGTATATATCTCGGATCGTAATTAGTTCGGATCGATTTTTGTAAAATTTGATAATACGAGGATTGTGCATAAGAGGGAAGATTATTATTACTGCAGCAACTAATATTTCGAGGAAAATGGTAATATAATGTAGTGATTTTATAAATAAAAGAGTGATTATAAAGAACATATTGATTATGATATAGGATATATTGCATTATTTATATAATGAGGACAAAAATACCGAATTTGCATTAGGAAGAGGTAAATATTCCAGTATTATCGCGCCAGTATTATCGGCTTTACGAGGTGACTTCCGTTTGCTCTGTGAATAATAAATGACGTCGATGTCGTCTGTTACCTGGCGTTTCATTTCTCGTATTTATTATTCATTAATAACTCAAACTAATCCATAATAGTAATACGTTCGACTCAGGGACGCCGCTGGTGCGAGTACAGTAGGCAGTGTCGTTGTCGCGAGAGAGGCGACATCCAAGTGGCGCACGCGAACACCTCGCAGATCACTGCGATCAAGTCGGAAACGAGATAGTTCGTTCTAGACGCTTCAACGTAGCAGTCATTCCGCGGTGATTGAGCGATTCCGTCGGCCCGGGGTCGTAAATCAAAGGTAGACCGGCACGAATAGAACGAGTCCCGATTGCCTGAACCGGTTGCCAGTGGACGAAGTGACTCTCCTCCGATATCGTTCGCGATACGCGGGAAATCATGGGACGCGAAGTTGAAACTCGCGTGTTGTAGATGTAAAAGTGCGAATGAGGTAAAACAAAAATGCGAATTAAATGAATCGGATTCTAATTTTTTGCAAAATGGAATTGGATTTACAGAAGAGACCGGAGTATTATTTCGAGCCTCTCGCGCTCTCTCGCTCTGCCCGATTTTTCCTACTGATTAAAATGATCAGCGTATTTGCAGAATTATGAGACGTGCGCATTGACGAATTATTTTGCATGCGCTTCGTTAATGCTTGATCCGGCTTTCGACATAATTTATTTCAGCTTAATTCGTCCGATAGCATGCTGCTAATTTTTGACGTAACGCTCTTTTGCGTCAGATATGATACGCCGCATTTCGTAAATAGATATTTAATACGGGATTAAACGTTGCTGAATAAGTAAATTTTATTTTATTTCACATTACGCGTATTTAAATTAACATTTTGCTGCAAAGTGCCGAGCAAATGAACCTGCGAATTCAAATTATCAGCGCATATATCAAACGCCATATAAAGCAGTGGCTATATTTCATAATGCAAATTCGATAATGGAGCAACAAAAATCTTACTCCAACTTGCGAATATGCGAGTGTGTCTGTATCGGTGTTATTTTAATGCTTCCATGCGTTTAATTATTTCCACGCATCTCTGGCGCGATCTTTTTCCGCTAACCATTTTATCATAATTGAATCGGGGCGAAAGTGATTTTCAATTAGGCTGTTCGGGTATTCCGCGCAGCACGTCGGTAGTCAACGATCCAATTCGATCTAAAGGGTGTCCGTAATTTAGCGGCTAATTCTCTCGTGGAAGATCAATGGCTCGCGGTTCGCAGGCACTGTGTAACAAGCGGCAATTTAAGTGTCTCGCAGGATAATGCAAGTTCTCTCCCTCGTACGAGAGGATCGATCGTGTTTAACCGTATCGCGCCAAGTTCATGCAATCGTAGTTGTTGCTGCATCTAACTGAGGAAAAGAGAAGAAAGCGCACTTTTCATAAACTTTTTTAACGCTGCGACGTGTTCGCGAAAATAGCTCGATTCTCGCGAAATAACGTTGAAATCTGCGAATTTATCTCAAATTAAACCGGCCTCCACAATTTTTGGCTCTACCTAAGGCGTCAAGATGAAGGAGAAGGGTTTTTGCGTTTCGCTCTCTTTTCCCTCTTGTCGCTTTAATTCTGTACCAGGCTGCACCGGTGGCCCCTTAATGCTGAGAAGATAAGTGGAGGCGCCGTACGACGGCGACGAGACACGCCGTATTCGCGGGGATTTACGTCGACGTGCGATGGCATAAAACTCAATTATCAGATTTAGCTCGCGGCTTACTGCCGCGTAGCCGGCATATTACTCGGCGATGCCATTTGGAAAAATTATACGACCCTGTTTACCGTTGCCCGCTTTTATTTTATGTCGACATGCGCCGGCACGTCTTCATTTTAATGCGTGTCACTTCTTTGCACGTTTCGTTCGACGAAACATACATGTTTCTGCGCGGCGAGAGATCCGACGTTATCCGAAAAGTGCCACTCGCGGCTTTACCGTTCCACGACGGATATTATTCATCGTTTTGAATCGCGGCTACGGATGTACCGTCGCAGAAATATGGGATATCCGACTGTCGAGCTGTCGAAGTTGCTATAGTATTATATTGGCGTCATATCTAAATCGAGCGAGAAGACTCGATAAAAGGAATTTATGGAAAAGAAGAAGATTGTAATTATAATTAAATGAATAGAAATGATGTATAATGATATTTGACAAACTGTAATAAAGTACTTGAGTGTATTTGAGTTTATGTCGTTAAATATTTTTGTTTATAAATTTTTCTCAAAAAAGTTTGTAGCACCACTGTGCTAATTTGTTTGATATAGGTTGAGAATTATATTACAAAAAAAAGAATGAAAAATATTGCATGAAATATGTTATAAATAACTATTTTAAGAATATATTACAGTATATATGTATAGTATATATACGTATCACTTAAATCATGTGGAATATTGAAACACTTGAGGAATTTTTATAAAATAATATGTTAAAGTTTGTTCAGCGAAACGGAATCTCGCGGACAAACGGTTCAAATTGAAGAGAGCCGTTGCGGTTTACGTGAACTAAGAGAAATTGGGACGGGTCTCTCTCGATGAGATTGCGTCAACAAAGCTAAACCGTTGGTACGCAATGATTTCGCTGAACCGCCCGAAACACGTCGGTACGTAAGGAATTCGTAGCGAGCTATGGGGTTCTTGAATATCAAAGGGACACTCTGTCTTTGAATTTCGAGCATCGGGATGCCACGAGATCCTTCCGCAAACGGTGAGGATTGAGTCGCGCAGCATGCGCCGGCGCTGATTTTAGTCAATATAACAACACGGTAATTACGTCACGTCTAATTTGCGAGATACATGACATGTCGCAACCCGGTATGCATTCCGTTGCTTAGGTTGTGACACGTAATGCATTGTGCGCAGCAATGCGCAGGCGAACCGAACCAAACTTAATACTTCAATCGCAACGACGAAACATTTGTATTACCACGTATGTATAATACATACGTACAGTATGTTCCATCAGATTATTTTTAAATCTCTTGAATAGAGAAGTTAAAAATAGAGATCGTACGATATTTTTCATGAAAAATGCATGAAATTATGACAGTAATACGTTGAAAAATACACAACTTAAAAAATCGAGTAATAAAACATTTATTACTCCAATTTCTTTCGGGCAATTTAACGTGATCCAAATTTTCATAGTTGTCCAAACTGTCTAATATCGACGATCCATGTCGATTAGCAAACGAGGTAGGTAATAAAATATATTGGATATTACATACGCTACGTAGAACGTCACCTGGCTGTGCAGCGTACTTTTCAAGCGAAATCGAACAGGAGGTGCCATGACGGTGGAATGAAATAAAGAGCGTGAACTGTCAGTGCGGTGTCAGGATCGTAATGGTCCGCAGCGATGATAGTGACACCGTCCATTCGATACCGAAGCGTGAAATTAACCCGGGTGCATTTCCCCCAGGTACCAGGAACGTAAGCTTGTCGTCCGCGCGACATGCAATTCCATTTTTGCGAGGGAGCGAGATGTACCGCGTCCACGTTTCTGCTAGTTGTAAAATTTTAACTCGCTACTCGTGTGTTTGAACGTACCTCTTTCGGTCCAGACGTGGCGATGTTCCAACGCGAAATAAATAAAACGCCAGATGAAAGTCACGAGGTACGTTATGAGTTTATTAATCGGTGCGAGCGACTATCACTATGAATTATATTTCTTTATATGGACAAAGTTATGCGAGTTGTATTCAAATTATCTCATAAAGGATGCATATGGAATATTTCTTTTTTATTTTTTCTCTCGTGAAATAAGAATTTCTTATTTCAGAATTTTGTGCGTATTATTTAAATGTAAGACATCATCTTTTATTCATCGTGATTGTAAAATATTATAACGGTAATATGTTCTTTGTATGCAATCGCACGTACTTACAACTATGTGGTCCGATTATCTAACATGTTATGCAGATGCATACACGGAAATGCACACTCGTGATTACGCAAATACAAACCGTGCCGCGTTAGTGACCCACTGCAATATTCTGCGTTATCATTCGAAAGCTGCAAACGGTTGCTTTATCTCCCATTAAAGCGACAAGTGGTATATCATCTCTTAAAAACACGATCTCTTTTTGCATCATTATAATGATATAAATGTACACAACAGGTTTTACATAGTAAATGTTTTTATACAAAGTAAAACTTGTTTTTTCAAGTTTTGCTATTTGTTACTGGCTTTTAGCAGCAGCCGTACCATTTTGCATGTACTATTCTCTTTTTCATCCTTTGTGTCTTGTAGCTATAAAACTTATTGCTTTTTTACATTAGCAGTAAAGATTATTATTATACTATAAATTTCTTGCCTTTATAATCAGAAAGCGGTTGTGAAATCGTTCCATTCGTTTCTCGTTCCTCTTTATCTTCTAATTATTAATTTTGCTTAAAAAAGATGTATGAATAGCAACGAATAGTTTGAGAGAAAGAGCTAAACGATTCTCATGCTTGTTAAAAGGGCTATTACGAGACACACAGAGCAGAAGATAGATTTATGTGGATAATATATTCCGTAATAATATCTTCCATAATATCTTCTTCTCCGTCTCCCGTGTGTTCTTGTTATTTTTTTTACACGCATACGGTGCCGTCGCGACCGCCCTTTGAGTCCTTTGAGCCGCGCCGGAAAAGCGATCGTGCGTCGAATTCCGCAAATTGTTCATCCCGCCGCGGAAAAGTTTCAACGAGCCGCTTCGCCGCGCCGTTTTCGCATCCTTCCGGGAGCTTTGACGTGTATTATGCGTTATCGTGCGTTCGCGGTTCGCGGAATGTTCTCCATTTGGCCACGACGGGTAGTCGTCGATGTTACGCACGGCGCGGCGCGGTTCGGAGGGTTTTTTCGCGTCGCGGAATTCCAGAGGATCAAGTTTTACGGGAGGCACGTCGGGCTCGCCGCGCGTTCCCCTCCGTTTTCACATTGTATCCACTGTCGGGCGCGCATCGCGCGCTGTGCACCGTTAATGCCGCGGTGGCCGTTGTACAACATGCATTATCCAATAATCGTCGCGATGACGAAAGTTTCGCGTGCAAACAGAGCGCGCGCCACGCCGCGCTGGTATGCATTCGCGAGCGGTATCAGGGCGCGCATAAGTTCAGCAAACATCATTACGCCCGCGACTCTGTAACGAATGTGAGGCCGCGGGGTTTGTTAATTAAGAAGATACGTCAGCCCGCCCGTGTTGTTTAATGCAATCTGTTCCCCGGGAAACCCTCGACAAACAGTTGGTCGTCCTCTCTCCGCAACTCGGGCTTGCGCGAGATGTGCACTTTAGCCGCCTCCGCAAGAATGTGATCTGCGCGCGAAACTGAAAGGAATTTATTATCTGTCCAATTAAGACGGATAATTATGCAGCGGTGTCCGCCGCGCTGGCTGCGCTAGCTTGTTAGTCGTATAATTCATGCGGCTATGTCACGCATTCGTGTTGAAACCATCACGGATCAGACTTATATCATTTCTCATTCGAATCGCGTGCTCTTAAAAAACGCGGCGCCCTAATTACGTTTTTATTTAAATCTTTTTTTTCTCGCCATTATTACACCATCGTACCTCGGTGAAATTTCCATGCTTAGACGTATATCGTTCTCGTATGTATCGTTTATAAAAAAAAAGAACATTATTTTCACACATTATTATAATATAACAATCATATTTGTTATAATTATCCCACGTTGAAATTCATCAGCAGGCGGAACGATAATTCCTCATTAATATTAATTATTCGAAATACTTCAGGAAATACAATTTCGATACTCATTACGCACAATTTCGTCACGTCACGTGAATGCTCTGTCACCCTTCTGTCGGGTTCGCGCCGCATCGTGTTTAGGCGCTTTCACGGCAATTGCAAGGCGGGACCGGACTCGCTCAAGGAAGGAAATCGATGCGGGTTATAAATGAGAGCCCGTCCCGCCGATCGCGACATATATGTTTTGGCAGTGTCAGCACTGTAGTAACGTGACGAATTGTGTGCATCCATTGCGACACATACTGGGGAGACAATCCCGGGGCGTCGCGGCGCCTCTCACACGCATGTCGCGCCATCGTTACGTATAATTATTCACGGGGCCACGTCTCCAAGATCTAGAACGTGGCAGATTAGATTCTGTCTATCAATTTCATCCGACAATGTAATCCGCGTGCACTGCTGTCCCCATGGGTTACTGCTTCGTCGCGTTAACTAACAATATCCCCGCTCAGCCCGTCCCATTAATACCATTATTTGTCATCCGCTCAATATGTTTCAATTTTGATCTATCATTTAGTTTCTATTACACTGAAGATCTAATCTTAAGTGTTCAGTTCGCTTTACGTTCTGCTTCTTTGAACAAATGTGATATATTCTGATCGTCTTGTATTTACGATGAATGATAAAAGCAAAAAATGATATTGACATATTTGATAAAATATATAATAAATGTAATGATTGTTTTGATCGCTTTGTATTATAATTTATTTAATTTTTATAATGAATTAGTAATGATGGACGCGTTACTTAATATTGAGCTATCGAGCCTCTCGTAACTTTTTAAAAATTAAAGCAAAAAATAGCAAAAAATTAGCAAATAATTTTCATATCTTATTCATTACGTTATGATAATTTGGTTCAGATAGCTTAATATATAGGTACGTAATATATAAAGCTATCTGTGTCATATTATCAGAACGTAATCAATAAGACATGAAAATTATTTGGTAATTTTTTATTATTTTATGTTGCAAAAAATAATTTTTTTGCTTCACTTTTTAAAAAGTTACTTAATATTGAGCTATCGAACCTCTCATAATTTTTTTAAAAATTAAAGCAAAAAAATTATTTTTAAAAGCAAAAAATTAGCAAATAATTTTTATGTCTTATTAATTATTCTCGCATACGAAGTGAACCAGGCAAGAAAGCCAATCAGCATCGCAGAAAAGAGGCAATACTTTGAGACTTTGGAGTATCGATTTAATACATCTTTTTTTTAAGAGTGGATAATGATATTGACATTGATAATTTGATATTTTTATGCATTTCTTCCATTATTATTACGTTTCTATATAAAAAGCTGCAAACTAGTTTTTTGAAGTATAAAAAGGAAGAGCGCATACGAAAATACCTAGCATGTTTTTTGTGAAAAAGAATCTTAAATTATCATGATTCATTTTATGATATAGTGTTTAGAGTAATGTCTGCAAAAACAGAAGAAGGCAAATTTCGAAACGCCCTTGTGATATTTATGCCCTTTCGATATCGCAAGATGCATCGTTGCGCGTTAAATGAGGAGGCGGAGAAAGGTCACTTGATACGAGGTCAATCGCTTCCGACGAGGATGCATCTCGGCTGGGTGCACGAACATACACAGGCACGTTCGCCGTACATTGTTACGTGCGATTATTCACGAAGACGCATTCAGACCGGAGAACGGGCGGACCGGATCTCGTCCGTTAGGTCTGTCTGGCTTGTCCCGGATGGCAAACCGAGGGCGAGATTACGACGCCATTCGCTTTTCTCCTTGCTGTCGCGTTGCTTATGCTGACGGAAACACAGGGCTTCCCGCGAAGATGTCACTATCCGGACGAATATCAGCGACGTGTTCCGAAAGCCACTTCCGCCGAAATGGGACGCACATTCGAAAGTTGGCGCGGGGCTCGCGCTCGTCCGGAAATCTCGCAATGTCATACTTTCGCGGAAATACGTTCGTCGGTCGCATGATTCGCCGGTGTCTGATACATCGTAAAGATCTATTTGGAAGAAATAAGTCTCGGCACAATGCCGTATCTATCGTGCCAAAGTTCTATCATTTTTTTATGCGCGCGCGGCGCTGACATTTAATTGTGGTACGATTTTATAAACCAATTCCCTTGCTAAATAATTAAAGTAATTATTTCTCCTCTAACCATTTAATTGCTTCAGCTTTTCATTTATTTTCAGAAACTTTAATGAAAGATTTTTGAGAAATTGTAATATAAAATATTAAAGATCGTGTAAAATTAATCAAGGGATAAAGTGATTTTTACTTATTCGCGAGTACATTCTTGCACGCTAATCGATATTTTAGATAAAGGAAAGCCATTCTCGGTTCTTGACGGGTAATAATGTCCTGTTCATCAAACACGCCTCTACTATCGAACGATCCTTTTATAAGAGACAATACCGATATATCACCGGAATATTCTCGCACGTATTCACGGGCGAGGCGCATTGCGACACGTGCTCGTATTAAGATTGTCGTTTGCGCCGACCTAACGTCATTCCCCCGGCCCGGGTTGTATTCCACAGGAATGACAGGCATGCATGTCGCTCGTTTCGCACACATGCACGCGCACGCAGATGCGGCAGGTGCGCGGCGGCTTACGTAGACGGCCGCGTTTATTACGTCGCGAGGCGGCGGAATCTCCGTCCGTCGGAGTTTCGAACCAGAAACACCCTCGGCTTCGAAGCTCGAAGCGGGCTCGTAAAGAATCCGGGCGCATTCGTTCCGCCGTTCGTCTCGTCCGCCCGCAGTTACCGCAGATCGACGCAGAATTCCTCCGTGTTGCACGGCTCTTCCGGGACGCGCGGGTCTCGTTGTCGTGGAAACTGGATTGGCGAACGAATCCGGCTACCGCACACTCCGTAGTTCCACGACCACACGACGAATTCTTGCTTGCCATTGCTGCTTTTTGGTCGAGATGCGATCGGGTAACACTGTTAAATCAGTATTCATTTCTACCAATGCAGATTAACTTTAACTTCGGTTTAACTTATTTTAACTTACTTCATTTTCTAATTCTTAGGACCAAAAAGAGAAATAGAAAGTAAGTTAAACCGAGATTATAGTTAATCTGCATTGGTAGAAATAGACATAAGTCGACTAATATCTAAACGCGGGAGCTGGACGATCGATTAAACTGCGTTCGGTTCTCGGGACGATATATTTCAATTTTCAACGTTAATTTTATTTCAGGCGGTAAATTTGTCTCGTGTAACACCAACCGCTCGTTTTTCTTGCAGGTTTACGAGATGTACGTGACGGGTTATCAGTTCAAGGTGCTATCGCCGGTATTTACGGGCCACTGGGGACTGCAGACCAGGAAGACCAGGCCCGCTTGGCGCGAGCGTCAAAACAGTGCCAACAGGAAACAATTTGAGACGTTCAAGAAGGAAGTGTTCGCTCGTTACATGCGCGATCCGTTGAAAATGATGAAGAACACTAACTGACGAAAGGCTCATCGAGGATCTCTGACTTGAGATTCCTCCGTTTATGTTCGTCCTTAGGCTCAACATCGAGGAACTCAGAGTAGAAATAGGCCTCTGACTACTGTCAATGCTCACATAAAGTAGTTGATAGACTCGAAATGTTTCACATGATCGAACAAGTCAACGAAAAATACACTTTTAGCATTTTTTCTTTATCTTCTGTAATAATTATTCCATAACGTCATAATCTCATCATTTTCTCTCTCAACTTTATTTAATGTTGATATAAATTAGACTTTGTGGAATCGCTTTTCTATTTATTAATATTCCATTTATATGTATATTATATTAAAAAGTATTTATACAATCAAACATTTTAAACCACATTAATGCAGAATGGATAGAAGTCATTGATGAAAGATGATCGATCTTATCCTTCAGAATGGGAACAATAGTGAAACCGTATTAAACGCAACGATGGAGTGCTTTGGTATGCTCGAGAGAACAGATGCCAGATCGGGTAACCGCGATCGGCGGATTCGCGCTACTTATCGAACCTTCCGGTTCAGCGATTCCGCTCGACGGAATCAAAAGCTCTTGTTACTTCCACTCACGATTTCCCAAAGTCATCAGAGACCCGCCATGCGGGATCGCGGAATAAATATCTCGTCGTGAGTTTCGCGGCACGTACTCGCGCACGACGGGCGGGAAAACGAGGGCAGGGGATCTTAAGTGAGCGTACCTCGTTAGCTGTCTGGGGCTTAAGAGGGTGGCGTTTAAATCCAAAATCGATACACACCGCTTGACGCTAGTGCTGGCGTAACGCCCCGAACGTAAAATAAACAAATGGCATAAACTGTCACTGTGGCGTATCGTCTTGGATTTGTATTGAAAGAAGACACAAATATAATTTATGTATGAAACGTCTCAAGTCTCAGTTCTTTTAACCGATGGGTTTCTTCACTAATATCCAAGTTTCTTTCTCTAACAAAAAGTGGCTCCATTAATCTTTTAATTATAAAAATTTTACAATTTAGAAAACTTTATGAATTAAACATTAGAATGAAAATAGACAATAAAAAATTTCTGAAAATATACTTTGGCCGAATTTTAGTTTAAGATATGATTAGAGATTAGATACTTTCATATAATCGTTAAGTCGAGTTTAAATAATTTGTAGATAACGAGAGATAAAAAAAGAATTTGAGATACTATTGTATATAATCAAGTGAAGACTAGCAAATATGAGTGGAAAATAATAATTTTGCATCGAAACATCGCGCTTTACGAGTCAAAGGATCGACGACATTCGTATAACATCCTGAGGCGTAATGCACGCGTCCCATTTAGCAATATAATCAAGCCGCTTCGCAGGATGTGCGCTATGTCTTTACGTTAATATCGTCAACGTTTGCTTTACGTTATGAACTTACAGGATTAATTATGTTGGACGAGATGTCACGAGAGAGAGAGAGAGAGAGAGAGAGAGAGAGAGAGAGAGAGAGAGAGAGAGAGAAATTTGCGGCACGTATGCGCGAATGTGGTCTCCATTTGCTCGTGCGTTGTGTAAACTCAATAGCGACAACGATTGCTCAATAAATATCACCGTTGATAATATTTCATTCGATTGATCCTTAATAACATGCTCTCATGCACTCTTTTAACTGACGTGGTATGTTTTCTCAGATTTTCATAAGTTCTTTTGCTCTAATAACAATTTAAATAAAATTTTATTTCATTATCTCTCTAAAATATAAATATCCATAAAATTAATGTTTATTTGTCCATGTTTTAGAAAGCTTGCAACCAAAAAAATCAATGAAGAATATATATAATTTGTATAAATGAATATACAGGGTGTTTGATAATTATTGACACAACGGTCGTGTGCAGGTAGAGTGGACTAAACTGAGTCGAAAAGTCCTCTACCATTTTGCAATTTTCGCAATAGTTAACGAGTTATTAATTATTGAAAATCTGGATTAAAAAATTTTTTTCTCTGTTACCTGACATGCTAAGCTCAAATTAAAGCTTGAATCTTGCACGTACATTTTGAGAAAATAAATAGATATTTAGATGTTAATGTTAATGCGTTGTCACCTTTCACATATTACTTGTACTCGTGCGCACCGCCGCGCGCAAACGAGTGTAGACGATGTTTACGTATTTTTATTTAATATGGATGCACATATGGATGTTATAGTGCAAGATTCAAGCTTTAATTTGAGCCTAGTTTGAAGTGCCTAGCACGTCATGTAACAGAGAAAAAAATTTTTTTAAATCAGATTTCAATAATTAATAACTCGTCAATTATTGCGAAAATTGCAAAATGGTAGAGGACTTTTCGACTCAGATTAGTCCACCTGCATACGACCGTTGTGTCAATAATTATCAAACACCACCTTGTATATAGATAAAATAAAAAATATATTTATAAGATTTTTAAAAATTTATTTTAATTTTCTTCTTTCTCCTTTTCAACTACAAAATTAACAACTAATGTCAGTTAAAAGTTGAAATGTCAACGTTTAATTTAAGGCATAGAGTCATCTTTATAATGTTTTTACTGATAGATGTATAAAATATAGTGTATAGGTGGTGTTGTGAAATAATAAAATATAAGAGAATTATAAATTATACTGTTGCTTTTCTGATCCTCACGACAATTTCGCTGATAAGAAGCGCAATATATTATAAGATACTCTTGAACTAATTGAAAGATAATTATAAAACTATAAAACCTTTTTATATTGAATTTTATAAAATGATAAAATTCCAGGAAATCTAAATATATAAAATAGTGATTAAGCTAATATTATAAGCAAAGTAAGGGCCAAATAAATTTTGTTATCTATTTCATTATTTTCTGTCTTGCGTTTCTGTTACTTAATTATTTGTAACATATATTTTTTCTTTCTGTATATTTTCTCTTCATTATTAGTTAAGCTATTAAAAGAAATAACTTCTATTTATATTCAAACTACTTTTCTGTTATGAGGCTTAAAGTGAAATTGTGTTTCTAGATGATGAATACGGAATCTCGTTTTTCACACATCGGCATGTAATGTCTCCAAGACAATAGCACTGCTCTCGTATTATGCGGTATTGTTCCGTAAGATAACACTTGACTCCCTCGTTCATCCCCTAAACCCGAGAGCTACGCAAATAATCCGATTAAGTATGGTGCTATTGCGCTTTGCGAGCTAGAACGTGTCAGTTTTTTTTTTACGGTTATCTGGAACAATCCAGTGAACGTTTGGCAGTTAACTCGAATCGCGGATACAATGGCCGACAATAAAAAGTATCTATATATAGTGAAACTTCACCGAGTGTGTGGGATGAAAATGCTAACGATCGAGCGGTTTCAGGGCACATTCCGACGCGGCTCTATGGCGCCAGGTTGCGGCGCGTAGGTACGTTTTATCGTGTTACCGCGGTTGCATCGCGTGTCATAGGTGTCGGCTTCGAGTGCATGAGACTTTCGAGTATACCGTGAAGAGATATCGAGAACACGTGCGTTGAATACATAGGAAACTATAAAAATGCGCGAATCTCTTCGGGGATAGATTCTTCGACGAATCTGGAATCGAATCTGTTTCCGTAATAAAAATATCGAAAGAAACTACTGTTGATCACAGTGCTCTAAAAATTGTAATGTTAGAAAAAAGAAAGCAAAAAAAAGAGATAGTTAAAATAGATAAGAGATAGTTAAAATTCACTGCGAATCAAAGTTTTATTTCCTCAAAGAGTTGTTGGTTGCTGAAAGCTTTCGTCTTGAAAATTATTAGCTTCTGATATTTTTACAAATAAACTGTCAAACTATATATTGTCAAATTGTCATCAAATCTATTTCTAAAATATCAGTCGGACTTTCTGGCGTATCTTGCATACATAGAGATAAACGATTCCGTGGCTTGCTTTAGGCACACATGATCTCCGTGAAGACTATTTATTCTCAATTTTGTATAACCGCATTTGTGAGATCGTTTCCACGCGAGGGAAAGCACACATCACGTGTATCACGAAATCTTTTCTCCCGACAGTTTTTCGCGCGTCGGAAGACGACGGGAGTTTTCGTATAGCCGTACACGTAGTTACATCTATGTACTCAATGACGTAACTTAACGTTTAAGCTCGAGGTATAAACCATTCCCCCGGCTTTCCCCGCGATCGTTTCGGTTTAGTAAAGTTTGTTTACGACTATCGTATCTCGTTATGGAAGATCGGGAAGGATGCGCGCGAGAATCGTAGTCGTAGTCGGTCGTTGTCGTCACCGTCGCCGTCGCCGTCGCCGTCGCCGTCGCCGTCACCGTCGTCGTCGTTGTCGTTGTCGCTGTTATCGTCGTTATCGCTTCTTGTTGGATAACCAACGCGCTATCCTGGCTGTTGTAAAGGATTACCGCGCGCGCGAGAGAGCGGAAGTCCTTTAAAGGGAAAAAATGCGGATTTACTTACTCTTCGCAACGCGCCGAACGCAAGGAAGAAGATTCTACTACGCGACATGCGCTATATTATCAACGTACATATTCTCGCGTATACCTCGCCACTTGTGTGTTATCGTTAATCCTGGAACGAATTTCTTGAAAGAGCACGCATCGCACACCACGGTTTAAGTATAATATATTCCGGTGCAAATGTTAAAGCTCTCGTTGTATATTCAACGGCGTATATACGGGTATATGCTCATTAATAATCATAAGAACGCAGAAGCGCATCTCTAATTGCGTAATGGTGATCATGGTGATTAGAATTTGAAGAGAATATTCAGTTCGGCTGATGAAGAGACGAGATCGCTTTTTGCAAAATAAAATTACAAAAGATAAGAATAATTGTGTATTTGTTAATCGCGTCTCGCTATTGAAACGAAAATTCTATTTTCTGTGTGTTCTAACATATATTTGATTGAAATAAGCTTTCCATCATTATCTAAAATGTTAATGGAGACGTAGATATATACCTTTATATGTATAACTCGCATTTAAATTCACAAGCAACAAGAAAAAACGGGCTTTAAAAGTTAAATATAAATTAGTTGTAAGTTAACGTTATGTGACAATTCAATGCAAAGCATTTAATGTTTAAAACGGTTTCTTTTCGTTTCTTTCTTTAGGTTTTTACACTATATTTTCATGTTACGACAACTAAAATTATATAATTGTTTTATTTAAGCGACGTCTTATATTTTTTATAAATCACCGACTCAATTCAAGAATGTTTTAATTTTCTAGAACATGTCTTATCGAGATTAATGTTCCTTTTTCTCTCTTCTTTATAAATGTTATAAAGATATATAGATATCTTTATACAATGATTTGAACTTGTATTTAGCGTTTAAAACGTTTTCTTCTCCGCTGAGTTTTCACATTATGATAGCTTAGTTAGACAATGTAATAGTTTTACTTAAGCTGCGACGGCCCCTTACACTTTTCATGCTGTCGACTCTCGTTTCGAGAATGGCTTAATTTTCTACACATTGCCGGCTATTTAGCTAGTTCGCTGCCAGTTTGCACGAGTCTGAGGGAAAAAGGGGATGTTGGATGATGTGTGCGCGAGAGGGATTCGCCGCGGGGCACGAAGGATGCAGACAGAACGGCAGATAGGACGCGTGTATGTGTACCTGTAGATACCATGTAGATGCTCGTCGTAGATATTACGCGATACATCCACCTACCCTTGTACCTGACTAAATTATTAGATTCACCCTCTCGACTCCTCGTCTTCCCGTTTTTCTTGTCGTACTCGACTTGGGTAGTAACTTTTTTTTCCCTCCTCCGCTACGGAGCCGCCGTTTCTTTCTTAGCCTCGTCTGGATTTTTCTATTAGACCCCTCAAAGCGGCTCGAAAAGGTACGCAAAAAGCGTCGCCGCACGGGAGAAAAAGCTACCGAGGAACGTAACGGGAATATTAAAATGGAGTTTTGAAACGGTTGTCGACTTGCTGCTCAGAAGACTAGCGGTTCAAGATTAAACCATTTTGCAAAATGGTGACAAAGTGATAGAGTGTAAATAGATTTTCCGTCGCATTGACCATTAGCGTTATGCCTGATTAATTCATCACGAAAACCATTCACGGGATCATTTATATTGACGAGTGATATTAATTTTAGAGCGCTGTTATGAAATTAGTTTCCAAATCGCGACGCTACATTTCATTCTCATAATTGAGAAAGAAATTATTTAACATTTTTACTTACAATAATAATAGAGATCTATCAGTATTAAATATGCTCGACGTGAAGCATGCAATGAATTGAGCTCAGAGGAAATGACAGATAAGTGAAAAGAAGCGCCGAGAGAACGTACGGGACGCGTCACGCGCTCGAGAGAGCGAAACTCGTCTTCGAGCGTTCTCGCGATTCAATTCTATTTCGCCCCGTCAGATGTTTGACGCTTGGTTAAATTCGCTTATCCGTACTGTCGCGAATTTTTCGTTGCCGGTTTCGAGGACAAGTTTCGGGCGCACAGATTGCACCTTCCTCGCGACTCGCTAAGTTCCATCTCGAAGAAGCGGAAATTCTCGTTCGCCGGTAGATAGAATTCCAGTCGTCCAGTTCTGTTCGAGAAGTTCAAAATTCGTTACAGGAGTTCGCACTGCATTAACGTTATTTGTCGGTAGTTTCAAACGCGTTTAAAATATCGAAGTACCTCGGTAGAATGGTTACAACGTAAAAACGATCGTGTTAACTTGATGCCGCTGTAATGGCAGTTTTTAAATAATTAAGATCTCGGTAGCACGCGGCAACCGAAATAGCCGTATAGCATTAAGCGAGCGGTCGCTAACGGGTAACACTGGTAGCCGGTGTTCCTATCTAACGTCGCCTAATACGGGAACGACTCTAATCCCGTCTGATCTTGAATAATCTGAACTAATCTCGTGCAATCTAACGGCAGCTTTCGGCGCCGGGTATGAGCGCCAGTGGAATAGGTCCGTTTTCAATTAGAGGGAACATTTTGCTGATGGCGCCTTCCCCGCCGCCCCGACCGGCTTGGATGTCTGCCGAAACTTCGTCCGGATACGGAAGGAAGGTTTACGAATACGGATGCCGGTGGGAATCTGTCAGTAAGAGCAATCCCTATAGATAATCGCTGGATTATGCAACTGGATTAGGATTTTCTACAATGCGCGCGTGCGTGAACTTTCTTACGAACACGTACCTTACCTTGATTAAATTTTAAGCGCGATTAGCCGAGAGAGGTCTCACGTAATCTCTCACTTTAATAGGAATTCGCCATGTATTTTCAGTGTTCTCTCTCTCTCTCTCTCTCTCTCTCTCTCTCTCTGTCTGCTCTGTCAGAAATAGACATGAATAGCGCAAAGTTCGCGAAAAAGCTGTGTCCATTTGGAAATTGCCGTTCATCAATTGTACCTTTCTCGGTAGAATCGTCAGGATCGAAATGGAATGTCAAGTTGATGTTTCGACATATACTACGTGCATTGTTTGAGCAAGTTTTTGTGCTAGCGACTGTTCCTGATTGCTAACGGTACAGCGCGCGGCTGCATACGCTACTTTTTTCTCAATTCACGGCGCATTTCAGCGGCGTTGCAATCAATCTCGGATTTTTATAAAATATTGCGAATAAAGTGAAATTTAACGATCTTCTCTAAAACTCTGCATTTTTTTTTTCACTTGTTCTCTTTATAAACGGGTATGACAACTTACGCAGAAAATGCTGTATTTTCGCAATAATCATTTCCGTATATTAAACATACTTTTGCCCTGGAAATATTTCTTATTGCATCTATTAAAACTTCATTTACAACTACAATAATATTCAAGAGTTGACAAAACTGAGCTGACAATTCACCATAGAATGTACGAAGCTTTCGGCACGGTTGTTAACGGTAATATCTTGGCGACGTTGGTTAAGAATTCCGATAGGCGACGCCCTTCGACGTCAGATGATGAAGAATGGTAAAGGCGAAGTCGCAGCATAATACGACGTTCGTTATTCGTCGTCGACGTGATGTCGGTTCCCCGCGCGCTATCAAGCAGCCGCTCCGGGTGACTTCAGCGTGCGTTAAACTTGCACGGCACCGTTGGATCGTCGGAAATTTTGGAGATCTGACGCGGACACCCGACGAAACTTTTTGAAGTCGCATAGCGATAGCACTCACGAAACTTAGTACTTCACGTCTCGGGAGGGAAGTTCGGTTCTTCTACAGGCGATCCGGGGCGGAGGAGCGTGCGTGCTATCTCACTGCGTCTTCTTAATCGAAATATATTTTCGCACTGTGTTGTCGCTAGCTGTTTATAGTACAAAAGACACTCGACGTTATAGATGCCTTCATCTTTCTAGATAACAACTATTTTCAAGAATAAACACGCACATAAATATACACAATCGCATCTAGATATGCGTGCATTAATCATAAATTATGTGTTTATTCTATCTAGAAAGAAGAATAATAAAATAATATTCCATTATTGTAATTAATATTAATAAATAATAAATGTACATACACATATATATACTACATACATCTATAATTAATTGATATTGTAATTATTACAATGCATGTTAATTAAATTTTAACAAATAAAAAAAATTAAACAACTCTGGATCTCCGATAAAAAAATTCAAATTTTTTTTTTATTTGTTTAAAAATAATTATTTTTTCCGTTTATTTTTTCTAAATTATTTTTTTCTAGTCATGTTTTAAACTCGAGGTGCGAATTGCTTTTTTTTATAGAAAATATCAATTTTTGGCACAGTTACGAAGATATCAACTGTTATTGTTACTTTCCAATTTCAAATTTAGTTAGTTTTGCTTAAAAAAACTTCACTCTTCAGATTACAATATTTGTCATATTGTAAATAAATTTACGTTGTTTCTATATTATGTTTTAATATGTGCACAAATCGAATTCTGCAACTCTTATTTTAGTTTTGTATCCAATTTTGGGTTACTATAACATATATCGTATTTTCGTTTGTTTTTTTTTTTATAGATGGTAAAACATTTCTCTGGTGAAGTAGCGACATGGGTTACGGGTACTTTTCACAACAAACATTGCATAATTGTATATTGTAGTGGAGAAGAAAGTATTTTTTTTCTTTAACAGCTGGGTACGGAAAATGATACGAGCAAAAAAATGCTTTAATCTATCTTCGTAATCCATTTTCCAACTGTGACTTATTTTCTACGGATAGCACCTGCTCCCTGCAATCGTGCACGTCCGATTCCTCCATAGTCTTCTTCACTCTTCCACATTAATTTACCGCATCCACCCTCTCGCGATTCGATTTCACAACGGCAGAATCGTCTTCTCATGATTCGCGCGGATCGTAACTTCACCGTCTTTTTTCCTCATTGGATTTTGAGTGTCAAATATTTGCGAAGTCTGACGGGGATGGAGGGACAGAGAAAGGGACGAACGACCACGATCCTCCTCTAGATTGCACGGGGATGCGGGTGATCAAAAGTTCAGGACAGTTGAGGCGGAGGACGCGGCGAGGACGGCGTCGTACGACGCCGCGACGACGGGAGTCGTCCTGCAGAGCCGGTAGGCGCTTTGGGTGCCTGCAGGACGAGAATCGTTTTGTAATTGATAGGAGTGTTTGTTCGCGTTTGTAAATACCATTCCATTAGTGCCGCTGCGAACACGAACTACACGAACTTTGGCGCGCACGCTGAAGTTTCGCGTTTCCCGGAGCCGGAAGTACGACTAATCGTACCGCCGCTGTCTGCCTCCTCTCTGTAACCCTCGCGACTACACGATAACTATACACATAATTCGACGCATCGTGAACTTTCTTTTGTACGCGTACCAAGTCCGCATGCAAGAAATGTTCCGAATCGCATTTATCATTTTGAAGCTAATTGGATAATTTTCTAATTAGATAAGTATCTAATTGGATATTTAATGAAAATTAAACAGTCAAATTCCATTTTCATAAATGTCAATTATAGTTGAGTAACATTCAACTAATTTTAGAGAGAGACAATCCGAAGTAATTAATTTCAAATTAAAATGTTGATTTGATTTTATATAAATTAAAATATTTAAATCGTTAAAAAAATGAGCAAAAACTTTACTGATTTTCTCTTGTTATAATTTTCAAAGTTATTATGAAAGATGTGGATTGTGTGTGTATTCTCTATGTAATATATGTAATTATGTTGTATATAATATTTAAATATATGTATAATATATGTATAATTGTAATCATAGTCCAATGAACATGACGCTAAGCGTAAGCGCAAGTTGATAATGCAGTCTATTGCGAGTGAACTAAATGGATTACGCTAATGAATTTTAAAGCGCCATGTAAATGAAATAAATAATAGATCGATACTAGATTGAAATAAAAAGTTCTATTTTTTCACCGCGAAATATGATTTATTTATGATTCTATAATTATATACATAAAATTTTTCTATATGATAATGATATTATTTTAAATTTATTTTTTTTATAAAAATGGAAACAAATTCTATAAAAAATAATTGATTATATTGAATATAATTAATTATATATCCATTATAGAATTTTATTTCTTTAATTTGAAAAAGATTCTATATATAAATACAAAATATATTAGGTTGTATTTAACCTTCATTCTATCATAAAAGAATAATACTTTTACGGTAGAATAAAGGATATACATATAAATATAGCCTAATATATAGGGGAAATGGACTTAAATACCGATCGTTCGTTTCAACTGAACAATGCCTTGGGTTGGTCGTTGGCTTTCGTCGAGTAGCAACGAATGCGCAATTTCGTCCGCACAATTTCGAGTTAGCTCAGCCGAGAACGTCATCCCGACGCGAATTTTACGACTGATCACTCGCGGAGCCTTCTCTTTTGTCACGTTCTGCGCCGTGGTTTTCCCGAAAGAAAAACGGATCCTCAGATACGGGTTCTTTCGATTGGAACGGATGAAATTCCATTTCCACGGAATTTCGCGTAATTTCTTCGGAGCACTGTCGCGTATATGTCCCGAGGAAGGCGCTATTCTCCCCGTTTCAGTCATCTTTTCGAGATGATGCGAGATACGGGTATCTATCGGATATTATTAATCTTCTAATATCAACATTATCTGGGAGATATAGAAATATTGGATCGAACAAAAATATTTTTACCTTTTTAATTTTAATGTATAAATTTTGAAAGTTTAATATCAAATATTAATATGAATAAAATGTAATTTAAAATAATTATTCGAGTTTCTATAAATTAAACTTTTTAATCACTGAAAAATCGGATTACAGAAGTTATTATAGAAATTCTGCTTTTACTGTAAATTATGTAGATCGCGGATGGCGATTAGGAGAATTATGCCAATTTTCTTGTTAAGAAAAATGCGAGTTAACTAAATGTCTATTCGCGAATTCACGTCGAGCAGAAATTCATTCCAGACTGTGCGTCATATAAACTCGCGATACTTGTCTCGGCAGTGAGTAATTAAAATGTAAATTATGTGATGTGAGTAAACATGTTTGCACGAATTGCAGCCAAGTGCAGCCGACGCCGGAAGGATTATCCTTTTAATGAGACTTGACAATGTGCGTGTTAATGTCGCGATGCGTTTTATGAATGTCGTGCCATTTGAAAATCATACGCCAAAGAGAAATGATCTACTAATAAGAGAAGAAAAATTAACCCGTTCAATTAAAATCGATACAAATTATTGCTAAAAGTTGGTTAACAATATCTCATGTTATGTAGAATTTATTTTATATATATGTAATTTTTAAATCTGTCTTTAAAATAATTGCGCGATATACATAAAATGAAAATAATTTTAGTTTTCGGTGAATTTATGACAGCATTTTATAAAGGCATTCTATATTACGTCTGTGCTATCAAATCCATGGTCATGTTCTATTATATATGTTTCGTCTTTTTTGTGACCCAGAAAAAAAGATTCTCGACACGTTCATCTCTGCGTTCGCACTCACATCTGTACGCGATATAAATCGTGCGATGGTTTTTTTCACAAAAACTCGCGCACTCTTGCCGTTCTCTCCGTGCGCATTTCCGCGCAGCCCTGGCCGCTCTTCATCACCACTCAGCCCGCCTCGTAGCTCCTCTTGTTCCCACCACTACATTCAAATAGGCTATTTCGCGGTTTTCGTACTTCACCGGGACGTAATTACCATGCTTCAGGGAAGACGAAGGAGTTGGTTGTAGGACGAGCGATCGCGTAAAACGCGTTCGCGACGATATTCGCGAGGATGCGGAAATAATTCTGCGTTTGGCGCAAGTAAATGCTTTCGTCTTCTCTATCTCCCCTTCCTCGCTTTCTCCTCTCGCTCTCTCTCTTTCTTCCAAGGCACTGAGACGTGTCTCGGTTATAGTGCCTTCCTCTCGCTCCAAGTTCGGCGTCGAAACCTCCTTTGTTTTCGCCACCGTCTTCACCTCGAGGCGACAGGAGCTGCGGTGCAATGCACCGGCTTGCTCTCGCGCGCACAGCACAATGATAATCCTGTTATATGGTAGCGTGTCAGTGACGGACGTTCCTTTGGTATAACTAGTATACTGCTTCCGGCTCGTCAAAGTGCAAGAACCAGGAAAGGGCTGTGTCAATATCAGGATTGTTTGATGTGGACGCTGTCTCTCAGCTACATGTGTTGCCGCCGAACGTTACTCCAATTTGATATTTTATTTACTTAGAAAATTCTATATTGTTTGTATTGAGTTTGTCAGAACTCAATAAACTCGCTGTTTTTCTCTATTACTGTAATTACGTTTGGAAGATAAAAAATCGTTCTCTAACTAAGAAACATGTTCTCTAACTAAGAAATAATAATAAGTAAAATGGCATGATTTTTTTTCACAAGACAGGTGGAAATTTGAGAAATGGTAAAGTTAGATTAATATTTGCCCTTTTCAGCTCTTTAATCGATATTTTCGTTTTATTTCCTGTGAGCAGACAAAAATCAGTTACACCAAGGGCAAAATTAATTAACGCTGGCGGAACTCTTGGTCGCTTCAACCAGCTTCCACATTTCAAGCTTGAACACGCGCTTCACGTATCGATTCGCATCCTGCCCTGCGCACGTTATTAGAAGTGCACCATACCGAGACGTAGTTTGCTTAAATTCATTCGGTAGTTACTGATAGAAAATGGCGGGATGAATTTGGTAGCGGCACGTAGCGGCTTATCGGTAGGAGACCGGCTCAACCGGATGCGAGAGCCGGGTTCGCGGTCGGCCATCCGGTTCCATGAGGTTGGGGGCCAACCGAGCGGTCATCTCCCAGAGGCCTTGTACTCGGAAATAGACTGGGTTATGTATATATAGGTCCTGCGCCGTAACTCTGCCCGGAATACCGGTATAGTATTGATAATGCACGGTCCATGCCCCTTTGCGTTTACGCCATGGGTGTATGACCCGCCCTGTCCACCCCGTTCGGCATCGGCGGCTCTTCATATCTCCCCGGACTGCATATCTCCCGATTTTTGCTCGGCGTCCCTGATCGCGGTTAAAGTGCCGATTGCCATTCGCGTCGGAAAATCGATCGCTCGGTTAAAATATTTATTCGCTTTACCGCTCAGTAGGCGATATTTAGTTTATAACGTTAGAATGGCTGGCCATTTTGACCGCAAAGCTTTTGTACGACACTTTTATAAATTTTTAATTAACGCCAGCGAGAGTTGGGTAAATATATTGCGTGGGAAAAAAAGATTATATATTTTAAAAAGAACCAATAAAAGGGCGCTATATAAATATATAGCTATATCTACTCGACTATTTCTAAAGAAATTTCTGGCGCAAGTAATGGAATAATTAGTATATGTATATTTTTTATATGGAACTTGTATGAATGCGTATTCCGCCGGCGTATCGCCCATTATATGTTTCCGTAGTTCCTTCCTTCCTCTCATTTTATTTTATTTTTTTTTTATATACGGCCGTTCGTCACGACAACACGAGCGCGCCGTATTTCCCCCGAGTGTTTTTCGCAGCCGTAGTAATTGTTTACTACCGTCGTACCAACCGTACGATGGTGATCGCGAAGTCAATTTTTCTCCGCGCGCTCAATGCCAGCGTTCAGCAGCTTCAATGTCTTAGTACAGCCACGAAGCTTTAGTTACAACAATAAAATTCCATATCAAACCTCTATCATTTATCCGAATAAGAAAAATCTTTGCTGAACGTGCAACAGACATATCTTTTTAATTAATAGATAACAAGAGTAGTACACAATTGTCATTGTATAAGTAGAGATAACGGAGATTATGAAAGAAAGAGAGAGAGACAGAGAGAGATTCATCCTACAATATATTAATAATTATTTATTTACAAAATATATTAATATCATTCCTAATATGTATTCGTAATTACTAATATGTAAATTGTATTGGGTGGAATTTTATGAAAAATATTAACAATCGTTAATAATAAATATTATGTATTTGCAACTATTAGAAAATATTATGTATATGTATATTTCTTAATTTTATATACGCATCTGTAAGTTTTATTAGAAAGCAAATATTTCTCGTAGACGTTAATGTTTTCCAATAGATAGGTACGTGTACCGCATAGCGGGATATATCAAAGGCGAGCATACGCAAATGTCGAAACAATTAAACCGTACGAGCCATTTTAAGGCCGTGTTTATTCCGCGCGATAATTCCCGTATGCGGTCGGGGTATACGGTACAGACGCGGGGAAGTTAATCCCCTGTCCATTTGCGTCGCGCAAGAATCTCACTTACGGCCATCGGCGCGGCCCCGGCATCGTCGCGTGAGGAATTCCGTATTAAAAGTTTACCCGTCCTACTCCCTTCGGGTAGGGCGGAACGGCTCTCGCTTGCGGGAAAGGGCCGGAATTCCGTTGCCGCGCGGCAGAGCCGAAGTACCAGGAATTCTGTAGTTACCAGCTACGTACGTTAGTCGCCTCCTGTTTCGCTTCCCCGTTCCGTCCTCCGTTCCGGTACCGCCGCCCGTTGTCGCCGTAGTGTAAACCGGACCTTCTGACTGCCGTCGATGGAAATCGAGACCCTTTGACACCGTATACCGTCAGGCGCGTCCACGAGAATATTTTTGCGCGCTTGACTTTTATCCGCCGTTGCTCCAGGGAAAATACCGTGAGCGCAATGACGACGCCGTTGTATTCTCCGCCCGAACGATCAGTCGCCGTATTCTCTTTATCTCCCTTTTGTTTTACATCTTTGCGCCGCGGAAATACATGATAATTAAAAAATTCTGTTGTTGCGAGTCGCTTTAATGAAGAGGATCAATCGCTCGGCAGACGCTCGATTTAACTGCTGCTGCCCGCAGAATTATTTTCTAAGATATGCGCTTTTTTGGATGCATCTTCCAATATAAGTAGACTTAATTTCATTTCTATCGGTAGTTTGATATTAGTATCTGACTTAATAAGATCTTGAAATCTTTGCCATCACATCTGTCACGAAGCCCGCAAAACCGGGCTAGAAGTTTAGCACATAATTGCATTATGAGACGATTTAAGTTTAGAGTTGTCAGATGAAAAGATGTTACGGATGTTCCGCGGCATAAAGTTTCCAAAAGTGTCAAATTAGTCGATCCAGAGAGGATAAATAAGATCAAGAAAGGAATAATTTGATTTTACTAAGTAACGTGCACTTTCATTGTGCGTTTCGCCAATTCTGGTCGGACCCCCGTTCACCGTTCGCGTTCTTTTTACAGCGTTACAAACGAAGGCGTTATATTCCAGGCATCCGTATCGCATCGAAAGCGCGCGCCTCGCTGTATTCATCGAAGCGTGGAATGCATGCTACTGGTAGAGGTATCTATCGTAATAATTCCGCGAGCGTACACGCGCAGGGGCATATGCGTTCGAATACTCGTGCGTTCGTACGCTATCGCTGTCGAACCGTAAATCACCGCGAAATAACGGGCGTATATGACGGCAACTATTACATTTCTCCCGACGAGATGTACGCGATCCTTTTCCTCGACACATTACGACTGTCGTCCCAAGTAAACCGCTCGATGCTCGACATATCCCGACACGATGCGATTAGACGTTCGTCCGTGTTTGCCTCTTGTTATTGCGATCGACTCAGTTTACTTAAATCAAATCGGTTTCTACGACGTGTTTACGTTCTTTCGGTGTATCTATGTCGATCAAATTCTACCGTACGTTTTGCTGAATGGAGGGAAAAGTAGATAGAATATTGTCGCGCCTTCGACAGAAGGAAGTCACAATTGCTAGAAGTTGATTTTTCAAAAATCAAAATTAAATAGAGAGAAATAATGTACAATGTATAAAATAGATATTTTCCTTTCCGGAAAGATATATTTCCGGAATTTTGTCACCCCCTCCCCCTCTCCCCAATCGATACTTGATTATTCTAATAAGAAAAGTGGAATTTGTGCATATTTTTTTCGTATGAAGGAAAAACAATACATACAAGACTGCCGATCATACTTGATTTAAAATAAAGTATTAAACTGTCCTGATGAGTCTGGCAGTCTTGACGGAAATTCCGTCTGCTTTATTTATGTATATTCTCATCGGATTCCCCGCGCTCCTGCAGCCATGCGGCAGCAAACCACTCTCGTCTCGGGAATTGTACGGCATATACAAGCAAGATGGTAGAAAATTTCCCAGCCCGAGACGAGAACGAGGCACAACTGCCTGAAGTCATTATCCAATGCATATGTTGGAGGGAGTTAAACGTTGTATATGCCTTTTTTTTACCTATGTGTGTATATACATATATCATGTATAGAATATATGTACGTGAAAATCTATGATGCGTTTCTCGATCATTCGTTAAATTCGCGAGATATTAAATACAGTGCAATCGTTTCACTTTTTTCGTTTTCTCGTCGATCATAGTGTCGATCACGGAGTATAAAAAATTTTGTTCGTACACACGTATGGAATGCACGTCTAATCAACGAATATATTGGCTCGCATGTTTACATCGGGGACATCCGACGGAACGTTAATAAACATTTTTCGTTTGTAACGATATTGACAATGAATATATTTCTTTGTACCAGATGTGGGGAATTGTGTCTGGATTGAGTTGCAAGATTGAAGCTTCAGGATTTTTTTCGAGGATTTATATCGAGAATCCGGAATCGACCTTTTAATAAAACTGGGGTTTTTCATGTTTCTCATTTAGCGTGCCATGACGAATTTAACATAATGGTATATGCGAATTTTTGGCCTCGCCTGGAGATAAACAGCATTTTGTCGTTTTATTCGTGCGTGTTCTTATCAAATTTTCGCTCTCTCTCCCTCACACTTTCTCATTTTTATCATGTCGGGGATTGTACTGCGCGTATAATAAAGCTGGCGGAAAATGTTCGTGGAGGGTGGCGAGGGATCCTGCCGGAAGGTCCCTATGTAACACGGGTACGTACGTTACGGCGTTTTATCCCGTCATTGTTTCCCCGGAAACTTTTTCGCCCATTGGCGCGGGCCGTAAACTTACTATTTTTCCTCGATGTAAACTCCTTCGCGTACAGGTGACACACTTCCCGATCCTCCCATTTTTCGATGTTCCATAAAGCGGCCAATAAAACATCTTTCGCGTTCTTTCCCTACGTATTCGCTGCGGCGGCTTTGCCATAAATGTTTTACGGCGGAGTAGATATTGAATTCTTCTTAACCGTCTTCGACACACTATACATTTGCCAAGAACTTGGAAATTTGTTATCGATGGTGCTTAACTTCTTGAATGTATAAAGATCTTTCTCTATCGATACGGCTATTAATTCTTTCACACATGTCGGATTTCTCGCGAGACATTTTTTAATGAAATATGTTGAAAGTATTAAATCGCTTTAATCCTTTATCCGTTTACAGTTATAGCGAGATATTTAATTTTATACATGCACATTTCTTAGGTAAATACTGTTACTAACGCTTACATAGAGTAAATATTGCCGCTGTAACAATCTGCTTGCACAAAGGATTGCGCATTGCGACAGGTATTTATCATCGCGGTGAACTTTGAAATGTGTCTCGCGTGTGTCGATCTCTCAAGCTCTCGTTGTCACGGCGACTCCGCCGTTTTGTTTAAACAACCCTTCAAAAAACGACAGGGATGCGGTCGACTGGCGATCGTTGTTGGCAAGAAGCGCGCCCAGTATACCCAGGCTAATGGAACTCTTTTATCGGAAGCTCGACTTTGCAGGACGGTCGATACTTTATATTCGCACGGACGAGTCACGGGCGTCATATTTCCGAGGCAGCGTCAGGAAAAGAGGGACAGGACGAAATGGAATCCCAGTCTATGGACTCGTCACGCGCGACAGGAGCGCTACGAAACGACCGGGATTTCGCGCGAGGGTCGATGAGAAGGATCGGAGCCCGGAAAGGGGCGGCGAGAGACACGCAAAGGCCTGTTGGGATTATTTGCACATCGCTGGGATGGAGATGGCTCCGCTTGGTCGGAATTTGTGCGAATTCATGCCATATACCTAGTGCACCAATCGCGCGCAGTCGATTTGCAGGCGGACACTGGATTATGAATTTTTCCGACAAACACGCGATTTAATCGCTTCTACACTTGCTTTTATTAGATGACAATGCAGAATTTTAATAAAGTCAAATGTAAACAAATTATTTGTTTTCGCCATAATTTTAAAAATAAAAATTAATTTTTTAATTATTCTGTAAGAAGAGAGCTGAAGAAGAGAGTTATGAACAAGAGGCAGAATAAATAACAAGTTTTTTTTTCAAATTTATTTCGAGCAAAGAAATGCCATTTTTTGGACAAAAGCTGTACCACCTACAGAATATCTATATTCCTCTTTCGTTGCTTTTGTCCGAGAAGTGGCAATTTCCAACTTGAATTCCACACGAACGATATTATTCCCTTTCTCCCTTCTATATGGAAAAATAATAGGGAATCGTATTTTTTTCCCATCTGGAATGTATTGTACGTTTTTTTCTTGATTTCTTGAAACCCTGAGAGCAATTGCCCGTCCTTAACTTCAATCAACTCTGCTGCGTGTCAAAAGACCTGACGACGACGTATTTTGCCGGACAAACGACACGATTCCGGCGGTGATCGATCGATGTTTAAAACGTTCCGAATGATGGAGGATGTATTTTCGTAAAACGCTTGATATCGTATGTTTTCCGAGATCGATACACGCGGCGCAACGTCGCGCAACGCTATCGAGCAAAAATGAAGAATGAAACGTTAAGGGATACGCGTCAGCGCTAGCCTTTCGCTCGTATCACAAATCGATGCCGGCATTAAGCGTAAGGTCAACGGATAGAAAATACGCGTCCCGCGATTTTCATAAAGCATCAGACTTGGACTTTTCCTCGACGGATTCGCCGAGTATGTCGCACGAGAAAGCGCCCGCGCACCGGGCATATGCCCCTCGCAGTTTTAATACCGTGCTTATGATTTATGTATCGGGATACATATTGCATCGAATCCTCTCTCGCATTAATGTTGACACTGGGAGCAAAGCGTTTCTCGTTCTCTGCACGGAAGAGATTTTTACGTTCCGCGCAACGATTCGTTCTCTATCTAAAAAAATCTAATAATTTTCGACATTACAATACATCGATGTTTTAAACCGTATATATTCTATACTTTATGGTTATTACTATTATTAATGGAAGACCGATTGTACAAAATTCTAAAACTGAGGATAACGAATAAATATACTTCTGTAGCAAAAAGATTAATGACACTGCCATGATGCAATGTGCAATTTCTTGTATCGAGAGAGCTCCTATTTATTAAATAAATTTATTAATAACAGAATTATATATATTAATGCGTTGTATGGAGGGATGTTACACCGTGTTACACCCCGTGTAATACACTTTTACGCTTCATCGATGCTTTTCAAGCTTTTCAAGCCTGACGATTGTGGCACGCGACAGCGGCGAATTGCGATTGTAATTCGAGGTGATCGAAACGAAAGGCCTACACGCCGTTCTACCGGGCGCGAGTTTATCGTGGGGAGGGGTTACAAAAGCTACTCAACAGAAGAGCTTTAAAAATGAGGGGTTCCACCCCGGAATACAGAGGAAATTTCAGGGAAGCCGAAGCGGTCATAATCTTGACTGATGCGAGCATTCGTCACTCGTTAAATTCCTTCCCCGTGCACGAACCTGACGAATATCCCGACGGAATAGAGTTGCAAATTAGGACTCTGTTACGTCGTTCGTTCTCTTTCTTTTAAAAGAGTCGCCGTTGGCATCCGGAGGGGAACGGAGCTTGGCGCGAGGCTGCTTGATAATGCTTCTAAATTTTCGTTACCGCGCGATGGAAGGCGGTCTGGAATGCCGGCGTGTAAACGAGTTAAAGTAAGAGAAACGGTCATACGGAGGAGAAGTCGCGTGTAGACAGTCGCCATTGTGTCGGGTAATTTGCTACGTCTCCGTCTTTATACCAAAGAGTTTCTAACAAATGCGTCACCTTAAGCACTGCTAAGGCTACTCGTGACTATGATCTATCGCTCGCAACGCAGACATTAGAAATGGCCGTTTGCATTTTACGACTCTATTGCCAAAGTTTATTGAGCGTAAAACATAATTCTAATAAACGCTTTAATATCAGCGAATGGATATCAGGAATTCCGTCGAAAACTCACGCTTGCAGAAACGCGAAGGATTTTAAGGGACGGATTTTAACAAAGACTTTCAAGGATTGTCTCTAAAGACGCGACCATTCTTATTACTTCGTGTACGGTAATTCGTCGCATTTAGCATCGTCAGATGCTGCCTCGCGAACTCGAACAAGAGAAAGGAAATCAAAGCCGCCTCTACACAATACGCCCTCTTACCGAGCGTAAATCCGGTTTATTCTACGGTAAGGAGGATACAATGCGGGCGAGCGCGCCGAATCCATTCCGCGCACATTCGGTAGACAAACAATAATTACAGAGACCTCGGTCCCTCGGATGGCACTCCGGGAAAATACTGATGCAATCTCGAGTGCAGCGCCAGGGCCAGCCGAAGGGAAGAGCCGCGCTTTTATTTCCCCGGGAAACGGAAAACGACGTTAAGTCGGGACAGCCGCCGTGCCGGTGCGGTGGTGCATGTGCACCGTCCGCCACCCGCCCCGACCACCCCATTCCCCGCGCATTTTGTGTGCGCTCCTTTTATATTATTAAGTTCCTAACGTACTGAAAAGAGAACGGGCGGGCACGGCTGCGACACCGGATACACGTTTCACTGCCGTCGGGATAACTATCTTCGCCGTAGCGGCGCCTGATATCGCCGAGAATCTCGTGAAATTGTCGCAATAAGCGTGCCTCGCGTCGCAACACCGCGT
Organism: Tetramorium alpestre; assembly: GCA_021460005.1. Classification (NCBI taxonomy): domain Eukaryota; kingdom Metazoa; phylum Arthropoda; class Insecta; order Hymenoptera; family Formicidae; genus Tetramorium; species Tetramorium alpestre. The sequence goes on from JAJVSH010000023.1 coordinate 1,093,097, forward strand.
GTTCTTTTCTTATGTTACTAAGTTCTTTCTATTTCGAGCTACTAAGCAGAAAATGATGGAAATTGAAGCAATCTTTCTACTCTCATATTTTTTTAGAAATATAAATATATATTAAAATTTTCTGGTCGATAATTTTTAAATTTTGCAATATATTTTTAAGCTAATAATTTTTCAGGTTCCGAATGAGAGAAAGAATACGTCGCTGATTATCAGCGTTCCATGAATTAACAGAATTGAATGGACGACTGCGAGGGAAGTTTCGGTCCTCTGTTGTCTCTTTTTTCTCTCTTTTCTCTTAATTACCTTTCTTTACGCGCGAGATAACAAGCCACCGACGATTATAGCTGCGATCGTTCTCGTTCGCGAGACATTCGGGGAGAGTCAAGTTTCCCCAAGTTAGAAGTCGAGTTTCGTCGTTAAAACGATGGCGGCGACGAAGAGGTGCGAAACACCGTCGAATAAAAAAGTCGATACGCTTTTGCGGAATCGAGGTGCGCCCGCCGCGGCGCTGGTTATCGGTCCGCGGGCGCCGAACTACGCGTGTAAGGAGACATTCCCGGCTTCATCGGCAAATCGAGGAACTTTCTGGCTGCTTATTTTCCGCGCAGCGGAGAGAATTTCTTTCTCCAGTTTCGCTGTTGTCGCGGTTTGTTGCCTATCGTCGACTATCGAGCAAAGCAGACAACTAGTTTCGCCGTGCATGAACGCCCGCGCTTCCTCTCGGGAGGTAAGAATCGTTCCGGAAAACGACGACCGTTTATTTTTATTCTTACACCACCGGGTCCTTTCGTTTTCTGATTAGCGAGGCGTTCATGGATTTCGCGTGAATTTCATGGATGCATTACGCGAAATTGTCGAATACATTATTATCCTATGAAAACGAACGATTCCGTTCGCTTCGTTCTCGGCAAAAAATTTTTATTTTAACGCGCGATTACGCATGCATAAGGTGCTGAAATTGTCGGCGTGTGCAAAACTGGAAACGCATATTTGAACGTAATTTTAGATATCGCGTTTAAACCTAAAATGGACTCTAAATTCCACACTCGCGAAATTGATATCGGCCATGTTCGCGTATGTAAAGTTGCGTTTATGCCATACGAACGCGGACGAGCGAATGGATTCGTTGTAATGTGAACGATGACGACTGAGAGCGAATGGACGCATTCGCTCGCGTTCGCTGCTATTTCCCTGCAGAACGATAAACCGGCAAATCATCGAAAGAGGTTCGCTGGTTTAATATAGCACGTGTATGAACGTGTATGAGCGCGCTTTCCGTAGGATATAAATCCACACATTGAAATTTTGAATTTTAGACGCAATTAAATTCAACAATACCTTAATTTTGAATTGACCTAAAAAAATTATTAAAAAAATTTAAAACATTCTTTTGTTTTTAGAAAAAAAAGAAGCAGAACACATTTTTGATCATTATTCTTTAATAATAATTTTATGAAGAATTAATACTCTCTCTGTCAATTTATTTAGTGCCGCCCGCGGCACTGTAAATGACTTTACAGTATAGTTCTGAAAACGCGACTGTTATCTTGAGTACAAATATCAAAAGAATAAATTTCTGCGAAATCCCCCGTTTCTTGGCGTTTGTTCATAGTACTTGCCGCATGTAATAATCGCCATACTATTATGATGTAATAACGCTCCGTGCTATTATTTTAATATGGTATCGCTTCACAGAGTTTTGCCACCTCGCACGTAACGCCGCGATATTGAACGGCAACTTCCCGACTGCTAGTTTTCCCGAATGTGTTGTTAGCTACTCGAGAATGCAATTTCTATTTGAATTCTTAACGATATCGGAGATCGACGTTTCGGCAAAACGACAATATTTCCATATACGAAAAGATTTCTATATTCTTTTTGCAATGGAGAAATAAATTGTCAAAAAAAACTTTTTCTCTCAACGAATGGAGATTAAAATCTGAAAGTTAAGAGAATTCAAGGCAAAATGCAACGGAGTGAAAAAAATGGAATGGACGTTCGCGTAAACTTGAAGAGGTATTGGAAACGGTGAACTAGGTGGATATTGGATCGATGATACGACGTCCGTCCAATGATTACATAGAAGATATCTGTCGTATCACGACGATTCGATGATAATGCTTCGATAGAAAACTGTCGCACGCGAAACGTAAACGCGTATCGCCGCGGGAGCTGTTGTTTCACCGGCGGAGAAATATTTATGTTGCTTACACAATTACTCGGTACGATCTCCGCAGCCGCGTAGTCGTTCTCTGTGGTGGAAAATAAAACAGCGCAACTTTATGATAGTTCAAATACGTGCTTGCGGCTTTAAAACGGTCACACAATTCGATTCACCGCGTTTACAGCATTTCCAATGATTCTTTACATTGCGAATGACGTCGGATGGCCACGAATTCGCAACTATGCGCTCAATAAAGTTTTTCCATTAACTCGAAATTGCACTTTCCACGTCTGAAACAATGCAGCTTGAATGAAAAATTTATTATTAAATTTACGCGTTTAGATCCCCCTTTGAAAGATTTTGTTTTATAGATTTTTATTTCACGGCGTAATAGAGACGCTTCGACCCGCAACCGAAGGGTGTGTTCGTCATGTCATTTCTATCATTCTTGGCGCTTTATTTGCGATCGTAAATATTATGTTTCCAGTTACCACACATACGCGTGCACACTGATACGTCCCGCCCGGTACTATTTCTTCAAGCCTACGTGACGGCTGAAGGGGACGAAATGGTCAGATGGCCGTGGACGACTGTCAGGAAAGTTATTGGATGTAGTCTGCGGCTTTATGGGATCATCGGAACGGTCGTTCGCCGCGCGTCGGTTCGTTCGTTGCGCCGACCGAAATGTCGAGGAAACGTAGAATTAAAACATTTTCATCCAACATGACACCAATGGCACATAGGGTGATGGATCCGGTCATATCTACCGAGTTTTAACTAAGCTTCTGGACGCCGAATCGATTCCTTTTCGTCATAGACATATTACAGGACATTGACATTTTTACCGTGAAGCCACCGCTATGAATGTAATATACGATACTATTTTCGCAATATTTCCTTCTCGCTTGAGTCTCCCTCGCGTACATTTCTGTCAAGAGACGAAATGTATACAGAAATGTGGTGATCACGAAATCTAAATTACTTTTATCGAACGGTAGATTAAAATTGATTAAAGCGGCGCCGATATTATTCTTTGCTATTCGTTGATGATACCACTACTTACATGAAACCGCTTGACTTTATGATCAAAATGTGCAGCGTTGTTTCGCAATGAGATTGACGGAACGAGAATGCACAACAATAAAAAGAAAGGAAGAGAGAAGGAAAGAGAATAACAACGCAACAATTTTTTAAAAGCTAAATTGTGCATAAAGATCCGCTACTCATAACACTAACCAGAAATAGATATTCCTAAATACTTGCGTTCCTTGCTCCAATAAGTCCGGATTCTGGCAAATCTGGAGCGTTGACCGCAAAATGATTCTTTCCCGATAATCGTTTGCGTAACATTTGGATGAAATAGTATTATCGAATATGCAAGTGAGACATATCTATTTTTGAACACTTGTATTTTGAAGAATTTGACTAGAGATTAGATTTTTATCATAAGTCATATAAACAATATAAATGATTTAAGATAAGATTTAAAGATATTATTTTTCGTTTTGCTTCACGAAACCTCTCTTTCTCTATGTCTCTTTAATAATTTACAATTATTATTATATAATTATTTTTAAATACTCGTATTTCTAAAAATTTCACTAGAGATTAGATTTTCATCAAGTACAAACAATATAAATGATTTAAGATAAGATTTAATAAGATAAGATTTACTTCTCGCTTTAGTTCACGGAATTTCTCCTTTTCTCTGTAGCTTTCTAATAATTTACAATTATTATTATACATATCAAACTGCTGTTTGTTTTTAACATCACTTGTACAATTATGCATTGAGATAGATATATCTATACGTATAGACTACGAAATCGACCGGTGATAAAAGAACAATATTTAGTCTGTAGCTGCTGAGCGTGCGTTAACTCGTAATTAGCAATTCAATATCGATGTACGATATTCCTCCTCAAGCGCGAATTTCAACCGACGACGTTCCTGTGCTTCGTTATAAAATACGATTAAGCATTTATCGCACGTCGTCTGAAGCAATGCATAATGAATCTAAAATTCGTGATATTTTCCTTTCTTGTGTGTTAATTGAATGTGTAGTCACATAAACATGTAATTATGTTTTGGCACTATTACTTGCTCGGACACAAAGAGGAAAATGATATCATCTTTATCAAAAGTTTTTATTTTGGTGAAGCATTTACTGCGGATACTATGAAGCTGCTAATGAGTCAGTGTCTAGATGTGAGATCAAAGTAAAAACGTAATATCACGTTACACGGCTCGACATTATGTTTCGTCGTGAAATGAAGGCTGGGAGATAAAAATGTGTGGCAATCATAATTACGGACGTACCTACGCACACCTCGAATGACACGGATGACATTGCATTGTGTCGAGCGTCACAGAGAAAATTTTTATATATTTTTCATATTCTCTATCCATTCGAGTAAAAATCAAATCCACCATTTCGTGGGCAGAACGAAGTATTAAGACCGCGATGAATATATCGTAATCTGTAATATAATTTGACGAAATTGGGAATTATCTCTATTCTATGTATAAATCTTCACACAATCCGCCGTTCGATATTACATTCTACTGGCATAAAATTAATTAATGTAAAAACAGAAAATTTTGGTTGAATTGAGCGATGTAGCAGAGCGTTTTAATTTTTTCACATTTCACTCGGTTTTGAAACTGGAGAATATTATGCGAAAGCGTGCATTGCTGGAATATTAGCGAAATGCCCATCAAGTAATCTTGCATGATAGCAAATCTGCCATAAATTTGGATAAACGTTGTTTTCCGCTCACCATAATTTCAATGTCGTGGTAACTAACGCGAGGTCACACCTTATCGATGTTGCGATTATGTGCACATGGGTGACCATGGTAAGTCACGTCATACGCGTTGCTTAAAAACGAGTTTCGACGATAACGCGACATTACATTCTTTGTTTATGAGATTCTTAAATTGTGCCGATAATTCAGTATAATCAAAATACTGGTAATCTACTCTAATTGCAATAATGGCTTCTTGAATAAGATTCCAATAAAAGTATCAAGATACGTTGCTATCTTGTCGCAATATCTTAATTGCGAAAAAAACGTTAAATTAGCTTTCTAATAAATACCCCTGCAAAAATTAAAGTACCATTAAAGTAAAATTTATTCAAATCTAATTCGACTTTCAAGGGATGTCTAAGATTTTGTTATCTATTTGCACAATTTCTCAAAATTGATGCTCGCAAAATGGATCTACCAAAGTTGCGCTAAAGGATGCAAATGTAACTCCAAGAAATATGACAGTGGAATATTTCATATTGTTGGTGCGTCAGCGTGCAGCATCACATACGTGCTAAACCATTGTACGTGGTGGAAACTAAGTAAGTATTAGGAGTTGGAAATTTCGAACAGATTACAACGAGTTAACCTGGGAGGAAGTTTGCGTATACGAGGGCAGCGCCAACTCAGATTCGTCGAGCAACATTCCGGTAAGCGAGATTGTTGTTTCGCAATAAACGTGATTGGACGGGATAGCAAATAATTAGCTTTTACCTATTTATACACAATTACATAGAGTGTCTCACATCCGTGATACTACATTAAACATATTTTATGAGTTTCATATATGTAGAATAAATCGACAAATAATTGCACGTACTCCTGGGTTAAATTATTTGCAACTACTTTGAACTATTCGTTTTGAGGTAATGGATCTACAATATATTATATTTACCTCTAATATTTCTATGCTCTTACATCATTAATTATATTGTATTATATATTTCTTATTTTTAGTTTTATCGATCCATCACTTTAAATCAAAACAAAAATAATTTTCACTCACCGACACGCAGGAGTGGAGTTGTTTGTAGGTAACGCCACCACGTTGATCTAAACAACATAAATATATTCCAATTATAGCAGCGCACAAAATAATTAATATTTCAAAAAGTAATCATTGCGAGCATGGAATTTTTTATTCAGTCTTCGAAAGTCGACATTTAATAAAATGAATAATAGAAGGTTTTTTTTTCTCTTTTTAAATATAAACTTTTATGAAATGTTATAAATAAAAATTCTTTCCTCTAGTTTTGTTTTCACGTTTATTATTCACATAAATGAGCCAAATAAAAAGAAACAATGAATAAAATTCATTCCGCAAGTAATAAATAATATACATATAAATAAGATATATAATATGATAATATGTACTTGCCTCATGGCTGCCTGCGTTCCGCCGTTGGCCTTTCAGGGCCTCTCAGATTCCTTTGTTACACACCCATATACACACGCACATAACACGAGCACTCGCGAAAATACGGTTAATTACGATCGCGTGCAAACTAATCATCTCAGATTATGACGGACATGTGAGGTTTTTTTATGTGGCACTCTCGATATATTAACCGTACGCGACATGTACTTCCGCAAAACACACGAGATATTATTTATATTATCAATAATCGATTGACATTACTCCAACTTTTCACTAGTCGAACCATTAGATTCAGCGATTTTTATATTACTCCGCGATCTCATTGTCAGTTCGAAAGCTCTAAGCAAATTATAGATACTTTATTCAGCGTAAAGCGAAGTTTCAAGAACAAAAAGAAATGCTAGGCGAATCGTATTTGCGAAGTATTCAAAATAAAACACGACATGTACCGAATATGAGACATTTTTAGTGCTTAAATCGGCCATAAATGTCGTAAATAATTTCTAATATCTATTCGTGCTTCGATTTTTACATTATAAAACGTCCGAAACAATTTCTGTTTCGATAGATTGTTGATGCCTTTCGTCGACGAATTGCCGAACAAAGTGATCGCTTAGTTAAAAATGGCGGAAGCATCGAGCTCTTTGTTGCTAATTATTCAAACGAGATAGTTATATTTTCGCCTATAGTGCGCGAACGTATCTCGAGGGAAGATAATACGGCGACGTGGAGAACGGATCGCGCAACTACTCGCCCGCTCGAGCGTCTGGCCATGAATGATAGTCTACTCGCCGAGCGACCTTCTATACACAGAACGCTACACTGTGCGCCGCGACAACAAAGACCAAGGCCGCGCGCGAAACGACTCGCCGGTACACACAACGTTTAAACGGCCGCGACAGGTAGAAACCACAGCAGCGAAGACTATCGCACAAGATTACATAGATGCATATGCATAGTGTAAAACCAATGAGCGTCGAGCATTAAGTTGCCATATTGATTTACGATCGATTCGTCACCAAAAAAAAAGTATTTTACATTCAAAGTGATTTTTCCCATAATGTCATATTCTAAGCTTACTGTTTTAAAGCAAACAATTTCCTCTTTTAATAAAATGAAAATTATCTTGTTTATACTATTTTTCTCTTGATTTCAGAGGATTTTCTTTTGAGGCTAAAATAAGAGTAAAATCCTCTAAGATTTAGAGGATTTCACGTATATAAAAATTTTTTTTTTGGATGGTTTATTGGTTCAAACGATCTTATACGTAGCTGTTCAAATTTTGTGCGTGATGGTCCTAAGGCGTGAGGATTTTATTCCTACACTGAAAAAAAAATTCTGATTAAAAACGGACGAATCAAAAAATCTTGTAGAATTGATCAAATATTCTGGTTATTATAATAGAACTCAATACTTTATAATTTATAATAATCAGAACTCATATTGTAATAACCTGAATATTTGATCAATTCTACAAGATTTTTCTGATTTGTCCGTTTTTAACCAGAATTCTTTTTCAGTGTATGAAATTTTCAGCGCTAACGTTTTAACTTATTGCTGGCTGATTATGTCCTCGATTGCACTTTTCTTACGATTTAAATCTTATATTTTCTTATATGTATATCACCAACTTTATATTGTAACATATATGGCTCGTTTTAATTTAAATTAAATGCAGCGTCCGCATCTCTTAGAACTACATAATCTTAAAATTTCTTCTCTCTCTTATCTATATAAAACTCTTAAGATGAATCATGTAAATCAACTACAACTTTATGGAGAAGCAATAGACTGGTGATCATTGTTGACATGTCTATTTTAGAAATACATACAGATAGAATAATTCTAGAGAAACTCTTAAGAAAAATATCTATAAATAACAATTTTCAGGAAAGAAATAAATCCCTTTTAGATCCTGTAAAAGGCCTTTCGGACTATAACGGCAATTCCTAGCAGTTTCCCATTGTCAGTTCAAAATCAAGATTTCAAGTACACTGTACTTACAATGTACAATAAAACGATAGTATTTAATGCTCACTAAAATTACGTTTCACAAAAATTCAATTTCAAAAATCAAGTTTTATTTTTCGCAATCAATAGACTGTTCAATGAACGCATTTTTATTTTATATTGAGATATATATTGCGCGAATATAAAAAATAGAAAAAGTTAAACTATTCTCCATTGCACAATGAAACTGTATAGCATATAAAAATAGGAAAAAAATGATTGATTGCCGGAAACATTGATGTAAAAAGCTTTAAAATGTGAACCTAATTTAGACAAAGATTTGGATCTGTATAGTTCAAAGATATTTGAAAGATATTTATATTTGCAATATATATTTCTGCATTTTACGAAATGGTTTATCTATTCCTAAAAGTGATTTATCTGTTCTGCGTATAAGATTATCGCAATAATTAATCGTATATTCAGTGGCGTAACTACGTGAGAACTAAAGTATCAGGAGGGCTCCTTATTCTACTAAAAGGTTGATTTTCCCTCCAGAAATTTCCGAAACAATAATTTTAAAAAATTATTGAGACATGCAAAGCATTGGCGTGAAAAAATAAGAGATATTTTTACGTTTTTATTTATTTATATTTCTTGTATAAAATTTGTCATTGAATTATCTTTTATTTAAGATTCATATTATTTTTTTATCTTAATTACCACATATTTCAATGAAAGAAGAAATCAAGGGTTAATAAATAGAAAAAAAAAACAGAAAACCTCACAATTTTTAATTCTCAGACTGAAAAGTTTATAATTCCTTCCAGAAAATTTCCTAGTTATGCTAATGTCGCATTTGAAAATACATGTTATAAGTACACGTTGTAAATGATTTCTAAGGGCGAATTCATATAATTTATTCATATAATCTATTCTTTTCTATTTAAAACCATCTAAGGGCGGATTCATAATCTATTCTTTTCTATTTAAAACCATCTTAAGAAGTGTTGTAAACCAATCACAGGACCAATCATTAGCACCTTAAGATGGTTTTGAAATAAGAACTGACCTTGAATATCAATCTAAGAATATCGACGTATCATATCTTGATATCGCAATACCGTTTGCCTTATCGGAATTCACTTGTTATTAATTCGCGAGCTTCTTCGAATAGTATCAGTCGCCAAGTTGCTGACGGCCGCAATCATGTTGAGTCTAGTCATAGTCTGCTTAGCGCTGATAGCTTCCGGTTCGTGTTTAAAGCCTAGAATAATTGGAGGCACGGCTACGAATATCACTCAACATCCGTATCAGGTCAGTTTATAGAAGTATCTCTTTGCGATTGTCGTATATTATCATTGTATGAAATTATTACAGTCAAATATCGACTCGTGCGAATTACCATTAAAAAAATCGTTTTCGACAGGTGTCTATTCATTATAGGAATGAACTCGGATGCGGAGGCTCTATAATCAGCAATGACTGGATTTTGACAGCGGCACATTGTGTCGAAGAGTATGCATATCGTTCAATATGTTCTTGTTCGATTTATCTCTTAGTTGAGATTAGACAGCCTAGCTCTCGTAATTCTCATAAAAATCGTTAGATTATCAATATTATTGCTATTTCAGCGACAATGTGATGCTCTACAAAGTGCGCGTTGGAAGCACTTTTTATAACGAAGGAGGCATTGTGATTTCTAACAAAAATCAAATAAAAATTGCCAAGATCGTTGTTCATAATAAGTATCGGAAGTATACTTACGAGTACGACGCGGCTTTAATTAAAGTATGCCAATTGCTTATTTCATACATTTCTTTGTGTTAGATAGAAATTAAAAGAAAGATTTTTTTTAGTTGACTAGTCCTTTAACGATAACGGGTCCTAATATAAAGAAAGTCCTTCTTGCGTTTATATCGCCGAGAGCTGGTACCCAGGTAGTTGTTACAGGATGGGGAGACACATCGGTAAGTCTAGTCGTCTAGCCATAAGTCGTTTTGATTCTCGCGTCCATGCGTTCGTATCAGTGTCAAGATTTATCGCCGCTAAGATGCTTAATTGACGGTGATGTTTAACGAGGTTGTTTAGCTGCGTGTAAACGTTAAGATTTGTTTGCCGAGCGCTTCACGTAGATCAACCATCATTCGGTTGATCGTCGCGACAAATGTTGACGGGATCTCGAATAGACGGACAGGCAGGTGTTTGTAAATATTCGGTGGCTCACATTACATGCTTTCAGAGCAAAGGCAAGGTTTCAAAAATATTACAAAAAGTGACAATACCAGTCATTGACCAAGAGACGTGTCGACGAATTTATGCTGTTTATCGGCCAGTGACCCCCAATATGGTTTGTGCTGGTGGTGATAAAAAGGATACTTGTAGGGTATGTTTGCTCAATGTTTATCTGTTTGTCAACAATTTCATAATGAATACTTTGCAATTTTATGGTTAGAAAGTTTTTTCACAATTTTTATTACATACATATATAGTAGATATAAAATGGAAATAATAGATATAAAATATATAGTAGATATAAAATAGAAATAGTAGAAATAGTAGATATAAAATATATTAAACTCTTTTCGTGTTTTTCTAAAAAACTTTTATCATTGCTCTATAGTATATCATATGTATAAACGATACTTTATCATCTAATTATTTATATTTCATTAAATTATTACATTAAAAAATATACATATATAATTTTATTTTCACAATTCTATGTGTATAAATTTAATGTTTTGGAAAGAACATAATGTCTTTGGAACGTTTGTTGCATTAAAATGATCTCTCGTTCTAGTTTTTATCCATACTACTTTTTGGAAATTGATTCCTGCCGTACGAAAGTGAAAAAGGTTTATTTGTTCATGACGCAGGGAGATTCCGGCGGTGCGCTCGTGTATGACGGTGTCCAAATTGGGATCGTGTCTTGGGGCCCTAAATGTGGCAGTGTTGAGTGGGAATTTGGACTTCCAGGAGTGTATACGCGAATATCCGTCATACGGCAGTGGATAAAAAACCAGGCGAATGTATAGCAGAATTAATTTTTCCCCTCTCGTCTGAACGTTTTTTCGAGAGAGGGGAGAGAGACAGCGTTCCGTTGAAAAAATATTTGCTTCTGTTTAACCGCATCAAAACTAGACAGTATTATGAAAGAACACCTGCGAATTGTACAATAGAGGGTGGCTAAATGTAGAAGGGAAGCTTTTGCAATAATAATGATGTAATTCTAAAACAAAAACTGAGATCTATAAAATTTCAATAAATTTTAATACACGCGGATACAATTGTTTTACTCCTTCCACAAATAAACATAGACATTATTCCCGTGTGTTTACTCACACCAAAATTTAAGTATATTTAAATAAACTATTTACAATCTCTATTTTAAAATCGATTATTTTCAGACAGTTTGCTACAAGTAGATTTATTTCGTTAATTTCGTTTATTTGATTTATCGCAAATCATACAGAAAAAAAGTTTGTCAGGATATATTGCTAGATATTTTGCAAGATATATTGCTGTGGATATAATAATTGTCATAGATAGTAAAATTAGTTGTTAAGAAAATATATTCTAATTATCAAATATTATTGGTTAATAGTAAAAATAATTTTGATTGATTGAACTAAATCTGATACAATCGCTATAATTCGCCATAATAATAATAATAATAAATTGTTTTGCTGCAACAGCGTGACATACTTGTTAGGGACAGACTTTGTTTCACATTAGCGGCAAATCATATTTACTTTAATAACAAATTCGTATTTCCATGAACAAATTTACCCAGCAAGATCTTTCTACAAAACCATGTTTTGTTGTAACAACAAATAATTGGTTATTGCAGAATATTTGATTGCTTTCACGGTTTGAATATGCAATAGCAGTTATGACGTGCTTGCGGCAACGAAGTCCTTTTTGTTACGCTTATATCGATAACGGATATCGAACTTAAGGTATCTCAACGGATTTCGAGAAAACAAATAAATATTAAATACACAAACACTGGTCTCGAGCTTTGCTCCAAGTTTTAAGGCACCAAGCATCGAAAATCAGCATCGATCCTGCAACAACTTGGGTTACGACGATATTAATCGAGATTTGTGCAGATTTAACTGTTTATAATCGCGTAAGTCTAATTACCGGGTGTTTTCGAGGACTGTGTCGTCTCTGCGCGAGAGCAAGTGTAATCAGTTCTAAGGTGGCGACGTGTAATTTTGCGCAATGCAATAAATATTATCTTGCTGCCCTTTACACTCGCCTCGACGTAATCGTTCGTCACGCGGGATTATTAATTTCAGCGTCGACTCGGAACGGTGCTCGGGGTTTCGCAGCCGCCACCGCGGTGGCATTGAATAAACGGTTTTGCAGCCCCAGCACAGGTGGCTGACTCGTAAAGGGTAGCACAAACAGTCGATGCTCACGTCCGCTCTACCTACCTACGTACCGGGTGTCGTCGTAAAGAGCATTGCTGTTGTACGTGACGTCGCCGTGGATGATCGTCGCTTCCCGTCTCGTAAAGAGCGTCAAGCGTCACGCCGAAATCGCGTCGAGATGCAACGTGTTCGCGCTATCCGGTTCTGGCCGTTAAGAATCGTGGCAGACGCGGCATACTAATGCGCGGCGCGGCATTATAACCGGTATAAGCGATCGATATTCCCGCGGATATCAGACCTTGTTGTCTGATGGCAGTACGCGACCGAGCCGTTCTGCCCGTGTTGTTTCGAAGCTCGCGAATATATCCGGAATTTCTGATAACGATGAATTATACGTGCCGCGAAACATTGCTAATCCTGGAGCGCCGTATCCGCGTATCCGCGTCCGGGAAGTTTGCTGGTTGAATAAACTCGCGTGCATCACGACGGTTTCTTCGGCTGTGGCCAAGTTTATCTAGCTTCCCAGTTTCTCGCTCGAAAAGAGCTGGCTTTCTGAAAAGAATATCGTTCTTCGGCTTGAGCGTTTCCTCGTAATCATTACGTTTAATTACTTGCTTCATGAAGCCGTTTAATTATTTTCCAACCAGCTCGTTCGGGATCATCTCATGGACAATAAAGCCTGGTAAGCTCTAGTTTCATCTTCGATATTTTGCTCCAGAACGATTGGTTGTAACGGATGATTGCGACAACGAACAAGTGGAATATAGGTCAAATTCTCGGAAGCTGGATGATCGGAAATTTCTCTCACGCTTCGAAAAATTGATACTGGCATCAATTAATCCGGATGTTGGAATAAAGGAATACATATCCGGCAAAAAGTTTAGCGACGAAATTTCCACGATGCTAGTACAGCTCATGTTTTTATTTCTATTTTACAAAACGATCTGACGGATATTTATTGCATAAATACGAAATAATACGTAAATATTTAATAATGTTCTGAAACAAACAAGAAACTCAGAGAGAATAATTTACGTCTAAAATTGCTTCAGGCAATTGAGATTAATAATTGAATGAAACAATATAATAAATTTATTGATATAAATGAAATTAATCACTTAAAATTTTTAAAGAAGTAAATAAAGAGCAAAAGCGCGAATATATATATATATATGTATATAGAATAAATAATATAAATGTAAATAACATAGAATAAATAATTTATCGAAATTTTCACTTAAATTTGATATTAGTGTCCTGATTAGATAACTATTTATTATTCATAATATACAACAATTATTCATTTTCTCACTAATAAATTATTGTATATGTATATTGCTCCATTTTTCTAATATTGTTATATATAGCGTTAATTGTTCTATATTTGTACTTGATAATAGAATAATTACAGCTATTTGGCTTTATATAATTATACGTTTAAAAAAAAACAAAATGTAATAATAAACTACGTCTTTATTTATGGACATTCATGTAGAACGTGATTTCTAACGATCCTTTCAGGCATACAAGATTGTTCTAGGCTGTTGTTGTATGTCAAAGCTAAATTCGCGTACGCTAGTTAGTAGTTCATGATACAATCGTATTGAAACGTTAATTCGAATATTGGCCCACTAGAGACCGATCAATCAAAGATCTGCTGGCAAGGAAGTGAAAAGCATTGTCCAGCATCCGTATCATGTAAGTATATCGAATAGGCAACAGTTGATGAATCCAAATCCGCACAAAGGAATTTCTAGACTGTGTCGCAATGGAAATCGTAACAATGGCAGTATAGAGAGATTCAGTTAGAACAGCGTAACTGTCGCCGATTGAACTGCGATTTGCACAGGATATCTCTATGCTCCGATAACATATACATGTAAATATATATCGCGTTGTTATAAAAACTCATAACGAGAATAACTCTTATGTTATGAATTTGTAGCGCGAAACGATTACAGAGACCATATAGACCTTTCTGTTGTTTATTAGTACCTAATTGTAACTGGCAAGCACTTGGCTAAATATAAATCTGAAAGTTAAACAAATTATTGGATACGTATTTTACTACATTAAAAGAATGTTAAAATCAATATTTACAACAGTGGGATAATTCGCGTAACGTGATTGTATCGTACGGTGAATTGTTGTTGTAAATTGAAATAATAATTCGTTGGCACTGTAATCGCGTTTTTGTCTCACGAAAATATTTTTGAATTACGCAATACTCAATGATCCTGAAAATAATTGGAATCGTTTGCATTTCGATAATCCGTTCGCAATTGAATTTTTGCGCAATTAGGTGTTACGCTTGAAATCACACAAGCTTTAATAATCATGAAATTTTTCAAAACAATACGTAGATACATTCTGTTTTATTTTAAGCTAGATTGTATACATATACGCAAAACACAGGCAGATAAGTTGACATTTCCAATATTCATAATTTTTAAAATAATTAAAATTATCAATGGCCAAATCGAAATTTCATGTTTTTTTTATGATCAACTAATTTTGTTGACGAATGCAATTGATAATTACAGTTCAGTGACGATCACCGAATAAAGATTTGAACATGTCCATATATTTATGAAAGATCGAAGTACCTCTCATTCAGAATGCATGGCACTCCAATTTATTTATAGAACACCGTAAAATTATTTCAAACATAATCTGCACAGAGTTCATAGAAAAAGGTGATTGTAAAATAATTTTTCGTTCGCTGAGATAAAAATAATAAATATTGAATAGTGGAGTGAGATGAAGGGCAAACAAGTGTACGAAGCGTTATAGGGACAAAGAAAAGAAGCTTTCGTTTTTTCCTTCTCTTGTCTAGTTTTTGTTAGCAAGCTGGCTTTGAGATGATGAAACGGATAGCAGAGGAGGAGAAGAAAGAGAGGGGAGAGAGAGAGAGAGAGAGAGAGAGAGAGAGAGAGAGAGATATGTTATATAGAAATCTATTCATGAAAAAATATTAATCTTTGCATATAGGTAAAAAGCATCATATCGCTCATCATGATATTTTTATTCCTAAGCCGTTATGTAGGCAGTTTTAAATGTCGAATGGTCGCGATCGAAAATTGGCGAGCTTTCCTCTACGGATGGCGATATTTTTCTCTACGCAGGATATCGGAAGGAACAGTAATATATCACGACGACTCCTATCGATTTTTACGTTTACATACGAGTGTTATAAAAGACTCGAGACTGCAATCATATTTTCAAGGAATACTTTCTATTAACAATAAAAAAATCGATTAAAATTTATTACATAAAAAATATAGAAGACTGTTTTGAATTTTGTATTAATAAAAGGAACATTTGTGTTTATTTTCAGAACAAATCTGACAATTAGTATAAAATGATCTTCTAATCGAAAGAAATAATCTTCGAAAATCGTGATAAAAAAATCTTTAATCATGCTAAAGTATACTTACATATTTATCGGGATACTGCGCAATTGAATACGTGAGAAAATCTAAGTGCAAGTAATTTAAATTTTTTTCAATTACAAAAAAATGAAGATGTCCGTGTGAATTGATATGTATTAAAAATTATTTAAAAAAAGAGATAAGGTAAAAAATAAAAAATAAAAAAGAACATGTTTGTTGTAAAGAAGTAATTTTATGAAATAATGTTTTCTAATCAAAATAAGAAATTTTATTTTATAAAATATAGATAGAAATTCAAATAAAATAAATTATTATCAATAATTTGATATATGGATTTTTAAAAGATTTCGCTCTCGCGATTATATGAACAAAGTTAAACTGATTGAAAAATTAATTGCGTGGCGGAAACTTTCGGAGGCGAAATAATACTCCTTTTTTTTAAATAATATTAGTTACCTCTCATTACAATTATACATACTATAATATCTAAATAAAAACATTTTTTAAAAATATATTAGATTTTGTCCAGTAAAATATTACAGAAGCTTGGATATGGTTACATTTTTATATTCTGCTTTGAATGCTCTGCGCTTCAGTTAGAATTAATACCTCTATTTTCAACACTGATAGATAGTTCCGATAGGATTAATCATGCACAGGCCCCATTATATGAGCTCAACTTAACAACAACAGCAGCATACTCGAACGTAATAACTCTATCTGGTATTTCAACTATTCTTCAAGGACTGATTCAAGACATATATAATGGTGTCAATAAGATTTGCACAGTTGCATTAAGAACTATTCTAGAATTTTAACAGTCAGTGATAATTTTTTTCAGAATATTGTCGAATAGTATCAGGTTTTTCTTTTTTATATTAGATTCATATAGTAATAATGTTGAATGAAAAAAATCGGATGATGTATGAAGGCATTGTGTAATAACAAAAACATAATTTAAATCTTCTTTATACAATAAGGTAGCTTTTTCATACAAGGCATAATAAATTACGATAATTTATAATATTTCTATAACTTTTTTTCAATTGTAAATGATTATTCCAAATAAAAAAAGAAGTGAATTATTATACTTAGAATATATTATATTTTCATGAATAAATTATAATATTTATATTCTTTTGCACAAGAATATAGAATTGTGATCACATATATTTACATGTCAGTATGTGAACCAGAGACCTCTATTATCGGGTAATAAATTCCATATTGATTTTTTTATCCCAATAAATCGTATGGAGGTAGATTAAAAATATGTGTCGTTAATTCTTTAATGGTCGTTAAAAGGATTTTAAACGATCGCTGCTTAATTCCGCACAATCGAGCTCTCAGCGGGACGGAAATGAACTGCTGGCATGAATTTGTATAAACTTTTAATCCCTTCCATTAATTGGCATTCGATAAAATATCGATGGTAAATTAACGGCTAGTTGTAGCGGCGTATCGTACGTCGGAAGTTTCGGTTTCGAAACATGATAATTAAGCTTAAACATGGCACTTGAAATCGGAAGTACGGGACGTTCACCACTAGCGCTTAAATTAAATGGCATGCTCGAGATACTGTATTCATGGACTTTATCAACGAGCGAGTACGCACGCGGCAGGTCGAAATAATTGATTGCTAGCCCGTTGCTATATTAAACCTTTATGAATATGCATCAAGTATTGACGAAACCACGTAATGTTTGAGTTCCAGTAGTCGTCTATTTGCACTCGAACGGCTACTTTCTCGTCCTCAGGGAGAGACGCGTACATATCGCACGACTTGCAATATCATGAATATATAAAATCGAACCGTCGTGTTTTAATTTAATTTGTAACTGCTATGGTACGATAAAATTGGTCCAGAAATATTCCGTTATCAGAGATTAAGTATTGGAAACCAGGTTTTAAAGTTAATAAAAGTATTTGGCAATTTGCAGAATTCGTTTTATTAATGAGAAAAGTATGATGTGCTATAAGTTGCATATAATTAATTAATATTGACGATCGTGTATACTGCCTCATTTATAGGGGGATACCAGTATTCGTAAAGATCCAAGGTAAGTAACTGCTGATACGCGTATAAACACCTGGATGTATCCTGGTTTCACAACCTAATCCGTAGGATAGAATGCCAATCAGCATCTGCGACGATACTAGAGGTGCACCTAGATCACCCTGCAGACAGTAATATCACGAAAATCATCATCATGGTTGTAATCGCTCGAAGCTTTACCTGCGCTAATTGCTACAAACCGAAACGCTCGATAACGGATTATAACCTGGGCTCAGCACATGAAATTCTGATACATCTTTTTTTAAAATTCAATTTATGATTAAAAGTATATTAAAACACTTGATATAAATTTTTATCTCATAATTTAGAAGTGAAACGAGAAGCCTCAGGAGTTATCTATAAATTTTTACAAAACCTTTATCAAATCCGAGTTTATCGTCGCATTAATTTATTTTAAATATAATACGCCATAAGAAAAATATTGTACCCATATATGAGGTGCTCTCTTGTTCCGTGACCTTCGAACATGGTCGCGTGTAGTCACGTCGCGAAATAACGGGAATTTTTCTAGCGCGCGCGCGAGTCTCTTCGCATTTCGCTTGCGGTGCTTCGACGTCGCGTGGAAATTGCGTTCTCGAGTCAAGTGCCGCATTGTTCACCGATCTGGTGCATCCGACACCTGAACCAGCCGCGCGTGTACTTGCGGAAAGACTATTGACTCCATTGATGTAATTGTACACTCGTGGCCGTGGCACAATTGGAATTCGACTACCATCGACTGCTCTTAATTTACGCGCCTCGCATTTTCTATATTTCGTTGCTCCTCATTATGAGATTGCGCTTGGATTCGAATATCGATATTAGTGCTCGAGATTACATAAAAATCTCAATTGGTTTCAGCCGACGCAGTAATTGCAGATGAATCGTTATCTAATCGTAAATCATTAATTTTTCGTGAATTATCCTTTGGTATTCTTGAAGAATTATTGCGAAATATTTTAATCAGGAATATCAAAGGATAATTCACGAAGTATTTTAATAAAAAAATATTTTGTGAATTATCCTTTGATATTCCTAATTAATAAAAATATTCCACAATAATTCTAACACGTGCAATACTTAACGAAATCCGTTGCGGTTGACGCTCGAGAGCGTGCAGCCGGCACATACACCGTGCACGCGTCGTGCCAAGTATCGTGACGTGCGACGATGAGGTCGAGGCGCCTCTTCACGGTGTCGTCGACGCTCTCTCGAGTGTCGTTCGGGGTTTGTCGCGGGTTTCTCGCGTACACACGAGCCCTTCACGGATCACCGCGCCCGTTTTTCAAGCCCCGTTGTGTCGCGTCACTTTCATCTTATATGTTCATCTTACCTGACATGTTTCTGACGGGTGGGTCACGTTAGCGGCGCACAACATATCCTTAGACAGCGGCTTGTAGCTCGGCATCGTCGCCTTGCACGTACGTTGATTTACGATCGCCACAGCGGCCGCCGCGAGCTGAGCTCCATTCGGTCTGGTCCTCTGGAAATTTGGCACGGCTCGCACGTTTTTACGACACGTTTCTCGTTATTGTGACCCCGTCCAGAGGCGGACCAGGGGATTACGAACGCGCGCGAACGTTTTGCGACAGTGTTTCGCAACGATTTACTTTTTGGTACCGACGTGACTTTGAATAACGTTGCGCGCGGCTGCCAACCGGTCGGCGGCAAGTCGGCGGAAAGTTTGCATATCCGAGTTCCTGTAAAAATGTCTACGCTCGTTGTAAAAATCTCGTTCCCGGGAGTCGCTAACTCCAAGAGAAGCGTTTCACGGCGGAAGAACGAGTTACACGTTCTCCCCAAGTGCCGTAGCACCTGGACACTTCGTCAAACGATAAAAAACAATTTTCTCGAGCAAACGGTTGTGAAAATTCGAAAATAGACTAAAAGCTGCGCGTGTCACCCCGAGTATATTTACCCGAGTTCGTTTCCAGCCAGTCACGACACAATGGGTTCCATCCTGAAGTTCTTCGTTTTCCTTCTCCGGGAGTCCGATAGGGAGCAACTTTTCTCCAAACTCCACAGGACTCTTTAGCTACAAGTTTGATAAATGTGACAACTTTGCATACGCGCGCACACGATAAACCAATGAAACACATGCGCGCGGGATGTTTGTTCAGCGAATGGAGATACATACCTTCATCAATGCTATATCGTTGAAGTATACATACTTATCAAAGTCTTCATGCACTACAATATTGTCTATTTTTAATACATCGCCATCCGTGTCCATGTAAGAGGAACGTACGCGTACGGATACCGTCGATGTCTTTGCACTGTAGGACGCGATATACTAATAATATGTATCAATATATTACATAGAATGTTACTTTATAAAATTTTATCTAAAAGTTAAATGTAAAATGTATTTTTAATATTTATATTAAAATCGAAAAAGATTGTTATTCGTAAGACAAAGTTAACTTTAAATTCGTGGAAAAATCTTTTAACGAAATTAAAGTCGTAACTTCTAAGAAAAAAGTTCTGTGCATTATTTTTCGCAGCAGCACGTACTTGAAAACACAGGATGCTACGGTCATAATCCATGATTCGTGTATAAATGCGCCGCTGCAAACGTGTCGTCCGGCTATCTGGATCGATACCTGTATTGGGATAACGAATTCTATCTGAAATCCGATTTATTCGAAAATAATAGCGGCTTACAGTCACTATGCTGTACTGACTACCGATTAAAGGTACACATGTGAATGGCGTATAGTTTTATTTGTCGGCAGAACGCATGGTACACTGCAAGCTATCGCGTATAAAAAAAAAAGAAATGAGTTTCTCTCACATGGTACGGATAATCCTCGATGACCACATATTCGTGCTTTTCGGTATTAACAGCTGTAATCACAATTTATGTAAAACAATTCGATGTGAAAAGCGTGGATATGTATAAAAACGTTGACTCACTGTATACTAAAAGTACGCAAAGTAACAGGATGAATTTTTTGGACATTTTTTTCACGTTGACGATCACACGAGTGATGATTCTTATATAAGACAATTATGACACAAAATGATTCGTGAATGGAAACTTATTTATTGTCGAAGACAGACCTTTATATTCGAAATTATAACAAAACCTTATCATCAAGTATAAAAAGAATGCCGCGCGATTAATTCGAGATTGTCATATTAGATACATAATAATTCAATTCCGGGATAATGCTAAATTAATTGATATACCTGTAACATGTAAGTGATATCATATCGAGCGACCATAATAGTACAACCATGTTAAGATTATAGATAGCTAATTGAACTTCTAATGTTACAATAAATAGATAAATAGAGAGAGAGAGAGAGAGAGAGAGAGAGAGAGAGAGAGAGAGAGAGAGAGAGAGAGAGAGAGAGAGAGAGAGAGAGAGAGACATAAAATATATATTATTTTTAATAATATCTTTATTTTTTGTCGTTTAATTAAAATATTCAAATTCAAGCACTTAATAATTCTATGCTTATATTGATTTATTTGTCTCATTATATTATTTCTTTTAATTTATCTATTTTTTAATATGAATGCAGCATATAATAATAGTTTTGTATCGTTTGTCTCCTTTTCCAAAATTACCTGACGCGATAACTCATTGAAATTAGCAATCTCGTTTGCATTAATTTTTGCAGATAATATTACCTGCAATACGTTATAAAAATTCATGCACCTGCAAATCTCGCATTTGTTTACATTATTTAGATCTTTTATCAATTGGATCAATCTGAATTTGATGCTCTACCGTTCGTGAATTGAGATACGCACCAAGGGTCGTGTAATTGTCAAACATTAACTATAGCTGATCCATTTTATCCACCAGAGAAGATTCGCAACATTGGTGTAAACACCGGGATAAAACGGTTTACCGCATTGATGTCCCCAGGATACAATTCCATAGAGGACGCCATCCGCCGTAAGGGGCCCGCCCGAATCGCCGTCACACGCATCCTGACCACCATGCATATGACCCGCGCAGATCATTCGATCGGTGATGCTGCGAATGCGTCTGTATATGTCTCGACACGTTTTTCTGCTTACGATCGGAAGGGATACTTTCATTAATACTGGTGACGGTTTCCCACCCATCTAAAATAGAAAGTTGTTCTGCAGTGGAACTTTCATAATTTGATTGAAATACGTATTTGATAATTTCTAACGCGCTCTGATAGAGTTATAGAATATATTATATATTGACATTGTCGTATTATTGTGGCTTATAATACACAATGATCATCTACTCCAATCCCCTTCACATATAAAATACAAATACCGACACCTACAGACCACAGAGCGGAGTCGATATCGGTTATCAGATATCAGCATCGAGGAATTAGCGTAGAATACACTACGAAAGTTGCGGTTTTGCTAAGCGCCGAATCGGAAAGGGAAATGGCTATGGCTGAAGTAATTTAACAATGGCGATGTAATATAATACCTTTGATACACCCGCAACGTAATTTAGTATCATTGCAAATGGGACACAAGGGATATCGATTTTTTTTTTGCTCGTATATATTCAATACTATGTGCGGTTCGATTTCCGATACGAAATAGCGCTCCCACGAAAATCTTCGAGTCGTGCTCGAGCGCGACCAGGGGAAATTCGTTACTATTTAGCCCCATTTGTTTTCCGCAACGTTCAGATAATGAGTCTATTCCCCGCGCACTCACCTTCGCCGCACCCCATCCGGTAACGTTCACCATAACGCCACTCGCGAGTTCCCTTTCCGGCAGCTTCACTGGTTGCACTCTATCGTTAAATGTGATTTCGCCGTCGATCTGAAATGAAATTTCCAGAGCGTGCGAGAATTACCGATGTTGTTATTGTCAGCTGGCGCAGGTCGTTAACGAGCAAAAACAGAGAGATCGAAGCGGGGGCTTCTCTAAGCGAGAAGGAGAAAGAGATGGAGTTCCATGTTACCTCGAGAAGGGCGATATCGTAATCGATTGTCAGGAAATTGTAGGCGGGGTGTCGGACGATCTTTTTAACTGGATAATAGACACCCCCGTATTTGTCGTTACTTCCTCCGTGGAGTCTGTAAATGCTCGCCGGCGAACTGCAATGGAAAATGCATGCGCTGATATATGAAAATATCGCGATGATAAGCACACGCTGTACGTGAGCTGGGCTATGACAGTATTGACAGAACGTTTATGAGAGGATGCTCTATCACATTTGCAGATGATCGCGGAAATGTGCCCGCAATTTTCTAACTTGTACCATTAATTACACATTGATTCGGGATATAAACTATTTGAAATAATTATTAATTTTCCGCAAATAAAAGCTATATATTCTGTTTGTGTTTAAAAGCATGAAAATGGATTACAAAGTTGCTCTAATAAGGTTTCTTCTATTTTTGAGTTTTAATTCAATCAGTTAGATACCTGAATTAGATACTCGAAAAACAAGTACGTTTGGAAAATTACATTATTATAGAAATTCGAATAAACTTTACTTTTATCTCGTTCTATATAAATCTGTGTACTGTGGAAGTATGCAAAAGGAAGATAAATATGGCCTTGATAATGATGTTACGATTACATTTGGCACTTAATAGAGAGTATTAAATTAGTTGGAAGATAAGGACGTTTTAAAGATAAGAATAAACGTCTTATGGAGATAAGATGTTTATAAACGATAATTAGCGGAAATGTCTTATGAAGATTTGGCTTGTAATAAGATAATGTGATACGTATAAGAGGGAAAGAAGTATATACCTAACGCAATGAGCCGCCGTGACAACCCATTTATTACTGATGATGACGGCTCCACAAACGTGCCTTGAACCTCGCTGGAGGCTCAATTGATAAGGATGCCGCTGTATGTCAGTTACCGTACCTCTCGCGAGTCGAGGGTCAAGGAGGGAAGCCGATCGCACCAGGAAGGATGCTATAATATTATTAAATCTGATGGTAGAATTTGTCTTGAGTCGCTTCAGCAAAAAAGTTGGCCTTAGAATGCGGCGAATACGTAAATCACGCGAAGATTCAGTTGACATTATTACTCGCGACTGTATAGCTTCTTAAACTTTCCTCTCCGGAGCGCGTTGGATAATAAAAAATACAGCTAAAGAAGTTCCGCTATAACTTGTACTGATTTGACTTTATCATGCTCTATTATTCATCGCGGAATTCTAAATGTCAAATAAGTTATGCTGTTTATGTCGTATATGCAGCTCAATACTTTTTTAAAATAAATATAAAGTTTAATATATGAAAATTTTATATATATAAATACACACACATACACACACACACACATATACACATATATGTAGTCTTAAAATTTTTTAATTATTTTAATAAACGTCAGATTAGAATTATATGTCTCTTTCACTCACTGATACTTCCGGTAAATAGGAAATAGGAAATGAAACTTCGTAACATCTCACTAGCATACAGGCACATACACTATAAGTAAGTCGCGTCTTCCAATTGGCTTTTATATTGCAGTCATGTTTCTCACATCTGGCGAAAACTTCTTATCTCACGTCGACGCAAAACGCATTTTATTCAACCGTCGCGTGGAACAACATAATTGTTAAAAAAAACGTCATGCAGGAATGAAGATAACGAAATAGTCTCTTCATAAAATTTCAATATTATTGTAACATAAAACAAACCTGTATTCGCGACTATAATGATAATTCAGACGATAAGATATCTCTTGGATGTGTGTATGTATATCTCGCATATTTTTTTGTATTTTTTTCTATTTTCTTTTATACTATTTTATTTGCTGAATTTTTATATGCTGAATATAATTTCATAATATATCTCTCCTCTCCTATATTTACATAAAAAAATTTGTTAGGAAGCATAATATTATACTATTTTATTCATTTTATGGGTTTTCTTTCTTCAATTATTTCATAAATCGCGATTTTAAAAATCCAAGTGATATGATGAGAACAATATTTAATATGCACGTAGGTATATTGAGTAAGAAATGTTTGCACAGGTGCTTAATTGAGCTGATAAAGAAAATTTATGTTGTAAAAATTTTGTAGTATATGAATAAAGTTTTATTTTTTATATTTCTTATTAAAGCGAAATATAAGCCATAAAAATAATAGATGAAAATTATTGTACTTTTTTATAATATGTATCCATCGCTTTTTATTAAAATATTTCATTATATATGTGTATGTACCTACTTATATATTTTTTAAAAATAATACAAATTTTTTATTATGATATGAGTTAATTTTAATAAATTGTTAAATTATTGATTTTTAATAATTATAATAAATATATATACATTTCATAAATATATTATCATAAATATACGTTTATATATGTATCTTTTAATTTTATAGTTAAAGTTTAATTTTATAGGTAACATTTATGTGCCTTTATCGAGAGAAAAACAAATAAGAAAACTATATTCGAAAAGATTGGTTTGGTTTGATAATTCTCGTTACTGAAATTTTGCGTATTATTGATTGACGACTAATTAATTGGAAATTCGTGATTTCAATTAAAGCTTACCCTTCTATATGTATCTTTCATATCTATTTCAATTAGGCATTCGGAATTCGAATATGGACAGTAGCGGTTTTCAATATATCGGTTATGAAATTCTCATAATTCCATAGGATCATTGAGCCAGAAATGTATCATTTTCATACTCATCTATTTTTGGTTCAGCAGGGAATTTTGATCTATTATTAATCACCTATTTATATATATCGTCTGCCCAACGAAATAATATTTTCATATTCGAATTTTATTATTCAAATGCGGTATAAATATCGGTATTGGTTTTGTCAATAATCTTTAGAAAAATTAATAAAGTTTAAGCTTCAAACTCCCAAACTGTCGAATATCCATGGAATAATTTAAATTTTAAAAAATCATTATTAACGTAATATACTAGTATTTTTGAATCTTTTTGACAATCTCTTCAAAACTTTATCAGTAATTAAAACTCCTATTTCTTGTCTAATCTAGCAATATTACCTCCGGATATAGCCGATGTCTACTTATACGTGATATTTCGAGAATTGTTACGAGGAGCAAAAGAGTTCCGCAGCAAGTCGTACTTGCCGACATCGGCAGCGACTGCTGTCTGGTGATTAACATATAAATCAAACCTCCGACGGCAGGCCAGCTCCTCCTTCTCGCGCTCGAATTCGCTCCCGGATTCTCCTGTTACCCACGCCGGATGCGTGTGCGCCGCCAGCCATCTTGTGTACTGTTCTCTCTCCCTCTCTTTCCCGAAGATGCACTGAAGAGATGTGCGGATGTTGAGAAGCTGAGAATCATCGAGGGTGTATTTTCCACTCAGCCGAACAATCAGCAATGAACATCGTTTCGAACATTCGACGGAGAGCAAGACGATAGCGTGATACTCACGTCAGTGTCGATTCTTTCCATTCTTTCGAAACGATCGATTATCCCGTGAACAAATATGGGAAAAAATTGTGAAAAAGTGAATTTTCAGCACGCAAATATGGGAAAAAATTTTCGCGTATAAAGTGCGCGGAATTTTATCAATATACATAGAGTTATTGCACAGAGTTATTTAGCTCGATCGATTATCACGATAATTTAATAATTAATTTAATGTTTTTCTAAATACATGTATATTATGTGACACGTATGTGCCTGGACGAACGTGTTTCGAGGGTTGAGTTAACTTGGTCAAAGCGTAATTTGAGAAGAAGGAAACTAACGTCCTTGCCTCTCTAGTACATCTCGTTCCGAAGCCATGATGAGTAGTCGAGACGGGGCGAGTCCTGGGTACCGTAAGTCTGCCACGCAGGACTAACGAGAGCTATCCTGAGAGGATTCCCCGGTCTGGACATTCGTACCGTAACGGGTACTTTCTCCTTTATCTGCCTTTCTATTCTCTCTCCGCTCTCTCTCCTTTCCTTTGCCTACGAACGTCGCGTCGCCCGCGCGTCCAAGACGATTACTGCACACTGGGGACGCGCGTTGCAACGGCGTATGCAATTTCCACACTCTCGCTGCTCGCAATTTATCAAGCGGTGAGAATCGACCGCGGAAGCGCGCTAGGAGGCGGAAGATCGAGAAACGAGAATGTATCCCGCCGAGGACATGTGTCTTGCTGTTTCTTCACGCCGAAAAAGCGGAGAGAGGGATGAGAATTGGCTGAAGGTACTTTCCCGTGAGATGCAGTCGTTGCGTCTCGATGGCGTTCGTGAGTGCAGCCCGATGGAGAAAATATTGCGAGATATCTGGGAAGATAGTGAAGACACGATCGGGGCAAAATGAGATAAACGCTTGAGAAGCAAGTCGTTGACTGTTTGCGCAACGTGAATTCTGGGCGGTCTTGTGTGTGACTTCGACTTACGCTCGAGGCTGTGGAAATTTTTATCGCAAAGCACGATATTGCGGCAACGTAATGGATCTCGTTTCGCGACGCACCGACGATACATCTGCGTGCGAGGCCGGCGTGTACCAATTAACAATTAGCAATTTTGATAACGAGCTGCAGCATAATTTGAATTAGCTCTAATCGAATAATTCCGCGCACTGTCGGAATGCACTTTCCATGCCTATGTACCCTCGTATCCGCCCCGTTGTCTAGCCGCTTTAAAGCCGCATCTGTACGTACGTCAGCCACATAATTGGCTTTCGCGATCGTGCCGAAGTACTTGAAGGCGCGAGGATTACCGGGAACCTGATTGCGCGGGAGCTTTGTGCGGCAATTTGGATTTTCCGTCGTTTCCCACCCTTCGCCTTCGTCTTTGCCATCACTATGTCGCTTCTATAGAGCTTGTGCGTCTTGCTTTGCAAGTAGATAGAGATGCATTCGAAAGAGCAGGAAATAGGCAGACTAAAACGTCTTTCTCGTCTAGACTACGTCGAGCTTACGGTCTCCCTCTTTAGCTCGTAATTAATAAGACGAGTATTAACGGAAGCCGAACCGTCTTATGTGCACTTTGTCATTATTTGGCAACGTTTAACAAACCACAATTAGGTACGTCAATCATATAAAATATACAGATAAGATAAACATCATTTTATTTCAACTTTTGAAATCATACATTTTAAAAAGTTTCAAATGTAAGAAAATGATATACAGACGTCAAAAATCGAATAAAATATACATATAAAAAGATTAAATTTTATTTTCATAACTATAATGATATCTAAAATAAATAAATAATAAATTGCTGCATTGTGCAAATGCCACTGCATTTTAAATTTTAATTTATTATTTAACGTTTATTCTATTATTTTTATAGAAGAAATTTTTTAACCGACAGCGAGAAATAAAAGGTGAGCTTCGTAATATATCATCGGAGAATCCATTAAAATTTAACTATTGTCACAATTATCAATCGATTACTCGTGAGCCGAATGAGCGGTCATTAGCGCGATCTGCACGGAGACGCAGTTAGGACGATTGTCTGGCGAACGACCGACAAGGTGTAGAAAAGATGACCTCGTGGACGCCAGACGACTAGGAAAGAGCGTCGGTTTACTCAAATGAGGGTGAGGTAGGTAGGACGTAGCGCGGGACGCGCGGCGCGGAGCTCGGAGTTGTAATTATACCTGCATGCATCGTTCCTACGTGCATTATAAATGGCTGTGCATTATGAATGAACCGCCGGACGAACCCGCCGGATTATCCTCCCGAAAGAATGGTCCTGCTATCCCACGTAAATCATACCCACCGGCGTCGTTTTGCACCACCGGCGATGTTCTGTAACCAGGGGGATAATTTCTACATCGGTGAGCGCGCAAATGCAGGTAATAAGCTACATTTTTCAAAGTATCGATACTCTCCGCGACGTTTCGTATATCTAGCATTTCTTCAAATCAATTAACGACTAACAAGGAAAAGTATGCTTCGAGAATCACGTTTCAAAATTGGGATTTTTAGTTTAATTAATATTTTATTTTAAAACAATCTACAAAATATTTCTTTTCTCTTTTTTCTTCCTTGGAAAATATTATAAATCATTTGTAGGAGCTTAAAAGGATTTGCTCGAAGAATACGGTATACGGCAAAGGAAAGAAAAAAAGACTTTCGCGAAATATAAATTTGCCGGGTTCTGTATATCATTTTAATGACAGGCACGATATAAGTCATAAGTTTTACTAAGGATGCGTGCAAATTTTTCACGACATATCTACTTTAAATGCCTGGATGTGAAAATTTAGTCTACTAAATCATACATAAATCATATATCTTGCGGCAAAGTATGCATGACTTCGTAAATTTATTTGGTCACATTATGAAGAAATTTATAGATTATTAAATTATTTTATGAACTATATTCTGTAATAATTTGCATTATTTTACGAACTTCTACAATATTTTTTTTAAATTAAATTTCGATAAATTGATAACTATTTAAAATTAATATAAGATCCCATAATTATGTTTACAATGGCATATTTCAAAAATTAATTGAAATAAAAAAATGTTAATGTGAAAATGTCAGTTTAGATTTTTAACGCAATTTTCATAATGCGATATTTTAGTATGTTTGTTACGGAATGTGAATAAATTTTGTATGTTATAAGAAATTTTTCTTATTTCTTTCCATTATCTTTTGAAATAAGTTAATATTAATGTGTTATACATATCTATTACCAATATCTTTTAAATCTATAAATAAATTTATAGAGCGAGAACATGCGATGATAATCCATTTCATTAAAATCAATATGAAAATATAAGTAGCAGAATTTTTTATGTTAACGCAATTACATATTTAGGACAATAGAATGGCGAGTGCGCGGCTTTGGTGTTTGTTGTTGTGGTGCAGCAGCATAGAACGGCTTGTTGTTTGTCTGAAATCTGCGTACTATCACTTGTGTGGAAGCGGAGCCGGCTGGCAGCGTCGTAAGTCGTTTCGTGTATTGTCGTATTATTCAATCAAATCATTCTCTGGGAATAAGTAGAGTTTCTCAGATCGCAGAATTAACAATATCAAGATCGCAGAAGATATCAAAGCGACAGCTATTATAGCACCGATGATATTTCGCGATATAAGGAATCAAAGTGATAGAAGATAAAAATTAAATATTATCGTTTTATTACGATCCATGAATAATTAGCACTTTTAGTGAATTTTAAATTTATTTCACAGCGTTTGTCACTTTTTCACCTTTTCACCTGATAATTTAATTCTTATCATTTTGGATAAAAAGTATGGAATATTACATGAATTGCTAGACCGAGTTCTTTAAATGACAGAAAATCAATACAGACATCGTACTATATATTTGTTAACAATTTCATGTACTTATATCGGAAGATTGCGAATCGTATATGAGTAATAGCGAAAGTGTCATGCAAAATACCGCGCGATGGTTGATAATTAATCCTTGATCCTTGATAATTAATTCGCGCGTGACCAATCGAGTTTGTGAGTGCTATGTGTGAATCTGACAATAAGAGAAGAAGGAAAAAGCAGAGGAGAATGTATAGGAAATATCGAAATATCGGATGACAACGGCTTTATGTTACTTATAATATTGATTGTTTATTCGATTGTTTTAAATAAGAATTATGGCGTTTTCCATTGGAAAAAAATACTTTCAAATTATTTGATAAAGTTTAATAAGTCGCAATTACGTTAATCATATAGATGTAAGAATATAGAAATATAGATGTAAAAATATAGAAATAAATATCATATTGCAATTATACATTTTAAATGTTTTAAATGTAGAAAAATGATAGGAAGATGTGAAAATTGAATATAATTGAATAAAAATATGTATAAAAAATTGGATTTTATGACTATAATATTATGTAAAATATATAACGAAGATGATTGATATTATGCAAGTGTCGTTACATTTTATGTTTTAATTTTAATGAAATTAAAAGTATATTATATGTATTTAAAAAAATTTTTTTTTAAATTACATGATTATTAAACATATATCGAATATCTATGTAAAAGCAATACAACAATTTTCATTTCAAAGACAAAAGAGCTCGATCTCGGAATAAAATAAATTTTATCTCTATTTCTAACTGACACGATCGAGATAAGTAATCTTGTATTAATTGGAAACATTAGGATCTTTCCTTTCAAATGAAATCAAGATCATCTCTTTGCGACTTTTCTGTATGAAGATATTGGTAAATCTGGAAACATTAAATTAATCCATGATTTCTTCGAAAAGGCTTTAACGATAAACATTTTGGAGCAAAATCAATTTTATTTCTATATTTAGTCGATAATATCTCGCAAACTGTTTGTACGAGATAAGCAATATACACTTATTTGAAGCACTAGAGTCAGCTTTCCAACGATCCCAAGTTTTATCTCTCTGTGATTTTTTTATATAAAGATATTGACGATTATTTTTTGTATAAAGATATTGACCCATTATTTCGATCTAGTAGAATAGGCCAACGTGCGCACGTGCATTTCGTCGGCGGCATATAGTGTTTCAAAGCACTTGTACTACACGTGTTTTCACACCTGTTTTTTAGCGCACCTGTCAAATTATATACAAAAAATAACGCGCGGCATTTTTTCATGTATGACGCGTGCGTGTCGGATTTTCAAAACGATATAGCTCCACGAAAAATTGACGTAGCAACATGCGACAAAAGCTGATCTTCTGCGTTTGGTTCCGCAGATGTCCATGAATGTATGCGCTTTTATAAAGATACCTGTGTATATAATGAGATAAAAAAAACGCTGAATTATAAAATGTAATGAAAAAAAGATACCATATCTCTTTCATCATCAAAAATAATGTTGTAAAAAAGATGTTAATCGTCAATGGCATTTAATAAAAAATATCTGAAATTTCAGAGTGATGATAAAAATGATGGTAAAATAAAATAAAGTTAAAAAATGAATTAAAACCAAAAGCGATAACAAGTACATTTGCAAATTACTGTAACTTGATAGAAGTACGTGTATTACTAACAAAACAATAAATTGCATTGAATGTAAAACTGAATCATTAACAAGATATCAGCAGTACAAAAATCTAGCAAATATTTATCACAATTTTATCTTAATTTTTTTCAGCTCAATTATTTATATTTCTTGATAAATGAACTTATTATCACTTGAAGCAAAAATGTGAAGTCCAATAAATTTTTCTTCGTTTCTTTCGAGGCCGGAAATATTTTATGTAGATTATACCAGTTATACGTACTAATATATTTTGAAGTAAAAATTTGCAATTTTTTTGTTGGTATATTATTAACATCATAATTATAAATTTATAATTACACGATGATACGTGCAATAAATACACATAAAGTGTAAAAGGTTCATGGAAATGATGGACATATTATTCCATGGCGTTTTACTTCTCATATAACATTTTAAATCTTAATGAAGTGCATGTGTGTATGCGAAGGCATGTAAAGCGTTACGGCCGAGCAATGAATTAATTACGTGGGTTAGTCGTTCGCACTCTGAGATAGAATCGTGTGAGAGAAATTCGCGAGCTCGATTTAATATTTCACTCGAAGCCGCGGGGTGTGAATTTCTCGCAAAACCTCCGCATGAAGCCGAAATATGCGCTCTGTGTCACTCTGTGTAATATCACGTAATATTATTTGTAATAAAATTTAATTAACCGCACACAGAACTGCAGCGGCCATTAGCACCCGTGACTTCTACATAATACGGCCCACTAAATTACGGTTGATGCAACGCGCCACGCGACGCCCGTTCTCTGTCCATGGTAACGCCGCGGAATTGGACACGCCGACACCATCGGCGATCAACATCGTGACAACATGAACGAGCGACCGGTGGTCGCCGTCGCGGTCCTGTCGCATTTTTCAAACTTTGCCAGCGAAATTTCGAGTCGCGGCGGCTCTTGGTGCCGGCGAGCGCGATATATCAATCCGCGTGGCGCGCCTGCAATGCGCCGGTGATGAAACAGCAGGCCGGGTTGTATAAAAATATTGTGTGCAAAGCAATTTGGCGATGACGCAACCGTACAACTACGCTGCCACTAGTGACCTATTTTGGGGTCGTGCCATACGAGAACCAGGATCCCGCAGGGATGACTGATCCGCACATTCATTTGGGCTTAGCAAACCCACAGACCCCAGCTCATCGCATTGCGGATATTCATATACGACGCACAACGAGCATAATACACGCAGGCACGCAACATACATATTCATATACGTAAATGATAATGAATAACTGAAGAAAAACGTACAAGCAGAACGTAATTTAAACAAGAATAGGAACTACTTGATATTTAGATGTATATTAAGAAATTTTGTTAAATTGGAAACATTATAGAAATTAAAAATTGGGATTATATTAGACACCTAAATCTAGAAAGTAATTCTTCTGCAGAAGTAGAAAATTACATAAAATATTTAACATTAGACATGCAAAATATTTTAAAAACTTGAACGTTAATTTGAAGAATCGGCATCTAATTAATACAAGGCATTTAATAAATGAAAGTATTTAAAAATTTAACCCAATTAAGGCTGATAGTGTGGCCTACTAGCGGTTGTCAGCTTCACGCGTAATATCCGTGCAATGAAATGTTTCATTGAACAATGCTTTAGTTGGTAACTTTAAGCGGTAACTCTCGACGAGCCCGCCGGATGCATAACTTCCCTAACGTGCCGCGATGGAACGCGTCCTGCGGTCGGGTCACCTGTTAAGCACAATGCTTAATCGAGCTCCGTAAGTGATTAGGAAACTCTGAGGGGGAAACCGCCGAAATAATTAACATCCGCGTCTCGGCGCGCGTCGACGGCGTTAGAAACGCTAAACGGCATATAACGTTATCGAACGAGTAAACGGTGAAGCGGACCCGCGATCCCGCATTAGAGCATGAAAATTCGAGCACGCCTNCCCTCACGTCCCACTCCCCCCCCCCCCCNCTCGGGCAATTCCGTCTGCACGTGAGATATCGCGGTCTGCGGTCCAGATCTTAACATATAACTTCTCCATGGAGGTCTGTTAACGGGCGTTGCGCGCGAATACGTGTTAAGTCTCGCATTCTCGATCGGGTCCAATCTACTCTGTTCGTCTTCGTTCGATCGACGGACGGACGGTTGAGGTCAGGGCTAATTGAACTCGGATAGAATTGGGTTTCACGAGTCGTATTAAGCGTCTCCCGTCACAAGGATATTTGTTTCGGTGCATGGCGACGGTGAATGCCAGCGCTTAGGGGATTCGCCAGATTTCCTTTCGATGAGATTCGTGTAATGTAATTGGTGAGAACTGCGTTCATTAACGTTCATTAGCTAATCTAGCTTGGCAAGAGGTAAACGTGGAAATCGATACTGCTGTAAAACGATGAGTGCGGCGAAAGTTGCTGCAATTACGAGAATGATTCTAAGGTGTTACTTGAAAGATCAACCGGCTTTGATATCGCGAGGGCACATATCGCACATACACGAGTCGGACGTATATTTGCGCGTGCTGAAAAGGTTTAAAGTAAGAGTTTCTTTCAACTTTAGTCATACTCTGGGCATTTATTTCTACAAAGAGGATAATCCGCCGGATTTCAGTTGGTTATTGCCAACTGTACGCGAAATTTACGGTAATCCTCCCTGTTGGCACCAGAGTCTCGTTCTTAACACCAATTTAATGCTACCTCTTTTATCGTTACTCGCCACGTTAAATCCATGCATCTATAAATTATGCCCTTTTAGTATTTTGTTGCGTTTGTTCGAAGAAATACGAGATGACGGATCCAATATGGCAGACAAAAATGCAAAAATATAGTCGGATTTGCATGAAAATTGCTTCGTGGAGGGTCCAACAGCAAAAGGGTTAAACGCGATGAAAATCGCGGCTGTGATTGTACATGCAAATACCTTCGTCATTCGAATACGGTTATTATAAAGGCGGAAAGATGTTGCATATGGATTGGAATCATCAACCCAATTTCCGATACCAAATACCGTTCTGTTGGAAGCAGCGAAGAGGGATATGAAAACGCGAGTAATGGCGATCGAATGATTTTCGCAACAATCGTTAGCTCACCGGCGTACCTTCGATTATTATTTTACATATCTTCCTATCCATTATTATTCCATGGAAATGCGATTTTTAGCGAAGCTAAATTTAATCGCGGTTCGTATTTCTCTACCATAAATTTGCTCGTATATGCGCTGTATATCGGGAGTTCGAGACAGAATAATATTGAAAATAAGGGAATCAAGACAAGATAAAATCGGAAACTACGAAGAGGCGGACTTTTTCGGTGCTTTTCCAAACTTTACGGAATTGTGTATTTAGAGAGAATTTCTTTCTCTGTAAATACAATTCATTGTATGATGATCTTTCATTGACAATTTATTGAAAAATATTTATCAGCCTGTCAAAATTTTAAAAGGAATTTTAATACCGTGAATAACATTAATAATGTATTATGATTAAAATATATAAATATGTTCAAATATACATAAATTCACATTAAATAAATATAATAAATTATAAAATAAAAAATAAAAGCAATAGAAAATGTTATATTACTATCACGGAGCACAGCAAGCACGCGCAACATTTCTTCTCTCCGTATATATCGCGATATATTTATCGCACGGGTGATACGTGCTCACGTTTAACCGAGGCTGCTACTGGATAATGAACGTCCCAAAACGTCCCAAATTCCGGATGCGGGGCGAACACTATTTCCGCCAGGGGAGCAACAATTTCGTGCGGTTTTATATCACTCGCCCCCCGGAGTCAGCGCTCTGCTCGTGTATCGTCTTCAACGTGTGCCACATGTTGAAAAGTGCATACGTTCGACTGCCGCAACACGTACGGTTTACGTGACAGGCCGCG
The DNA here is from genome assembly GCA_021460005.1 of Tetramorium alpestre. Classification (NCBI taxonomy): domain Eukaryota; kingdom Metazoa; phylum Arthropoda; class Insecta; order Hymenoptera; family Formicidae; genus Tetramorium; species Tetramorium alpestre. Next base: position 1,128,971 of record JAJVSH010000023.1, read on the forward strand.
TCGTTCGTCTCGCATTTGTTGCTCTTCGCGAAATTTCCTTCGCTTGCAAAAACAGCCTTGTGAAACGCGCGGTGCGTGTTGCGTATTATCTTGTTAATTTGAGATGTCAAAATGTCAAAGTAATTTTATTCATGCGAAATTTGCACTACGGAGAGTTTTAAATGTAATACGAATATTTGAAAATACTATCGTGGTAATCAATTAATTATTACGTAAATCTATTATTAGTTCGCATCAAAGTGAACAGCGTTACAAGATACATTTACGCTGCTCGCATTTCGTCGGAGCGCTGCGCTCTTAAATTTTCACCCGGTTCGCGTTTTTGGGCTTTCCATTTCGATGACAGGCCAGCCGTGCAAATTAAAAGCGCGCAGCGTGGGCTCGCCGCGGGCAAACAATTTACCATGGTCGCGACGAAATATTTGCTTCCTCATAAACAAACTTGGTGATCCAATTTGTGCGGGATGCATTTAGTTGGTTTCAACGCATCGCGTAAGTTGTCGATACGTAATAGCAGTGAACGTTAATGAATCATTAAAAAAAAAGGACTAAAAAGATCTACTGTTGCAATTTCTCGAATTTCGTTATTGTCAGCGTACATTTTCATTTGCTACACTTAATAGGAAAAATATACTTTGTTTACAAAATTAATATACATTCAGTATCAATGTAATATTAATACGTGCCAATATTAATTTTTAGGATTAAATTTAATTAAATGTAATGTAACACTGCGCGAAGAAATTATAAATACTTAATGGAATATCCTACTTATAAATACTTAAACATTTCGATCATAAAAATCTTCAGTTCCTCATAACAACGAGAATCTTTATTAAACGCCATTATCATTATTTAAATTTAACAAAGGCAACAATTTTTATCGATACATGAGAAATCGCTTTAAGCATGTAGTTTAACGTTGGATAAAATTTTCCATTGATTTCATGCCGTTTGGTCTTAATTAAAGTTTTTATCTCTCTTACGCTTACGCATGACACGTACGTACAACGTAAAAACCGCGCAGTGTCATACATTTTCTCACGTTCGACTTGACAAAGGAGTCAGTAAGCTGCAAGACAAGCCATAGATCTAAAAGAGCATATTGACACATAGGCTGAGCGCCGATCATGCCGCAGCCGTTACAGTGCAATGCTATGTATTGGGTATCCGCGAATCATGCAATACGTACACCTCACGTGTAACGCATCACGCGCCACGCATACGCCACATAGATTACCACGTTAAGACTAGCCGATAGGACTCTAAGCGAGATAGGCAACTAAGACGTGCGTCATGAGGTGACACATTCTCGTCATATCTTAGAACTATTTCGATGTAAATATAAACTATCAAAATCAATTTGTAAATATATATGAAATGCAGTTTATTTTACGTTATTATTTTTGAAGCACGAGATTGACTTATCGTTGATTTATCAGAGCGCTCGTCATTCCGAAGAAAACGAGTCCTTCGGCACTATAAAAGTGATGGATGGTAGGATTTGCGTCAAGCGAATCAAAGCTTTGATATTTTTATAAGAAAAAGAAAATGAAAGAAGGGCGCCGAATGACCGAAATATAATATGAATAGATCTAATTTTTCGTGTGTCAGGTATATTTATTCGTCTTTTGCACGAGATTTTATGCTTCCTAAAATATCTTTAACCTGTAACATTTATTTATACACTCAATGTTAATTTGAGACAATCCATTCGAGGAATTTTGTTTTCGAGTGTCTTATATACCATCACATGTAGTATATAAGGAATTTAATAATTTAACCGCGAATCCTGAAATAACGCACGAATATCGAGCGATGTTTAATTTATGTGCGACTCTACCCGGCACGGCTGCCTATTTGAATCGTTAATATCCATCGGCCCTAATTCGACTCAACGGAGTTGCGCGAGTTTCTTGTCTTTGTTCTCTCTCTCTCTCTCTCTCTCTCTCTCTCTCTCTCTCTCTCTCTCACACCGCGCGGCGCGCGATGGTTTAGCGATTGTGACGAGAACGCGTCCCAACGTAACGGTAGAGACAGTCGGAAAGACAGGCAGTTCCCTAGCAGATCTTACCACCTTGCATAATGCATCGCGCGACGCCACTAAGTCAAAGGAGAAACTTCCCTGACGTGAAACGCCAGCAACACACATACGTCCCTCTTCCATTCCTCTCTTCCTTCCTTATTGTTCAGCAGCCCGTTGCAAATCCCTCTATTGGGTTTCGACCTGCTTTATTCTCCCTCGACTGCTTGTACCTTTCACAATGCATCAATTTCATTGTTCGTTAATTGCTGAAATATTTATCGATCCGTCGCCGCCTGTCACGGATTTTATAGACGTACGTGAAATTATGACCGATGCGTCATGGCAATCTGTAGCGAGTGAACTGTCTGGTTACTGAAACGAACGCGTTTGAGCCATGACAAGTACCGTGACAAGAATAAAAATGGTTCACGATCGAATGTTGGTTTATACGTAAAAATTTCCTCCGTATCGTCAACGGGATATAAAAGCTCGTACGAATTTCTCATGCGAGGATAATTGATGTTTTAATCAAATTGTTACGCATTAGCGCGATCGAACGTGCGTGACTTTCGTTTCGCTACGAATTTGCCTGCGTTGAGTTTCACAGAGGAACACGGTGCGGTACGTTAATTCCAAAATCCCGTGAAGCACTTCGACCATCATCATCTTGTATGTATCACGTCGTAGTTGCGTAGACGCTACGTGCGGACGGTGGTATAGTAATCTACTTCACGCGAAGTTTCCGCCAAGCTCGAGTTAAGTCGGCCGCGTCGAGTAAGCCCCCGGTGTTACCACGGCTGATGAGTCCGGGACACTTTGGGGGTACAGTTACCGAAAGACGACACGTTCTCGTCGCATCACGATAGAAAGTCACTTCGCTGACTTCGGTACGGCGCGGGCGTATCGGAGACCGCTTTCTTGATACCGACTTTCTGGGTTCCGATCGTATCGTCGACTATGTCTAGAGCACACTTCGCACACTTCGCTTGTCGCACAAAACTGATTTTCCGTTTATTTTAACGTAAAGTCAAATCTGATTTTAAGCCGGGCACATTTTCTAAATTTGTATCTTATGAATTTTATTACTCTTACTTAGATCTATTATCAAATCCTTGTAAGAACTAAATCTATGATTAACGAGACATTAAAAACTCGTTAAAAAACACACGAGTAATGTAGAGTTAATAATAGTTTTATTGGAAATTCAATTACAGTTTTCTGATAATTTTCAAATTTCGGAACTAAATATATATTGAATAACAATGAATAATCTATTGTTATCGATGCGACAGTTACAAAATTAAGATTAAGAATTTTATTTAGAAAAAAATTTGCATTAATTAAGTTTTGAGCTTTAGACTGTGCAATCTAATCTCCTCTTTTCCTTGCCCCTTCACTCTCCATATATTTTATATATATATATATATATACACATATACATATATTAACATACATTAACACACAGCTAAATTAGCTAACTCCAGTGTATTCTGATGTTCTACATTTTATATGCATTACGAACAGCGATAATCATATAACTTTGTGTCATACCACTAGTTAACTTAGAAGGTTTAGAACTGAGGAGAGCATGTACTTCGTGAATTCGCTTATTCGGTACAAAATGAACTTCTAGTGGTCATATAGTTTAACATTAATGATATTTTACACTTATACAATGAAATTTAATGTTTACGTTGCAACTGTATTAGTCAAAACCTTTGCATATTTATATTATTTATATTATAATTAAAGCTTGCTCTCCTTGAAGATTTTTAATCTATAAAAATGTAATGCTTTAAAATGTGCAGGATATCGTATATCGTTATTGTAGCAATAACAGGATTTATTTTCAAGCTCAAGAGCATTAAATCAATGTCTCAAAACATATTTTTGTATCGTCGATTGCATTATATCGAACACTATTATCAGTATACGATATGATATTTTTAAATTCGATTTTTAAATATATCTTCTATTAAGTAGTAACTCAAAAACAAACGTGTTTTTTAAACACTAATTAAATCGGGTTCTGTTATACATACACATAAATGTCATAAACTATTACAAATCTTATCTTTCAAAAATAGATAAAATTGATTTTTTTTTCATGACATTCTTTATCGATGTAAGAATCACGGAACATTCATTTAAAGTTAAATATATTAGTATATTTTTAAAAGGAAAAAATACACGAAGATACATAAAATAAACATCAGTCAGTACTTTGTACATGTGTAACTGTAAATCATTATACATATGTATACTGAAGAATGTAATACAATATAACAATATAAATGTTTATATTTTCCATAATAATTTAGTTAAACATTTACGATAGATTGAATTTTTACGATAAATCCATTTGAATTTATATTGCATAATTATTACATTATTGTATCGTATTAAAATTGTATCGTTTCTGTTAATATTAGCACAAACACCCACATATACATATATGTATAATTTAATTTTTTAATTCTAATATTGCTGAGCAAAAAAAAGAATTAACAGTATTTATTATAATATTTCTGATTGATTTTATCATTCTTTTCTTCTTGAATTCCTATAAATTTAAAAATTGAATAAAGTATAATTAAAGAAAATATTAAATCATTTTTTTCTAATTTTAAAAATTCCTCCATGAAGAAATTAAATAAAAAAAAAAAACGGGAGCGATGATATTGATAGCATTATCTTGACAGCATTTACAAATGCGATGTTATCAGAGTGCGTTAAATAACTTTATTCTTTAATTTCAATTTAATTATCATATGCATCAAATTAAGTCTTATAACTTGAATATATGCTAATTCGAGACATAAATTTAAGATAATTACATTGTTATTTAAATAATTGATAGACATGTGGACGTATATACATAGTACTGTATCGCAGTATTACATCGTCATATAATATTTTAAATGTAAAGTCATTTTACGTCACATAATAAGTATATATATATATATATATATATATTATAGAATAATTATTAATTTATTAATAACCATTTTATAAGTCCTTTTGGAATAATCGTAAAATTTTCCATTTTTAATAAAAATAGTATTGCTAATTTAATCCAATTTTAAATATAAATAGGAAATATAAATAAAAATTGGGACAATAAGCTAAATTGAAATATAATTGTTTAATAGTTATTGCTAAACAATTTTTATTTCCGACTCTCATGGAACAACAATATTAAATATAAATTTGAATAATTAATATTTTTTTTTACCTTTATTAAAAAATGTTAAGATTTAAAGATTTAATGACGGGAAGAGAGTATAGTATTGTTTAAAATGAAACGTATAAGCTGAATAATAATTAATGCTATTACGCACTCCATTATAAATAGTATGATGGCAAACATTGCAATAATATCCATATCGTAACGTTGATACCATGGTTTATCGCTGTCACTAAATCGAAGATGATTTGCTTTTTTGTGACGCATGACGAATTCTATCCACCATACTATATTCTCAGTGCTGTTATATGGTTGATCCTTAGAGAGAGAACTTAGATATATCATTTTTTCTTTGTAACTATAAAATAAATTAATAAACACTCAATTTAATTATGTTGTACTATGGCTATAGACAAATTTATGTTAGTTATACTAATGTTTCAAATATTAACATTAAAATAAAAACATGGTACAATTAAATTGTAAAAAATACAGAGATATCTCAGAATTACCAAATTCATTGTAAAATATGTGTTACATGTTACAACTATTAAATATAATATTACAAAATAAACAAATTATCAATAGGAGATTTAATAAAAATTGGTTTATATCATAATATTATCTTAGAAAATTATATCAAAGTTTATAAATTAGGCTATCAGTTGTATATAACTGAGAAAATCTCAATTGAAATTTGCATGTCAAGTATTTATGACTGACATGTACATTTCTGGAAATAAACTATATGCTACTATATATAATAAATTATATGCATATAATACCTTTTATTATTGAGGATTTGATGAATAGCACTATCAAAACGTTCCTTGGTAAATTCGTTGAATTTAATATATTTTCCCGCACCCAATGAGACCAATCGTCGAACTCGAATTTCTTGTTCAAACGCAATCGGAATTCCTAAGATTGGAACTGCGTAATGGATAGCTTCTTCACTACTTTGGCTTCCTCCTTGATAAACAAACAGCTTGATGTTTGGATGAGCTGCACGAACGAAATAATTAGCGCCACGCGTTGTATAAATGTACTATCGATCGCGGACTCTACACTTTTAATTTTACCCAGTACACTTTGTTGTAAAAACCATTTTGAAATAAATGCATTATCGGGCTTTCCCGGCAACTCATCGCAGTCGAATTTCCAGACTATTCTATAAGGTAACTTCGAAAACACTTCAACAAAGTTCCTCAGCGTTTCTTTTGGTAAATGGTGACAGGTGGCAACAGTTCCAAGGCTCACGTAAATAAATCCTTGTGTCGCGTCATCAAGGAATTGTCCTAAATCCTTGTGATTGATTTAAATTTATTAAGCATGTTTATTGCGAAATAATGAAAGTGAGCAATAGACAAATAACTTGAGATAATATCTAAGAAAGATAGTTATTTTTAAAGATTACATACTTTTGATAAAGGCGGTGGTGTTTCTTGTATGTGAATACCGCTAAAAAATATTGCATTTGGCTGTTCCGGTCTGGGAAATGCGAGTATTGGGCTCTCGTTGACCAACAACACACTCATGTTTTTTAATATATCAATGATATGCGGTATATCATTTCCGAGATATTTTTTAGCGATTTCCTGTTCCTCCGGAATATAATCATTAACCCAAAAATAAATAAAACCCCACGTGTCGATAAAATTCCACAGTCTTTGCCAAACTGATGAATTTTCTTCAACTAACGTATTTAATTGCCAGTTTGAATAATGTGATGGAAGCATAGGACTACCAAAAATATATCGATGGAAATTGTGTAAGCCCAGGGACGTAACTCCTGTGGAATATCGATGTTAATATTTTTTTTCATTTCATATGCTTCTTTTAAGAAAAAAAAATCAATAATTTAAATTTTTACGCTTATGACAATAACCAATACGTCCCCCGAATACAATGTTCAAATATTGACCACTTATAATATATGTAGAACAAGTTAATACAATTTCGAATATGATACAATTTCAAACAGAATAAGATTTTATTAAGTTTGCAAGTTTTAAATGTCGGTAATAATTTTAATTATGTGATATTTTTATTTTTTTGTTTGTCTTTTTCCATTGTGTATTGTTGTATATATTATAAGCTATTCATATCGTTAAAAATAAATTACTTATTAAACAAAAATAAATATTTTATTTTAAAAAAATGTTATATTATATGGTCATAGTTATTGTTATCATAGTATAGTTATCGTTGATGTAATTGCATTATATTTTTAAAATTTGATTATTAATTGATACTACAGAATTTTTTAGTTTTTCATACACATGCCCTTTATATAAATATGTTCCACTTATGAGCAGAATTAAAATTATATATTGTTTTTTAAGAATAGCAGAGTACAATTTTAAATTGTACTTTCTGTTTCATTTCTGAGGGAATGTCTTTTGAATGGTTATAAGTATAATTCTAAATACATAAACAGTACAATTTTAAATAATTATTATAATAATCATTCTGAACGAATTATTTTTCTTCTTTATTTAAATTTTTAATGTCACGATGTGTGCATTTAAAATAGAAAAGAAATAATATAAAAATTCATGTAAAATAGAAAAGAAAAATATATGTATATCTTAAATGAAATTCATCTTCTTTTTGCTATATGTTTAGAATTATACTTACAATTGTATTATGATACAATTGTAAATGATTTTGCAAAAATAAAGAATTTATAATTATGATCAATTTAATTGTTTGTACTTTATTTTTTTTGAAAGAATAACTTGATTTCCAATTTTCAAATTGCTAATAAATTTTTTTATCACATTTATAAAATAAAAATCTATATCTAATGTTCGAAATTGTACTACCTTATCCTATAAGTCTGTATATGACTATAACACGTATTTAATATATACAAGATAATTTGTATATATTATTTGTAAAAATCACCTTACCTATAAGAGGAGCGTTAAATCTATATGCCAAAGCAGATACTGACAGAAGAATTAGTGGTTCTATAATAACTGCATCGAATTTCTCATTACTATTGTGTCGGTAAAGTTCCTTAATTTTTGGGTTTTTAAATAAGATATCGCTCGCTTCATGTGATCCTTTTAACCCAAGTTTCAATAATTCGATCGACGATATTTGTGATACTTGAGGAATATATTTCTTAGTCAAGAAACTTATATCCACTTCGATTTCTGTATAATTTTTTAATGTTGAATTTTTTATTGATGGTGGAGTTGCCACGATTAATTCATGTCCACGCTTACTTAAAGCTGAACACAACGCTCGGAAAACTGATTGATGGGCGTGTAACGGTATAGGCGTAAGCACAAGTATTCTTTCGGCATTTGTTATATTGTTTGTCAGTAGAAACCACAAAAATAAAACAATAAACATTTTACAAGGTACTTTCCACATTTTGCCTGCCGTGAATGCTTTTCAATTGCAATAGACTTTTAGAAGTTACGAGTTATTCGTATAAATATGTTGTTTAACGACCGTTATCAATTTAATTTTCAAGATTTCCCCACTCAGATGCTTATTTTATAATTCACTCATTATGCCATTTTTACTGCCATTAATATAGATAATGTAATTATGCAAATATAATTTAAATGTAATTATGTCAATGTATATCATTTAAATGTGTATAAGACATTTATCGCACTACCTTGAAAAAGGATTTATACGCAATTGCATTCATATAAAATTCAACTGACACGAAAACTAAAGTTTAAAAATCAATTCCTGGGAACGACGTCTAATAGAAGTCTTGAGGTTTTCGGCTACATTTTTACGAACCCTTTCAATGTTTTCTGATGTGCGAACGGTTCGAACATGATCAGATCTTATTATAGATTATTGCTGACACCATCGGTTTGTTTAAATTTTGTCATTGATTAATGAAACTGTATTGATACTCGGCATGTTATTCTGACCGAAATCTTGACGTAAAGTCACGGCCATCGAAGAATTATTTTGATAAAATGTTTTTATAATTCGTATGCATTTGTTATGTCATGTAATGTATAATAATCTATAATTAATTTGCAACGTATGCTATCTAAAATTAAAAAGCGCTACTGACAAAAATACATACATTCAAAATAGTGGCTCATTTAAATAAGTCAATTTTATAATAATTTCTATAATTTAATTCTTTTTTAAATATTTTTTACACAGTTATTAATTATTTCACATAGTTAACATATATTTTTTAATACATATTGTTAAATATTATAGTTAGACATAATTTTATGAAATTATAACAATAAAGCTATACATATACTTATAAACTATTATTGTAAATGAAACAAATATTATATTGCTATTATGTTTCTCTAGGATTCCATGATGTGGTTAATAATACACCATAGAAATATCATCTGATGAAGCCACTGCTACCATGTAACTTAGATCTAAATATAGATCTAAATATTCTTGGAGGAAGTCTTTATAGAGTCATTTATATTGTGTATCGGATGAAAATCGTTTTGATAATCTCCATAGGCATCGCAGAGCAATCGATTTGGACTCTCTTAATATGGAGCCATTTGACTTAAAGGGAAGACGGACGATGTATCGACCAGATGTATCTCTAGAATGTATGGATACAAAATGTTGCTCACATTCTTTTTCGGCGGGACTGCGAGAAGAATTATTAAAACCAGGAATTTCCGACAGTATTTAGTGTTTTGAGAAAACTATGTACTTCGTGAATTCGCTTATTTTTTACAAAATGAATTTCTAGTGGTCATATAGTTTAACGTTAATGATATTTTACAGTTATACAAATACAGTTATACAAATATTATACAGTTATACAAATTTACAGTTATGAAGTTTAATGTTTATGTTGCAGCTGTATTAGTCAAAACCTTTGCATATTTATATTATAATTAAAACTTGCTCTCCTGGAAGATTTTTAGTCCATAAAAATGTAATGTTTTTAAATGCGCAGTATCACATATTGTTATTGTAACAATAACAGAATTTATTTTCAAGCTCAAGAGCATTAAATCAGTGTCTCAAAACATATTTTTGTATCGTCAGTTGCATTATATCGAACAATACGGGAACTATTATCAGTATATGATATTTTTAAATTTGATTTAAATATTTTTTCTATTAAATAGTAACTCAAAACAAACGTGTTTTTTAAACACTAATTAAGTCGGGTTCTGTTATATACATAAACTATTACATCAAATCTTATTTTTTAAAAACAGCTAAAATTGATTTTTTAACCTTTTTTATATTTGTTATCTTTATCGGTGTAAGAATCACGGAATGTCTATTTAAATTAAATATATTAGTATACTTTTAAAAGGAAAAAACACACGAAGATACATAAAATAAACATCACTCAGTACTTTGTACATATATAACTGTAAATCATTATATACTGAAGAATGTAATACAATATAACATATGAATGTTTATTTTTTTCATAATAATTTAGTTAAACATTTACGATAGATTGAATTTTTACGATAAATCCATTTGAATTTATATTGCATAATTATTACATTACTGTATCGTATTAAAGTATCATTTTTGTTAATATTAGCATACACACCCATATATATATGTTTAATTTTATTTTTTAATTCTAATATTGTTGAACGAAAGAAAGAATTAACAGTATTTATTATAATATTTCTGATTGATTTTCATCATTCTTTCTTTATTTAATTGCTGTAAATTTAAAAATTGAATAAAGTATAATTAAATAAAATATTAAATTATTTTTTTTTAATTTTAAAAATTCCTCCATAAAGAAATTAAATTTAAAAAATCGGGAATAATGATATTGATAGCATTATCTTGATAACATTTACAAATACGATATTATCAAAGTGCACTAAATAACTTTTCGGGTAGAAATTACGTCCGGAAAACGTTACATTCCTTATCAGGGCCGAATCAGGGCTGAACATCAAATCCGGCATGCCCGATTTGGTTACATTAAGTAGGATATTTATGATTGTATTTATATCTTTTATACAATTTCTTTTTCTTATTCTTCATAAAAATTATTTAATTTTTAGTTTTTGTCTGGCACATGAAATAAGAGCCAAATAATTACCGGATTTGCCAAATCCGGTATACCTCACTAAAACCAGATTTGGGCCTGATCCGGCGCAAGCTAAATTCGGTATGTCTGATAAAATTTCTACTCGGGCTTATTCTCTGATTTCAATTTAATTATAATATGCATCATATTAAGTCTAATAAATCGAATATAAGATAATTCGAGACATGAACTCAAGATAATTACTAATTAAAATTTTTATTATTTGAATAATTGATAGACATGTAAACATATATATACTGTCGCAGTATTATATCATCATATAATATTTTAAAAGCGAAGTAATTTTATGTCACATAATATGTATATACCATATCTATATTGTTTGCATTTCTCGCGTCACTCGCGTAATCGCGCACGCGGGAAAGAACAAAGAATTCTTTTAAATACAAGAACTTTATTAAGAATAGAACACAACGAGTAGCGTAATAGAGAATCTAAAGGCGGGGAGAATCTCTAGCGCGCGTGACGTCCGTTCGAGAATTACCAATCTAACATCTCGCCGGCTGTTTATTCTCGTTGTCAAGCAGAAATACTTTTCTTGACAGCTGATCTCCGGCGGATCAATATATCGATTTCTTTCGGATCAGTTGTTCCTACATTCGGGCGCAACAATATTATAAAATAATTATTAATTTATTAATTATTTTATAATTCCATTTAGAATGATCGTTAAGTTTTCCATTTTTAATGAAGATAGTATTGCTAATTTAATCAAATCTTAAATATAAATAGGAAATATAGATAAAGATTGGAACAATAAGCTAAATTGGGATATAATTATTTAATAATTTTTGCAAAACAATTTTTATTTCTGATTCTCTTGGAACAGCAATATTAAATATAAATCTGAATAATTAATATTTTTTTACTATTATTAAAAAATGTTAAAATTTAAAGATTTATTGACGGGAAGACAGTATTGTATTGTTTAAAATGAAACGTATAAGCTGAATAATAATTAATGCTATTACGCATTCTAATATAAATAATATGATGACGAACATTACGATAATATCCATATCGTAACGTTGATACCATGGTTTATCGCAGTCACTAAATCGAAGATGATTTGCTTTTTTGTGACGAATTCTATCCACTATACTATATTTTTAGTACTGTTATATGGTTGATCCTCAGAAAGAGTACTTACATACGTTATTTTTTTCTTTGTAACTATAAAATAAATTAATAACACACAATTTAATTATATTGTATATTATCGTTAAAGAAAAATTTATGTTAGAGTTATATTAATATTTTAAATATTAACATTAAAATAAAAACATGGAACAATTAAGATGTAAAAAATATACAGATATCTCAGAGTCACCAAATCCATTATAAAATATGTGTTATATGCCACAATTTTTAAATGAAATATTACAATATAAACAAATTGTCAATAAGAAATTTAATAAAAATTGGTTTATATTGTAATATTATCTTAGAAAATTATATCAAAATTTATAAACTAGGCTGTCAGTTGTATATACCTAACTGAGAAAATCTCAACGGAAATTTGCATTTGCAAGTATTTATGACTGACATGTAAATTTCTGGCAATCAACGTATTATATGCACATAATACCTTTTATTATTAAGGATTTGATGAATAGCACTATTAAACGTTTCTTGGTAAATTCGTTGAATTTAATATATTTTTCCGCACCCAACGAGACCAACCGTCGAACTCGAATTTCTTGTTCAAACGCAATCGGAATTCCTAAGATTGGAACTGTGTAATGGATAGCTTCTTCATTACTTTGGCTTCCTCCTTGATAAATAAACAGCTTGATGTTCGGATGAGCTGCACGAACGAGATAATTAGCGCCACGCGTCGTATAAATGTACTATCGATCGCGGACTTTACACTTTTAATTTTACCCAGTACACTTTGCTGTAAAAACCATTTTGAAATAAATGCGTTATCGAGCTTTCCCGGCAACTCATCGCAGTCGAATTTCCAAACTATTCTATAAGGTAACTTCGAAAACACTTCAACCAAGTTCCTCAGCGTTTCTTTTGGTAAATGATGACAGGTGGCAACAGTTCCAAGGCTCGCTAAATAAATCCTTGTGTCGTGTCATCAAGGAATTGTCCTAATTGTCCTTGTTATTGATTTAAATTTATTACGCATGTTTATTGCGAAATAATGAAAGTGAGCAATAGACAAATAGCTTGAGATAATATCTAAGAAAGATAGTTATTTTTAAAGATTACATATTTTTGATAAAGGCGGTGGTGTTTCTTGTATGTGAATACCGCTAAAACATATTGCATTTGGCTGTTCCGGGGGGATGCGAGTATTGGGCTCTCGTTGACTAACAACACACTCATGTTTTTTAATATATTAATGATATGCGGTATATCATTTCCGAGATATTTTTTAGCGATTTCCTGTTCCTCCGGAATATAATCATTAACCCAAAAATAAATAAAACCCCACGTGTCGATAAAATTCCACAGTCTTTGTCAAACTGATGAATTTTCTTCAACTAACGTATTTAATTGCCAGTTTGAATAATGTGATGGAAGCATAGGATATAAAATATATCGATGGAAATTGTGTAAGCCCAGGGACGTAACTCCTGTGGAATATCGATGTTAATATTTTTTTTCATTTCATATGCTTCTTTTAAGAAAAAAAATCAATAATTTAAATTTTTACGCTTATGACAATAACCAATACGTCCCCCGAATACAATGTTTAAATATTGACTACTTATAATTTAGGGATAAGGTAATACAATTTCGAATATGATACAATTTCAAACAGAATAAGATTTTATTAAGTTTGCAAGTTTGAAATGTCGGTAACATTTTTAATTATATGGTATTTTTATTCTTTTATTAGTCTTTTTCCGTCATGTTGTACATATTGTAAGCTATTTATATCTACTATTGTATGTATTGTAAGCTATTTATATCTACTATAAATAAAATACTTTTTAAACAAAAATAAATATTTTATTTAAAAAAAATGTCATATTATAAAGTCATAGTTTATCGTTGTGTTACTGCATTATATTTTTAAAACTTGATTATTAATTGATATTACCGAATTTTTTAGTTTTTGATATATATGCCCTTTATATAAATATATTCCATTCATGAGCACAATTGTAATTATAATAATAGTTTTTTAAGAATAATAGAAAGCACAATTTTGAATTGAACTTTCTGCTTCATTTTTGAGAGAATGTCTTTTGAATGGTTATAAGTATAATTATAAATACATAAGCAGTACAATTTCGAGCAGTTATTATAGTAATCATTCAGAACGAATTATTTTTCTTTTTTGTTTAAATTTTAAATGCCTCGATGTAAAATTGAAAAGAAAATATATATGTATATCTTAAATGAAATTCATTTTCTTTTTGCTATATGTTTAGAATTGTACTTACTGTGATACAATTGTAAATGATGTTACAAAAATAAAGAATTTATAACTATCAATTTAATTGTTTGTACTTTATTTTTTTGTGAAAGAATAACTTGATTTCCAATTTTCAAATTGCCAATAAATTTGAAATATTCTTATCACATTCATAAAATAAAAATATATGTCTAATGTTCGAAATTATACCAACTTATTCTATAAGTCTGTATATGATTATAACACATATTTAATATATACAAGTTGATTTGTATATATTATTTGTAAAAATCACCTTACCTACAAGAGGAGCGTTAAATCTATAGGCCAAAGCAGATACTGACAGAAAACCTATTGGTTCTATAATAACTGCATCAAACTTCTCATTACTATTGTGTCGGTAAAGTTCCTTAATTTTTGGGTTTTTAAATATGATATCGCTCGCTTCATGTGATCCTTTAAACCCAAATTTCAATAATTCGATCGACGACATTTGTGATACTTGAGGAATATATTTCTTAGTCAAGAAACTTATATCCACTTCGATTTCTGTATAATTTTTTAATGTCGAATTTTTTATTGATGGTGGAGTTGCCACGATTAATTCATGTCCACGCTTACTTAAGGCTGAACACAACGCTCGGAAAACTGATTGATGGGCATGTAACGGTGTAGGCGTAAGCACAAGTATTCTTTCGGCATTTGTTATATTATTTGTCAGTAGAAACCACAAAAATAAAACAATAAACATTTTACAAGTTACTTTCCACATTTTGCCTGCCGTGAAAGCTTTTCAATTGCAATAGACTTTTACAAGTTACGAGTTATTCGTATAAATATGTTGTATAACGACCGTTATCAAGTTAATTTTCAAGGTTTCCCCACTCAGATGTTTACTTTATAATTCATTCATTATGCCGTTTTTACTGCCATTAATATAGATAATGTAATTATGCATATATTATTTATATATATATATATATATTATTTTGAAAAAGGATTTAAACGTGATAGCATTCATATAAAATTCAACTGACACGAAAACTACAGTTTAAAGACCAATTTCTAAAAACGATGTCTAGAAGCCTTGGAGTTTTCGGCTACATTTTTACGAACCTTTTCTATGTTTTCTGGTGTGCGAACAGTTCGGACATTATTAGATCTTGGTTTATTTCTGACACTATTGGTTTATTCAAATTTTGTCATTGATTGATGAAATGTATTGATACTCGACATGTTATTCTGACCGAAATCTTGACATAAAGTCACGATTATCTAATTATTTTGATAAAATGTTTCTATAATTTATACACATTTGTTGTATCATGTAATGTAATCTATAATTAATTTGCAACGTGTGCTCTCTACAATTAAAGCGTTACTGACAAAAACACATTCATTTAAAATAGTGGCTCATTTAAATCAGTCAATTATATGTATAATAATTATTTTTATATAATTTAATTCTTTTTTTAAATATTTTTACATATTTTTCAATTATTTTACATAATTAATATAAATTTTTACATAGTTAATTTTATTTTAATTTACATAGTCAATATAAATTTTTTNATAGATATAGTTAAATATTACTGCTAGACATAATTTTATAAAATTATAACAATAAAAAATGTATTATACATATACTTATAAACCATTATTCTAAATGAAACAAATATTATATGGTGATAAATTTTTTGGATGATGTGCATATCGAGTAATATTATTATTATTTGTATATTAANAAAATTATGATATTTCAATTATATATATGTAACATTTATTTTAAAAATCATATAATATATTTAAGATCTTAGAAACTTTACATGAAGACAAAAATCTGATAATTTAATGAAATTATTATTCTCATACATGCAGGAATCAATGTATTTTTTTATTTAATATAATAACACTAATGCATTCTAATACTAAAAACTACCACAGAGAATTCGATAATATTCGTAAATGAAATCGTAATATCTGAAATAGTATCCATATAGAAATAAGAAATGTAATAAATAGTACTATGACGAGAAACCCGATGATGTCCCAATCATATCGTTGATACCACGGCTCATCACAAAGATTATTTCGCAAGAAAGGCGTCCCATTTTGACGTATTACGTACTCAATCCACTGTACCGCATGTTGAAGACTGTCATATGGTGAATCCTTATAAATTTTATTCATATATTTTATTCGATCTTTGTATCTAAAAACAAGGAATAATGTTTTTACATTTTAAGGTTTATGAAAGGTTTACTCTTATATTTATATTGCATTTATTAATATGTGATATAAGAAAAATGAGGTTTTATGATGATTATAATAATACAATACCTTTTATTGTTTATAACTTCATGTATATTGGCCTCAATGTTTTCTTTCGAAAGATTATGAATCTGAAGTTGAAGTCCAATACCTAGTCTTACTATATTTTTCACTTGATACATTTGATCCCACAAAATTGGAAGTCCTATAAGTGGAATCTCATAATAAATAGCTTCTTCAGTACTCTGAAGACCTCCTTGGTAAATAAATAGCTTGATATTTGGATGGGCTGCGAGCAAAAAAATTAATACAAATTGCAGAGATTACTAGTATTATAAGATAGAAATACAAAAATAATTAATTTTAAAACATTTGCATCCATGATATTACCGAGAATGCTTTGCTGCGGGAGCCAATTCAATGTCAGTATATTTTTAAATTTCTTGGGTAATAGATCAGGATTAAACTTCCAAATAATTTTGTACGGCACAGCTGAGAATGCTTCAACGAAAGCTTCAAGTGTATTGTTTGGTAATTCCTCCCATTTAACATTTGTTCCAAGACTGACGTAAATAAATCCTTCCTTCGCGTCGTCAAGGAATTGTTTTACATCCTAGCAAATATAACGAGACTAATCATTACGTAAATGCAGCACTATCTTAAATCTTATTTAAAGAAATCAGAAAAATAATATGTATATACATGTAAATATACACATATGTATATAGGTATGTGTGTGGGTGTGTGTATATATGTATGTATATATATATATTTATACTTTTGGCAGAGCATCCGGTTCTTTTGTAATATGAAGACCATGGTAAAATATGACATTCGGTTGTTCGGGCCTGCCATGCGAAAACAATGGATGCTTGTTTACGAGATATATGCTCATGTTTCTCGTTATGTCACTGATATGCGGTAAATCTTGTCCTAAGTATTCTTTCGCGATCGTCTCCTCTATATCAATATGTTCGTTCGCCCAGAAATATATCTGTCTCCACACTTCATAAAAGTTGACGAGTCTCCTCCAAAACGACATGTTATATTCAACTGGCGTATTGGTTTGCCAATTAGAAATATGCGATGGGAGAATCATGGATCCAAACATGTAGCGCATATGATTGAATACGTCCAGGCTTGAAATACCTATGTATTGTATTATAATACCTATTATTGCGCCTTGATGATATGCAGTTATAAAGCAAATAATTGTTCACAATTAAATAGATCGTAATCTAACTTTATAATTTATTTATTATTAATGTTGTATTTTTATTACCTATGAGAGGAGCCTTAAATCTGTACGCGAAAGCATTCAGCGAAATCACGGGACCCTGCGCTATAATAACTGCGTCAAAATGTTCATTACTATCAGCTGCATATAATTTTTTCATTTCTGGATTTTTAAAAACTTCACGAGACATAATGTGTGACGCAACCCATAGGAGGTTTCGTTCTAAATCCAGAAGTTGTAAGTTAAGGCTCGCAGTAGTAATACCGGTATATGATAACAGTTTATATTCGACAAAACCACGATAAAAATAACTTATGTCAATTTCGGTATAATTAGTTAAAGAAGAATTTTTCATAGGATCCGTGGTCACCGATACAATCTCGTGGCCTCGTCTGTGCAATTCTAATAATAAGCCGCGATAACACAATTGATGACTGTATGACGGATGACTTGATATAAGCAATATCCTTTTGGCATATGTCACATTATGCTGCACTATCACACATAAAAATGTAATTATTAAGACTATGCACGCTCTAATCCACATTTTTCTAACCAACTTCCAACGAAGCAGATTGTACTGTCAAGATTAAGTAAAACGCATTTATACTATCTATGCAAAAGGTTATATATATATTCACGACGAAAGACTTAAAAAATTCACGGTAAAATAGTACATACGAATCATTTGAAATGTGCATGTAATGATATACTTTTAAATGATATAATTATTTAGTTATACATGAAGCTTTGAGCAAGTAGTTAAATAATGTGGAAGAAGTATTTGACAAATAGCTGTTTTCAGCTCTATTTCTTTAGGTTGTAATAACTAATGGCTTTTTAAAAACCCAGAGAGTTTACCTTATTAAACTTTTAAATTATATAAAAAAATTTAATCATAATTCATTGAAACAGAATTTTTTCTCTTGGCGAAAAAAGCCAGTTTTCAAAGAGTTAACTCTCAAAAGATTAAACATAATTCAAAATTTCGATTGATATCGCGCGCAATTTATACCTTATTACATGTTGTACAATTTTACGTCTCGATTATCTGACTTAGCAATAACAGAATTTCAAACTATACAAATTCAAGTTTGCATTATCGTTGTCCCTGGTGTTCGAGAGATATCAACTATAATATATACATGTATGTTTATTTATTATCATTCTTGATTATACATTCTTGATTCGTGATAAATTTATGTGATCGAACAGCAGTACCGGAGTGATTAATGTGATCGTTGGCTCTTTACGATGTAAGTACCATCGTGCTGGATATAAAATCGTTAAAACAGACGTGTGGACATTCTCATAAATCTGTCGGCTATAAATCGTCCTGTTGAGATATATATTTAAAAGCGTGCTGTCCTCGATAACAGGCGGCGATAAGTTTTCTCAGGTCATTCGTTTCTTCGTTTCTTATTTCCATATCGACTAAAGAGGCCGTGTATCTTAATAAATTACGCATTAGTTGTCAGCTTGCCGTGCGCGCGCGTGAGCGCGCGGCACCACGAACACCGTGTACACCGATCTCATAATTTGAAAAGTTTCATTTTACACATTATTTATGTAGACGTATCACGAGAGAAAATCGAACTTTCATCTGCTAGATTGTGCCGGCGTTATTTGCCTGTCGTACTGGTCGGAAATGAGATACCGGATTTTTACATGTCCAAAATCCAAATATCAGTTTCATATTTGTTCGAAAAAGTTTACCGACGGCGGAAAGTCGATATCAATTTGTAATAGACACGCTACTGCGTTTATTACGCGTTTTTATGTGATAATAGAAATTACATGGAGATTACATTTTTTTACAAAATCTCTCTTAAAATTATCTGAACATTTGTTAATATCATTTGAACAATTATGTTCCGATGAAATATGAGAGATAAATGTTTTAATAAATTTATTTATTCCTAATATATGTAATTCTAAAAATATATTATCTCGTGAATTGGTGCGCAAGTCGATATTGCTAAACCTGCTAAGGAAATTAGCAATTAACCTTTAAGATAATCTCACAATTATGTAAAATAGCCTCTCGCAAGAATATCAATTTCGCCATATGTAGCGAATGCATCTATTCCACAATGAAATAGTACATGTCTTTACTACAATGTACACGACCGCGGGTACATGCCAATAGGGTTCCGCTGAAAAATATTATATTTCTCGCAATGCCACGTTAAGCGTCCTCGGATTGACGCATCTTTTATTAATTCACGTTATCCGAAAAGGCTGCGGCGCGATGTGCATAAGCACCTGCGGCATTTTCCTCTAGTTCCCGTCATGTGAACATTATGAGGCTGCCTCGGTATAGCGGCTGTCGGAAGCTACGACGAGGAAGACCGCGATATGAGTGCGCCGAGAATCCGACGTTTTGCATTATAAAGCCGGTGGAAAAGCCGGAGAAGAATTCAGGAGGACGTCAATAAAATCCGCTCGCGATACGCCTAGTTGTTCTCCGTAACGTGTATTTCATAACGGCAGAAAAGTGACAAGCGGTTTTCGATGAGTGTGGAGAAGGACGTTTACGTTTCGGATCGGCTGTAACATTGACACGCGGGTTATCCTCGAAGATTACCGCCACGTGCTCAATCGTGACGTTAATGCGACGGTTATTCTTTCTTGCTATCCGAAAGACACCGGATTCTCAAATCGCAGGCGATATGATTCCATCTGGAAAGCCTTATCCCACGATACGAGTTTTTTCCTTTGTATCTGTCATTTATCATTTCTCGGCATTCGTTTTTCTCGCTTAGTACGATAGTACGACGACACATGGCGTAGTTGTTAAATCAGATATTGATACTTTTAATATAATACTCTTTACGCAATCTCACAATTTCTGTGGATATCGACAAATTCTATTAACAAATGTGGAACAAAGCATTGTTGTTCGGTAAAAAGTTTGTATCGAATGAAACTTTTTAAAACATTTATTAGATCAAGTAACGCTGACTGTGCGTTGCAAGAAATTTACGGTTGCGTTTGCTTTTGTTAACAATTTGATTTATTTTTACATACGCGCCATGAATCACTTTTTTCACTACATTATGTGTAGAGATAAAAATTTTCAAGTAATATTAAACACCTATCAAACTAGGAATAACAAAGGCAGATTGCGGTATCATGGTTTAGAGTTGGTATACGAGGTATGTGACCCGGCGAAATAGAGTTACGAGTGCTTTTCAGGATATTATGTTTGAGTTCGTTCGCAATATACGCATGCGTCACTAACTTTACACGGCGAGGTCAAAGTAATGATGGCGATTGTCAGTATCAAAATGCAATTTTTGCTCGGCGATTTGCTAATGCTAGATTAAACACATTGATTGTCAAAGCACGAAGAGTTGCATAGTCGGATAGATTTACACAGGATATTTTTTGATTTTCTATACAATCAAAAACAGAATTTTCTCTCTCAGTTTATTCGAAAATGTTTTTCTCCTACGTTACATATTCTATATTTCTACTTTACATTTACATATATGTGAAACACGTTCGGGAGATATCGATTGATTAATATTTGTTGCATCGACTTTAATATCAAGCAGACGGGGTAAAGAAATCTGGCCTGGAAGATAAGAATTCATCTAATTGAAGTATTTTAATTATTCCTTAGTTAAAAGGAAGTTCAAGGCACAAGTGAATTTTAGTGAGTATCACAGGAACTTTAACTCGGACGACTCGTCGACTATTAAAAGGTAGTTAAATAAAATACCAGCTACCTAAGGAAATTACGAACAGAACGAAGTATAATTACTGAGAGGAGCGTTATATAAAATTCAGCGTTTAATTACAATTTTCGTTATACTTGTGCACATGGAATGGCTGCGTTTTGTTTGGCGCGGAATAAAGAAAGTTTCGTAGGGAAGCATTATTTCACAACGCAATAGAAAACCTTGCTTGAGAATAATACCGACGGTGACCGCGTTCGCCGCTTTTATAAATACGCTTTATACAAACATGCGTTCGCATTTTTTTACTTTTACGCGGCCGTGAGCGTAAATATGTGTTAATGCATGTGCATGTAAAATATCAACATTGTTTAAACATCACGTCAATGTCAAACGTTCGGCTACGTGCGTTAGATATTGGCTTCGCAAACGTTATCTGCGCGCCATGTCGATGCAACCGAAATGCACAACAGTGCATTGGGGATGCGTAAATAAATAAGCATGACCGCGTATCATGTATATCCATGTACAGCTGGTCGGGCTAAGTCATTCGACATCATCTCGCATAACATGGTCTTCCTTGCGTTAACAAAAAACAGAGATATGAAGTTGTCTAAAAATAAACTTAACTCTCTACGAGCGATGTTGCGCCGCAATCGACGTTAATGCGGTTACGATTTGAGTTTAAGCGCTGTATAACATTACGCGAAAGCCGCGCTTATAAGGTTTCTTTCAAGACACGGCGCGGCAAGATCCCGCCGCAATTTATCTCTGCCGTGTATATCCACCACGGCCAGTGATTCGAGCACGGGAACGGGACGGTAGCCGTTTGTACCTTCGATTCTGTCATTAAGGCAACACTCATGGTTTATTCAGATGACCGCACCGTGCGAGAGAGAGAGAGAGAGAGAGAGAGAGAGAGAGAGAGAGAGAGAGAGAGAGAGAGAGAGAGAGAGAGAGAGAGAGAGAGAGAGAGAGAGAGAGAGAGAGAGAGAGAGAGAGAGAGAGAGAGAGAGAAAGGAGAAGGGTGAGAGGAAGGCAGGATGAAACCGTTGCTACCGGCGGCGTATCCGCACGAAGTCGGTCCTCGAGAGTCACTTGCTCATTCAGTTGATTACGTCGACCCGCAAGTAGGGCCCTTCCGCCCATGGCTGAGAGAACCCATAATCCCGCCGTCACCAACGACGCCGGCCCGGCCGTAGGTCTCTCTGTGCTGTAGGTCGTTGCGCACGATCCTGGAATATAAGTTGACCAAGTCGGTGCTTACGAATTTAAACGAAAATCCTTCCTATCGGTTCAGATGCGTTACGGCAACGTTCCATATCAGTACATTGCATTTTTCAAAGTAGCATTAGTCTTACTTTAGCGATACTTGCGAAGATTTTGGCGAAATATTGTTTCACTCATTTACATATTTATTATGTCATTATCATAACAGCGCTTTTTGCGGCGTGAAAACTTTCTCTTGACACTACAAACTGTTTGGAGTATGTTGGAAGATGCATCGTGGACAAGCGAATAAAAATTGTTAGCTTCGATGTAAATCACTTAGCCCTGAGGCACTCGTCTAACGAGAGGGTAGTCTCGATCAACTCCATTCATCCCTTTGTTCGTGAGAGTTTTCTTCTAAACCTTGCAGCCCCCAAGGGTATCTTTAATTAAACCCTACCCCAGAATAGTAACAATACTGGCTGAATACAGAATAACTTTTCGTTGGAGGTTAAACTTTCTGCACGATCAAATACTATATCTATTTTATCCAATTTTAATTAAGCCTGTTTATTACATATAATCTTATAATTATTATGCTAGCAGGTATTACATTAAATGATGTATCTCGAATTTATCGAGTTCCATATACATTACAATACACATATTTCTCATACTCACATATTTCTTTTTTTGACGTACAGAATCAAATATTCAAGTTATGCCATAGTTGCGCAATTCTATGGATATGAGACTTAAACGTCGAGGAAGTTGCGCAGATGTGTGTCTCCTGTGTGCTCAGGGAAATATCTATTTGCCAACGTAGCTAGGCCCTTGTAGCTTCCGTGCTGTTTCAGATTGCACCATAACATCTCCTTTCGCTCGCGCACTCGCTACCCCTCACCTTCACGCTAAAGACCGAAGAAAAGGAATTTTCTCAGCGAAGTTAAGAAATTCTTCGCTACCTGCCGCGTCTTTTACATAAATAACGTTCCGCAGTTTCCCAGTAATATGCCGAAGTATCAGTCTCGTGGAAGAGGTCGAGGGGAGTTCGTTCTCCGGCGTGACGGTTGAAAGATTCCGCTTTTGGAATTTCATGCCGAATCCCACTCCGGAACTTCCGGGGTGGACGCCAACCGTCTAACCGGCGGTTTGAACCGCGACTACGGAAGCGATGGGAATATTTTTCTTTTCTGACGATATGAATTCCTGTCGATACACGCCGTGGCTAGAGAAACATATTCACGATCTCTCTCCTTTTTCCTTCCGACGTAAAACCGCAAATACGATCTGTCATTCCGTCTCCGCGAAAAATCGACAATTATTTTTCTGTCACTCTGGGACGTTTCGTGCAGTTTTAAAACTCATATTTTCAATTCATTAATTAAACGGTTTTGATATGATTCTACAGCATTTTTACCGTGTAACTCCCTATGTTACACTATCTCTCGATTCATGTGTAATATCTATGATAATATTATATGACAGGAAGAATTGGATAAATAATACAATATTAATTTTAAATATGAATTTCCTCTTTTATGAATTTATTACACAGCTGTAAATTATTACATAACTCAAGAATAATTTATTCATATCAATGAAAACACAAATTTGCTTAAATTCTTGGGAATTGATAGCCATCTCTTCTTGAAATATATAACAGTAGCAAAGTGAGTTAATTTCGAAGAATCAATAATTATCTTTCTGTGAAATTCAGAAAGATATCTTGGGTCCACGATTTATCAACTCATCGAGAAATCACTGCGATATTGAGAAAGTACCTCGGGTAGCTCTGAAATACGATTCTTCCCTAGCGTGGAATAATTTTTATCATCGCCATAGACGGTTGAATATTCAGGGGAATCCGTTCGATTCATCTGTGCACGTGAATATTCAAAGGTTCCGCTGGTTCGTTCGTCCGCCCGCCTTTACACTCTCCTCCTCTCATTTCCTGCCGCGCCTTTCCGCCCATTCGTACCTGTGATTCACAAAGGATCCGCGGTTTTGTGATACGCGATGGAAATAAACCATGCGATATCATCGCCAAGAACTCTCTACGCGAATAATAGCGACATCTTCTCTAGCGTACTTGACGCTTTCTAACGCTTTCGCAACTTAATTTGGTTCTTTATTAATGTATTATTCCTTATTGATTTCTCATTATTATATATTTCTCAACTCTATACACTCTTTAAATATCGGGGTAAAATTTTCCGGAAAAGTTAACTGACCTGAGGCGAATATTATATTATTGGAGCTGGGAAAAAGTTCGTGGCGTTTTTCCCGATAGTTGGCGTCAATTGCAAATAACTCAGGAAACACAGCGACATCACTAAACGCTCGTTGGAAAGGTGACACTTCGAGCATTACTTTGAGTGTATAAACATCGAAATTGGTGCAGTGGTTGGAAAGTTGTTTGCGTTTGAAAATGGAAAAAACGCCACGAACTTTTTCCCAGACCCAATATATATCAAAATAAGAAGTGGCGGTATTTAGGAACACAGATAAATCTTTTAAGAAAGCTATAAAAAATATAATTCATTATATTCTGAACTGTGCAAAATGTATCATTCTTATTTTATAAAAATATAATTTGTGTTATTGAGGGATATTTTTAAGAAAAGCATGAAATAGAAATTACAATCAAGAAAAATAAAAGTATAAAAATATATTGATAAATGTCCGATTGAATATATCTGAACCACATTTGCTCTAGATTCATCCTGATCCAGCTTAAGCTGATGATTCTCTCAACGGTATTCTCAATGGATAGGTCCAGTTTCGACCGATAGTAACTGTGCATAATTTAGACTATATGCGTGCTCGGCCCGTATTGGATTCAAGCCATCTATCTTGATCTAATCCTGCTCTAATTCCACGCAAATCCCACGCGGATTCCCTCCGTCCACGAAGATTTTTTAAAAATCAAGAATTATATTAAGAAAAAAACTTGTTGGGGAGTAGTGGTAATCGCGGATTCTGACATATTCGTCATGGGAATCGAATACAGTCACACCGATTGCGAGACACGCTGGCTTTGAATGAGGAGCAATTGCAAGCGGAGACATCCCCGCAACTTGATACAGACTTCAGCAGAATAGAGAATCGTTCGCGGTGGCGGCGTAGATCTCTCTTCACCGCAAGTCTCTGTACCGCAACGGGAAACTAGGCGGAACTCGAATCGTTGGCGGCGTAGCATAACGCGTCATCGTCATCGTTGTATGGTTTTTCGCGGCGGAACCTGATTCCCGTGTTCGCCTCGCGGCGGGCGCGCAATTAGTCGCGAGGCACTAATCTCGTTCGCGATCGGCGAGATCCCGCCGACACCGCTTAATCGCCAAGTGACAATCCGCTTTTTACGCGGTCCGTCGATGTCACGTCAGGTGGAAATGCGAAATTAAAATTTCGGCCGAGTACGCACGCCCGATATGGCGTGGCGGTTGCAATTTCACGCATGGCGAGGCAGGTTCGCCGCTTTCGCTTCGTGCAACCGCACGATCGCTACCGGGAAATTAATACCGCGCGCACTCTGCCACCATCCCGCGCGCGAGCCCTCACGCGCGATCGCGTATGGTTTTTCGTGGATTTAAGAGTACGCAGCTGGCGTTGGCGAGCCCTGGCCCGGTCGCGGTGAGTTAGATGGCTTCTCTAAATTTACAGGTCACCGCGATATAGGCGGCCAGCGACAATAACGGGTTGAATCGCTAGGAGACACATTTGAATTCGCAGGCGTATCGCGCTCCAGATTAGACACGATCTGCTCGTATTTCGCGTCAATATGTATGATTCATTGTACATGGTCGCTAAAATACGTTCCTAGCGCGATGAATTTATTTCTAAAATGTGACACTGCTGGGAACGCAGCCAAATTTCAAAATATTGCCACGACGCATTGGACTAGTCTTCTTCGGGAAAAATTTTCCAAAGCGTTAGATATCGTCCGTTGTCTGTAAGTTTTTAAATTTTAAATGCCGCGCCATATTCTAATTTATCATAATCGCTGTTATATTTACAAGATACAAATGAATGATTGTTGATGCGTGTGCAAATCTGGCTCTCACCTCGCGCGAAAATGAACGTGCATGGTTTTGTGAAAAAAAACCGCGCGAAAAAACAAATGAGTGTTTGAAATGTGACGAATCGCGATGGCGAAACGTGCAAACGAAAACGCGGCTCGACGCGTGTCATCGTTGGCATTTATAAACGAGAAACAATGAGCGCCGCGAAACGTACGTCGCTCGCCGCTCTGTGCCTTCCCTGACACGCGAACGCGCACGGCGATACAAAAGAGTTGAAAGGGCGGAATGTTGCCCTATGGTTTAAACGATACCGGTGCAGCTACGATTGCCGGACTATTTGTTGCGAATGCACGCCAAAGTGTGCGCTTTAATGGTGCCGCCGGTGACGCGTACGCATCGCGTTTTATTATCGCGTAGCGTATTCATTGCTCTGATTTTCCGGTCGTGATGACTGGCGGGAAATTGCGGCGATAACGTATTTAACCCTTTGCTTCCCTTTCTCTCTCCCTCTCTGCCTCTCTCTGTATGGGTCATATAACCCGGTGAAACGTAATATTGCCGGGACGGTAACGATGTATTCGAAACCTCCCCCGTGCGACGCGTATCTCATACGTCGAGCCGATATGCAACGATAAGGAAAGATAAAAACTACGCGGACACAGCTTTATTTCCATGCTAATTGTAAACTAATAAAAGTTTTAATGCTCACAAGAAGATAGTGAAAAAGGCAATATTATTAAATTTAATTTACATGCAATTTTATGTGAAACGTATTAACGTGTATTTAACGTTTGCCATTTTGCAGACTCATTTAGATCATTATAAATTTCATAATAATTTATATTGTATAAAGCGCGCGTATCTTTTTTCTTCGTGTACAAGTTATAAATGTTAAAGAACAAAAATATTTTCATGTACGTACCGATAATCCATGCAACTGTATATATCTTGTGCTTATCAAATATAAATGTAATACGTATTTTATGAAAGTTTATTCAAGCACGATTATACTATATGAATATGTACATTTAAACATGTGGTTAACGATAGTTGGCTAAAGCTAAACAACATTTAACTGTAAGATATGCCACAACGATATAAATGTACGTAGGACCAAATATAAGTAGATGCAGACTTGTTGTACCAACTGGCTTAGGCCGGTTAAGCTTCATCGATGTCTCGTGCATTAGATACTCAGTAATCTCGGCTTATGCAGATAGGGGGATTGAGAGAGATTAATTACTCATTCAGTTTGAAGTTAGGCCTATTGACTTAAGGCTTACCTGTCTTCTTCGACCGGATCAGAAATTGATCGAAAAAAATAAGTTATCGAGAAAATATATTTATTATTTTCTCCCACATAGAAACTCGATTGAAATCACGTGTAATAATACATGAATACGCTACGATATCTTCTTTAATTATTACATTAAATAAATCATAGCAAATATTTTTTGTGTAAATATTAAACGTGTGAGTAGGAACTTGATATTTGATCTTTTACGAAAATTACGAGCAGGACTATTGGTCGTAGGCTAACAAGAAAAATCCTGTGCACGTTGGTACGACGATTAGAGAGGACTTTAAAGGCTTGGCCAGCGTAATAAGTTACCACTGCTAAAAAAGAACGTGTATCTTCTTTTTGGTCGGTTAAAGCTACCGTACGTGACCAGGATTTCTGAAATGCAGGACGAAAAACGCGGTTATATATACACCTACGTAACTCTGAATTGCAGGATCTAACAAATCTCGTTATTTGTCCTCTGTGTTTTCAGTATTAAATATGTTGTATTATATCCTTTGTCTCATATTCTTTGTCTAATATATTTATTGTATTTGTATTGCACGAGTGGCAAAATATCGCATATTATTCAAATGTTCAGATAGAAAAATTCAGCGGCGCACGTTTCACCGGTGTGATATCAAATATATTTCACAGAAATCAAAAATATAATATAATGGAATAATAGAATAATTTTTATGAAAAAATTTTACGTATAATTACCCAATTTTACGCAACGTTTGTTTAAACAATTATGGAGACTGTTACATCGCAACTTTTACGCCATTTAAACTATGCTGTGCCAATTAAAAACGAAACAAAAATTCAACAGCTGCAGATCTCGCTTGAAACAGCGTCGGCATTCTAGAACGCAACAAATAGAATTATACGTCGCTGCGCGAAATTGCATACCATTCACTGATGCGTATTTCCATCAATTTATTTAACCGATTTCGTCGTTTTTCCATCGGTGTAAACTGCTAACCAAATTTCATTCTTTTTTCCGAACATGTCGTTTGATATTTATGTTATTCCGAAACGTGTAATCGCCTCAGTCAGTGTTGCAATTATTCACATAACTGGATTGAAATGTCTCGGAAGTTTGTGTTAGGTTGAAATATTTTCAACAGAAATTTTATGTGAAACCATTCTGCGAATATCATCGGCGCAATATATACCATGTGAAATTGAAATGCCTCTTGTCCTATGTCCTCGACTGAACGAGAACGATAACAGTACATAAGTATGTTTGCGCTGCCAACGAATGGGATGAGCTCCAACAAAAATAACGATAGAATCGCGACAAAAGGTTCGAAGAAAGGAAAACGCTGTCAAATTGAACGGTACGGAGGAATATGACGGATTGCGAGGAATACCATATACATATATGTTTTACATATTTTACTTTTACATATACGAAACATACGTTGAATGTTCCTCGAAATACCTTTGCGTTCAGTGCTTTGTAAAATCAAAAATTATTTTAAACATTTTATTACTTTAAAATATTTACAGAGTAATCCCTTACTGTTTGTAGCGCGAAACGTCCAAGAAGCGTTAGTTTTAATTCTGTATATGCTTATCGCAATTTTTACGAAATTGTACGAAATTCTGTATCCAGGACGGAATGCGTAGTTTTTAATTTTAATGTCGCGTACACGCTAGTTTTTCGTAAAAAATTTACACGATAGAATTTGCAAGAGAAGATACAGAGAAGAGAAGATACACGTGGCGTACCTTCTGTGTCGAATGTTTTTACTGCTAAAGCTGAATGGCGGTCGGAATTCATCATTTAGGCAAGAAGTCATGTCGAGTTCCGGGGATATTATTCGCAAATAAGTTACCGTCTCTTCTTACGATATCGCGTGCTGCTTTACGGGTAAAGCCTTGAGTTCCGAGCAAAATGTTATCTGACGCTCTAAGAAAATTTAATGCTGTAATTTAAAATTCACGCAAAAGACTGTTTAATCTTATGACTATTAATATTAATTATGTTTGCCTTTGGTTATTATTTATGAATACTTATTTACTCGCTTCCGAGAGTTCGGGGTTCGGTTCTGAGATAATTCGTTCGTCATCTTTTGAATGTATCTAATTTGTATTGGCTAGGCCTCCAGGGTGTAAGAATATTTGTTTTACATGTCAGGCACATATGTCGATCATTTTCCCTCGTGAGCGATTTTTCTTTAACGTTGAGAGGCTCACAAAGTACATAGAAGGGTTTGCTGACGTAGTCCGTAAGCTTTTGCTACGTTGATGGATGCGGAGGCAGTGTGAAACAGTATTATGTGATGTGGAGACAGAAGTAGAACATTTTCAAGTTTCAGTGAGCAAAAATTTTTTTCGAAAATTTGACATTTTCCTTTTTGGAATGCCATATAAAGCGAAACGAGTCGGACTGTAATCTGGAAAAACATTGAGCCAAGAAGGTTTTCTAGTTATTTTTTTTTATCGTCGCTGCTTCCAACATAATTATCTCACTTACTTTCAAATTACATACGCAATTTACAGCAGAATTACGTATTATACCGCGAGCGAGCGAGCGAACAATAATGATTATTTTGTTAGGCAAACAATTCTGCGTTGGCTCGTAATGTTCATTACGCTTGATTGTATAAAAATAAACAACTTCCAGTTGATTGCAATTTCATGACGGCTGGATTTTTATACAGTCGCATTTTGCATTCGTTGTTTGTCGCCCGGGGAGTTTTTGTTCATTAAAATTTTTCGTAGCGCAGCGACTATTGCAGGTCGCAATGGCATTAGCGATCCCACGGCTGCATCCGTATAAAACTGCACGATGTTACGCGTCCGGATGTTTCATATCTTCATTAACATACCTAATTAATCTTCGATAAATATATGCTTCGCTGCTGCGCATCATTTTTATGATGTGCTCAGATCTCGTGAATAAGCGGAAAGTCGTAATAAACGTAATTAATGTCGGTATAAGCAGAGATATACGTAGCGTACTTTTGTAGACCCGGTAGGTACTTACGAATTTTAAAGCGGGGACCGCTCTAAAGGATCCCCGCGCTTCGCCTCGTTTCCCTCTCTTGCGGAATAATTAAAATTTACGAAAACGCGCGGCTCCTTCCGTCCGCGTGTCCGCCATCTAACGTAGGCAAGCTAATATAAGGATTATACTGACTTATAAATCCATTAAGAGATAACATACAAGTAGTAAAAGTGAATGGGCTAAAGACTGCACAGACTGAAGAACGTAGTAGTAGAAAAAGCTAGTAGCTTCTTGCCAAGATGTGGTCTCGGTTAATCCGAGTTACTCCACTCTAAACTTGAACTAAATAAATAGTTGACCAAGTTTGCCAAATAGCCACTATTTCTTATATTCCTTGTATCGGGATTCTCTTAATCTCCATGATTTTAGAATGAGATAAACTGTTCGTCTTTTATGCATGCAACGTACGCTAACATTCAATTTATTGTCTGGTACCTTTTTCGGCTAGTAAAACGAAAATGCAAAACTGTAATTTCCATGTAATAAAAACGAAGGCAGGTACAAACTATATAATAATTACTCTTCTTAATTAAGCCGTCTGAGTAGGGTGCTTTGTGCAACGAAAATTATCCATTAAATAACGTCTTGATAACGGCAAAGAGATGGCGGACGACGTAGAATGGGGCGCGTATAATGTAGAACGATTAATCTAAACAGGATGATAAAGAATGGGGGATATATTCCGGAACGTGTTAATACTGCCCCGGGACTAGGGGCGGCTTCGGCCGGGCTAGGAGAATTTTGAATTATGATGGTATCTGAAATGCACGAATTGATATGCGATCCAGCTCGCATATCCGTCATTGAAATCGGAAAGCTGCAGTGGGGGCCGACTTAATAATGACAATGTCGCCGCGCGGATCCCTTTTAAATTTGAATCAAGCTGCGCGATTGAGTTCCTGCTCAGGTCCTTGATGTACCATCCCAACGGGTGCTTCGCATTAATTAAGGCGAGTTGCTCATCAATCTTATTTTCTCTTACGCCGCCGCAGTGGAAGGGAAGATTAATGTAGGTAAGACAGAAAAATCGAGAAAAACCGACGCGTATCCTTTCCGTAATTTACAGCCATAGACGAGGTCGCCGAGACGCCGCGCCGCGCCGCGCCGCGCCACGCCGCGCCGCGCGTGTGCGCGGAAACGAATTTCAGATTCATGCAAATTATTTTTAAGCGACTCGTGCAAAATCTACGATCTATTTGTGTTTCGGTTGGCCGCTTCGTTCGTAGCCGAGAAACGTCATTTCTTTCCTCCGTAATGTTTTTATATTAGAATAAAATTATTACGCGACGAAACGATGAATGCATGCGTCCATATACGTATACGTACGCAACGTGTATAGAGAAACGTAGACTTTAACGGTCTGTGACGGTGACTGTAATAGGTATCAGTGGATTAAGTGTGCAGCAGCAAACAGGTAGCACTTTGCTGCGACTAGGCGTAGCAAATTGAATGAAAGTAATGATTTTGCGCTAATGTTAAAATTATCCATTGCCATTATATTTTTTACGAGATGAGGCATATTAGGTTTCTGATATATTAAAAAGGCCGCGTCAGCCTCTCCAACCGTTCAAAAGCCGGCAGAGTGGCGCCATAATTTATGTGGGCACATCAAAAGGATGTGAAATCGATGGAATTGCCTCAACGAAAATTGCCGCTACACTCATATCATTGCTTAATGTATTTCATGTATATGTATGTACATCATTTTATCTTAATCTATATTTAAAAGAGTGGCCTTTTTGCATGGTTTCACGCGATTTGAAATATCATGAATCCTCAAACGACTTATTACCCACTTTCATTAAATAGCTTAATTGACTTTCGAGTGCACTACATATTAAATTGGATTGCAAATGGATGTAAATATGATTGGTTTAATTACGATAATTATAACATGCTCGCCATAATCAATTAAAATCGAGTTGATGTATGATATATAGAAATGACAATTATAGATATACATATATTACGAGTAATTAAATTTAAATATTTATTTTATAAAAAAAAAATTAAAATTTAGGTATCTTCTATATGTATATTACGATTCAAATCACATTTTTGACATTCAATATTTTGAATTATAATTATTTATTTATTTTATTGTAATAAAGCAAACGTGTAAATATAGATAGATTTATTTGTAGATCGTTAACTAACGTGAAGTGTAAATAGTGTAAACTGTAATGAATGTAAATTATAATGAAGTGCAATGTTATAATGTTATGATGTTATATAGACTTCTTTAAAATGTTAATGAAGGTAAGAGGACCGATATTGCCATGTGATACTCTACATACGTTCTAAACAAGATAACTTTACTAGAGAGCAGTATTCGTGCGCGAGTAAATTGGCCGTATGGGATAGTGTCTTAACGGGCCAGGCGTAACATCTGATAGTTCAGTAAGTGTAACATTAGGGTTGAATATAAGGTGGCAGTCGCCTTAGCTATGAGCCCTGACAGGTGGTGAGATAACGCTCGCCGAAGGGATACGGCGGCGTGCATTTATCATTAAAAGCATTGAGGGAAATTTCGTAGTTTCGCATTTGCGAGAACGAAACACTGTAGACATCCTATTATTCTCTATTATACTCCTCGTCCTAATGTAATACGCTAAGACGCTTCGCGTTTTTAAAAAGAGACGCACCCCCGGTCTCCATTTTCCCGTTATTTAGCTGCCGGAGAAGGAAATAGCGTTCCTATTTATTTTTAGGGACACCGCGGCGGCGCCGCGCGATCAATAGGGCTGCGTTCTGGGCGTTCGGCGATTATTTAAAGGCATTACGTATTTATTTGATGTGCTTAAATGACGGTGCACTTTTCCCGACTCGTTATTTCACCGACGTTGTCGCTTTTCACTCCGCATCGCGCTCGTTTTATCGAAGGTTATTTTACGTATAGTTTATTTGCAGTCTCACTGAGAAAATTGGAAACGTCGTATCGCTTCGAGGAACTTCGTTTGTGTGTTTAACACATGGACAGGTGAAACATTCGATTTTGTGACTTGTTACGCGTGTAGGTTTTATTAATAATTAATTATTTCCATTACTGATGATTCCACCGCAAGATTATCCAGTTAATCGGATAAAGGAGAGTAATCTGTAATCATTAGTAATTGAGATGTCTGTATAAATACGTACATATATTATATATTGTATATTGTATAATCCCATACTCTTCTCTACATATGCATACTCATTAGATTAAATCGATAAACGGAACTGGCTTTGTTGAATTTGTGCTTTGTATTGCCACAATACATCCTGTATTCGATAAATAATACAGCAGGTAAATCGTACGCAAGATTTTGCTAGTTGAAATAATACATGCAACTCCATTTATATCGACGATCGTACGTGTATCCAATATTTCCAGCTTTACGGACTGAGATAAATTGGCCTTCTTACTTCTCGATCTTCGCGAGACATGCGACGGAGTTACAATAAACGACGAGGTTCAAATTTTTCTGATACGTATTTTTTTAGCGCCGTAGCATTTTGAAATCCGCGTTTAAAAGAGTCGCGATGAAAAGCGGCGTTACCGCCTTCGTTTCATTTTTGATTGGTCAAATATAAATAAAAGGACCATGTCTCGCGTCGACACGTCCGAGTAAACGTAACGTAATGTAACGTATCGCGAGATCGCATTGCACTGGCGTGGATAAAATATATTTTTGCAGCGGAGCCGGACCTTCACGTCAGTTACAGACGTACTTCGCCGCGATTGCAGCGCTTTTATGGACCGTTTTTACGAGCCATCCCTCTTTCTCTCTTTCTCCCTTTTTCTCTCTCTCTCTCTCTCTCTCTCGCTCTCTCTCCGACCCCTTTTCACCGTGTACGAAACCTTCGCGTGCACACGTTGCACACGCAGTCAATTGAAACGCAAACACGATAAGCGCCGTCGATGCGCGCTCTGTGACGGATCTCAACGTAAATCGTATACTCGCGCCGTTAAAAGCAACGGAGTAACATTTTTCCCGTTTTAACACCTGCAAAATCGCTCGTTTCGCATGCCGTTCTTTACATAAATAATCGCTTGTACTTGGCCGTCTTGTACGGCTTCTCGTTACCGGTAGTTGCAAAAACTACCGAAACAAGCCATAATCTGTCAGAAAGTCTCGTTTATTAAGAACACCGTAAATTGTCAAGTGTCGGAGAATAAATTTCGTTTTACTGTAAGGATCTTTTATCAATTGACAGCACGTGCAAAGTGTTTGTTTAGTACGTTAGATTATCTGCCAAATGAATTAAATGTTTAAAGAAGCATAAGTATACATACAAAGAATAAACATGAATGAATATATAAAATATCTACGTATAGATATAAATCACAGAAATTGGATATTGTGTAAATTTCTTCATTAATAATATATGTTTAAAATTACAAAGAGATTTTGCATTAATATTAAACAATAAATAAAAATAAACGAAGATTGATCTTAATAAATTAATAAAAAGTGTTTTAATATGTTGCATAAAAGTATAAAAATTTTAACGATATTTTTGGCACTTATTTGCAACACGAGGCAAACTGCATAATGATCGTGAATAATTTACAAAGCTGATACTATCCATTTAATTACGAAACGATAGCTTTCTTTTGATATACATCATATGTGTATGTCTTTTGAGATACATAAAGATACAGAATCTACGACACTACAACCTTCGCCGTGGAATTGTACAATAAAGTTGCTTTGTCGTATAATACATAATATCGTGGCAAAACGAGTATAGATACGTTATGCATCCGGTTTAGCCATCGCAAGAAACGACACAATCAAAATTGCGTTTCGCTATCCTTCAGGACTTACGAGATTGGTCAGGTGTGCGTACGTGCGCGTTCGCTAAGGCTGCATTCATACAATCCTAAAAAAAAGAAATTGCAGGTAGATTTTTAGTAAAAAGAAAGTTTTCTAGTAAAAATAATATTATGTTAACATGAAACATGTTTAAACAAAATGTCGAACAAATATTAGAAAAGAACTTTCATAATATAATATATAGATATTTCCTTTTAGGCGGTTCATGTAGACATGATAATAATGTTGCTTTTTACACATTACAACATAGATTAATATATTTTATGCGTTTTATTTACATGTATACTTGATGCAAAATGTGTAATACGAGTCACAAAGCATGCGAATAAAATCACGTTATCGTAAAACGGAGAGAAGATCTGACGTTTCTAGAATTTCGTTTTACCACCGAATGAAAAGATTGGCTACGTTATCTGGTTTGACGAAAGCGCGAACCATTTCCGTGGATTTCCCCGTCGTTACCCTTTCCTAAACAAATAGCTCTCGATCGAAAGCTCGTAATCCCTATTCACGCTCATTCGATCGTTCGGTGTTATTTTGCAGGAATGGTGTGAATGTCGCTTAAAGAATCGTGCGGCGGACGTGCTTCGCGAACTGGACCCGGCGTATGATATAGCCTTTTATTGCCACGACGAATATAGGGAGGTTTATCCGTAACGCCAGGGTTGTGCCGATGCACCGCGCCGCGCCGCGCCNTACCGCGGATGCCGCGACCGCGTCCATCCCCAGATAATAAAATCGCGACAAACTGATTTCAATCAAAGCCGAGGGGAGAGGATCCCGGCCGACCGGCTTTAAACCCTTTAAAACCTTCTCGAGCGCATCGAGCATTTTCAATCCTTTCCGTGTGCGGTAGATAAAAGTTCCGCGGGCATGTACGCGTCGGTTTCGCATGCGGCTATGTGTCTCTCGCGTTTCGCCGGGCATGAGAAACAGAGAGCGAAGGGGTGGAGGAAAAGGGCATAAGCCCCCGCAAAGTCAGTTTATCGTTTTTGTTACCGCGTTTCTGTATATGTACGTCTGTGGTTTGAACCATTTACATATTTCGAGAGTTATTCTCGCAGAAATTTGATTGCTCTCACGCACCAATGGATATTAATTCGTATTCGCTTCTCCGCTTATTATTCCGCTTGGTTTATCGCACTGTTATTTCTCCGGCTTGTTAAGTCCTCTCGCCTGCCAGCGCTAATTCGTAGAAATTCTTTGGCATCGTGTAGTGCGGTCGCGTAAAACGCATGTAACATGCGAGTCGCGTGCCAAGATGTTTATGGTATAAAAAATTGCCCGGTTTTATCCGGATTACTCGTCGAGAGTGCACTGGTCGTGATGTGTTTGACGAAATAATCAAGAAACAACAGGTTCGAGTATCGTTTTGTAGCTGGTTCGTCTCTCGTATAACGTATAACTGGCGTGGCAACGGCGGTAACTGTTATGTCCAATCGCTCTAATTGCTCGGAAAGTTCGCCGCTCGAGAGTGTTTCGGTCGAGCGGCAGACGCGTATCGTAATTTATCGAAGTGGCACAAAAAAAAGCCGCTCGGCGTCTTAATTGCTCGACGGCAGCTCGCGACGTGTGGAACGCGCGTGTTCGATATGATATAATAACTGTAACTGCCACTCCTATTAGTGGCTCAAGTTTCTCATTTAAATGGCTGCCGCTTCATATACCGATCCAGTTTAACCCGACCTTAAGAAAGATCCTATTAGTCTCGCCCACCTGCCGCCAGCATCCGTCCCTTCGCGACCCGTTCCTTCGCGGGGACCATTGCGTGCGAGTTAAGCGAGTTATGCCGGTAATTCAATGCGGCCAAATTGAATGCGTCCCTCGGCGCGGGAGTTAATCGACGTCTCGCGAAGTGCGCTTTGTCGAGTAATTCGACGACACGTCGGCGCGAATTACACGGAGCCGAAAATTATGTCGCGATGCGTGCCGCTCGTCCCCCGCGCGCCGCGATGTTTAATGCATGCGCCCACGCTTTTGCGGATATTGCTGAATTGGAATCGACAGATGATCGACGATCAAAGAAGGCGGATATAATATTAAGCGGGGCGCATCGTGGAGCGTCTTATAAAGTATCAGCTTTCACGAAAATAGAGGGTGAACAGCCTTTATTTTACGATAGTATACTCCGCGCGGTTCTACCAGTCTACCATTTCGCGAAATATGCACTTCTTCCCTATCGTTTGTACTCTCTCAACTGTTATACGTTTATATCCCCCATCGTCTCCGCGATATCTATTGACGATCGAGAGAGATCTTCTTTGTTCGTACCACGTCGCGGCTTATATCATTTCTCCCTTCGGCTCCGTTCATCTAGCCTCGATGAATTCGAGGCGAGGGAGAAATTTCGTGGATCTGCGATGCATATCGATCTTCGCGCGCATAGTTGGCGTTATTTATTTCACGTCTTTCGCGATCATTCATTTCACGGTCCCGAGCGTCCTCGATTTCGCTCGGCGGAGATTGCATTTAATTAAAACGCATAGCAGAGGCGCTTATTTTCGAGGTCGCATCGGGATTAATAAGTCATACACCGTTACGCGTACACAGGCAGCCGCCATTTTACACGGTTGCACTTGATTGTAAATCGTAAAGTATATTATAGGGCCTTTCTCTCCGTGATCGCGATTATCGTTCGTTACGATGTCACGCTGTTTCGGCAAAAAGTTTCATACAATAACTGTTATAAATTAGCTGTCGCACGGCTACATGTACGATTGGCCGTATTCGTATATGCATAGGCTAGACACGCCTCTCCTTTTCTCTCTTACCAGACCGGGGTAAAATTTATCTATTAATCCTTCACGAATTTCACGTAAAGGCTATCAGATGTTCAAAACTGAGTTATCTTCAAATCTCTGTAAAATCGTTTTTCATCACGAAAACGCGCGCAAAAACTTATCTTTTTACTACACGCATTTTATTTTTATTTCGCGAAATCTCATTCGTCCCGGCCGTAACCTTCGCAGGAAACGACATCTGCATTTAATTACAATTGTCGACCGCCGCGTGTTTTTACAGAGATGGATCCGCCGCCCGCGCACGCGAGCGCGAGGATTAATAAATTACAGGGCGCGTCGGTGATGCGCCTGGCATTTTCAACGCGCTCGGGATTAATCCCGAGTAATGTCCCGCAAACTGCGCGACATGTGATCGAAAACAACGCCACGCCGACGGCCGGGCGCACTTTTCCTATACGCATACGGGCGGATATTTTTATGGGGTGTACACCGGATTTTATGGCCCGTGCATCGTGAATCACTGATTCCCAGCCGAATGTCCGAGGAGCCCCCTCGCCGGGAGAAACGAGCGAGCTGTTAACCCGATAGTGCCTTTAAATGCCGTCGTCACGTACGCTGGTTCCGCTAAAGCTGCTAACGAATTCTCGGCTGAAATTCGTTGCACGTGAACGGAAATGCGCGCGGCAGCTGCGGGAAGCGATCGCGCATTCTTTCGGATTGCGAATGAATCTGCTTCCCGTCAAACGAGAGCGTTTGAAATGGAAGGAACGGCTATATACCGGTAATATCATTCTTTTTCGCGCATTTTGAAAAAAAATATTCAAAAATATTCATTCATTTATAATAATTTACGATCTAAAGTTATTTAGAAATTTATCATATTTCAAACACTTAAAATTTTATATTTGTTCCTTTCTCTTCTCTCTCTCTCTCTCCTTTCTCTTTTTTTCTTTTTCTTTCTCTATATTTTGATATTATATTTTATTCTACATTCTTAAATATCAAGTACAATTGTAGATATTTATGGAATCTGTAATCTATGCACGTTGAAATATTCATTCGCAGACAGCATATCGTTTGCGATGAAAAATTCATCAGGATGTTACAGCGTTGCCATTATTTTTTTCCGTTGCCATTACTTTTTTAAACGGCAATGGCGAGAACGATAGCGCGAAAGCGAAACGTCATGCGAGAGTATTCGATTGGAGGTAGAAAGTTTAGTAAGCGCATTTAATATTAAACGGCCGAGCAATCGTAATACAATAATTGCTGAGAGCGATTTGCTTAATCGAAACATTGAATGGGGCGGCTAAGCGCAATATGTACATATGTGGAATTCACGATTTCGCAGAGAGCAACCGGGACGAAATATGCCACGTCTGGAACAGCTCGAGATTAATGGCCAGCCAAATGCGTGGAGTGTGTGTTGCCGCACTTTGTGCATCGTCCGGGCCTATATTGCTTCCCTGCCGCTTGCCGCTTTTACTGTGGATAAATGCGAACGATATGGAAGACTCGCAAGCTCCCATCGCGGAGTCTGCGCCGTTGTTTCCGTGCAATGGGGCCGTTGTAAATGAACGCGAGGGAGCGAGATAGCAATTCCGTTCTGTTACGCGATGGAAATACACATCGCGTAAATGACGTTTGAATGCTTTCGTCTTAAAGTCAATCTACATGCCACGGCAATAGCTTGGTGTTAAATATTGGGGATCCCAATGTGCGTGAGTTCAACGAGACCTCTCCTTGCGAG
Organism: Tetramorium alpestre; assembly: GCA_021460005.1. Lineage (NCBI taxonomy): Eukaryota > Metazoa > Arthropoda > Insecta > Hymenoptera > Formicidae > Tetramorium > Tetramorium alpestre. The sequence goes on from JAJVSH010000023.1 coordinate 1,169,661, forward strand.
ATCAAACAGAAAAATACTCGATGTCTAGAGGGAGGTAATATTGGCTCGTCACGTCGGTAAATCTATATTACGTGATGCATCTACCTCCGCCCGGAAATAACTTAGTGAACTGGGGCATCAGATAAGTGCAAGATGGTCGGGGAGTTTAGGCGCGGTGCAAGGAAACGTTGATACCCGTTATCGTTGCCCTCTTCGTTATTTTATATCAGGTCGACTGCGGTGAACCGTACCTTCTCGCACGATGCATAAGACCCGATCGCTTTATCGAAGCCTGACAATAGCGCTCTTTGCAGCGGAATGTTTTCTTCCTCTTGAATGAATAGTGCGCCACGTTCAATGAAGATCGCAGCGTAGGGATAGTACTTTGATGCAAATTCGCGACGATCGCGCGGCATAAATCACGCACGTTTCATGCATGCGTGTTCCTCGACAGTTTTGCGTTTTATCTTTGAAAGTTCTATCACTCCTTAAGATAAGAACTTTCGTACTATTTCTTCGATCCGCGAGTAACCGTATCTCATTCTCCAACAAAATCATCTATATACATTATATATTTTCTGTAACATTATTAAAAATTTAATAAAGAAGAATGCTCGTAAGAAAATGTAATGAGTGCCCGGCGAATACTTCGGTTACTTCGTCGGCATTCATTTTATTCACCTTCGACTTATTCATACGTAATCGAGTGTGTGTGTGTGTGTGTGAGAGAGAAAAGGAGAGCTATCATTCCCGTTTTCCCATGCCGCGCGTTAAAATGCATTGGCTGGTAGATATAGAAGAGAGTCGCGAAATTTCCCGACGTCTGCATTCCTCTACGACCGGGATCTTGCGGCGTGCATAAACGTCGCCGGGGCGCGCGCGTAAAACACGTGTTCGGTAACGACGTTAGTGAAATTATCATTGGTTTTCGCGGTCGCGCCCCCGCCCGGGATCAATTTTGCGTGACGCTAATTGTCGACAGTCGGCAGACACGCGGGCGTTATCCCCCGTAGTTACCCCGATGAATCAATGAGACAAATTTTGAGGGTAAATACGCGGCGCCCGCCCGCGGTGCGCGTTGCATTAAATCAAAATACATTATTCAAAGCGTATTATTCGCGCTCTAACTGCAAACGTGATAAAACGCGAATTCGCTTGTTGATAAAACAAGCGCGCCGGGTACGCGCGGCGGAGCGTCGGATGGAACCGCTGTCCATGGTGGAATCATTCTGCGCGTACTGTTTTCCTTTACTTGCTGTTTGTCCGACGTAACTGGTCGGCATTGTTAATAACGTTGTCGTTAGCACACCATCGTGCGATGTATGCGGGATTATTACAACCGTAACGATCGCTATCAGCTATTGCCACGGTGTAACGTATTTCGCGGAATTTACGGGACACGTAAATGTTTCGTATCATTAGAAAGTGGAATTAGCATGCCAGCGTAGTTCTCGAACTACAACGGCAATGCGATTTAACTTTTGAAAAGGAAGGTATTAAGCTTTTACACGACAATGGCTGGTGTTCGCTGCGCTCTGTGCAATGAGATTGTTATGTTTCAGAAGCAACTCACGTTTTGCTAATATTTTTTTTTTTAAACAGTTAACACATTATTATATTTTCACGTGTATTAAAAATAGCGAACAAGATGTAATTTATATAACTGGTGTATGTAAAAATTATATGTTATTTGATTGTGAAAGACCTTAAAAAAGCTTATTTCCCGTCATTTCCAGTTTTAAAGGTAAAATCTGTAGAACGATCGGTAAATTTTTAACGCAAATGAAACAGGGTGAAATAATTAAAGCAGGATGTCGATGAAAAATTCCATACGTGATTATGGCGCAACAATTCTTCTCGCATTACAAGCGGTAGATCTGGAAGTTCATTCCACACACCACGTCGAGCATTCACGGAAGATCTCCTGGGACAATTTTGTCGGACGATAAAATCTGCAGCGCCATAAAAGCTTATTCCCGTTCATCGCGGGGCGCGAAAATACCTCGCGAACTTCCCGGGGATTCGTCTTAAGGACGACCTGCCGACAATTCCTTGTCAGCGCGCGCTCTCGAAATACGGAAAAGGGCGCGCGTGCTCAAAGGGACGGCGGAAAAGGGAGACTTAAAGAAAGATTGCGGAAGGTAGGGAGGCAGAACGAGGCGCGCCAAGGATCGAGTAGCGATATTGCTGCAGCGAAATTTTCGACGTTTGGCACGTAACTGTGTGCTTTACAGAAAAAGCTTTCTACTTTACTGGCTGCTCGGCGAGTCTCGCACTGCTTTATTGCACATTCCGGCACTTTCCTCGTAGGTTCAACATGCCTCTGCATCCATCGCGGGGGGTGGTTCGCGCGCCTACGGGCGGGCGGCTATGGGGATAGGATATGGCGCGCGGATGGGAAACGTCGAAGGTAGGCGTTCACCATTCGCGGCACTTATCCAAGTTTTCAAGGATACCAAACATTCGGTAATTGCGAAAGTTTTACGCCTTAAATTCCGGCTTGATTTTAGCCCTTCTGCCTGCTCACGTCGTCGCCTTAAATTCCCATAACTCGAGATTCGGCTCGTAAGACGAATTCCTGCCGGAGCACTGAATTGCGCGGGTAATCCTGAGGGAAGGATTACACGGATCCTGACAGTCGGTGTTGTTACTACGCTACGCGATGATGCCTCCCGTTCGCGTTTCTTCACGCTGGATTGGCCGGGCAGTCGTATTTCTCCGACCTGCCGTTACTTTTACTTTATTCCGCCGGCGTCGTTACTTCTTCGCGGCGATAGGAATTTTTCGGCCTTGACGACATCGCTTTATGACGACTTTGCTGCTTAAGCCGCTCGAGAAGTTCGCGTCGTTGATTTCTTCTTTTGAATGTTCATATTTTCGCTCTTCTTTCTTATTTTATATGGCGTATTATTTATGCGAAAGATAAAGTGAGCGATAAAGTTACATTGCTGACGCGGTAAGATGGATTTCTTGCGAATTTTTATAACCCATAAAATGTAAGAAATATAAATAGTATCTTAAATTTCTATCTTCTCTTATCATATTATATGAATAACTTCTAGGTTTGTGTATATTTACTAAAATTTCTGCTACCGAGCATATTTCTTAAACATTTATCTTTTCATTTATCATTTCTTAAATATTTTCTCTCTTCGCAATATTCTAGTCCTAATCCATTAAGCCTCCCTTGAGATCATTTTTTTATGAATCGAACGGTTGTTTTCCCCTTCTGTTAATTTCGTTGACATCCTAAGACAAGCAAGAAAGTCGCGGATCATTGAGTTATGGAAGTTATTCTCAGAGGCTTCTGAGGGTCGGTAGGTTACCGCCGCGTCACGACCGTAATGACGAGCGGATCGAACTTTTTGCCCGAAAATCCAACGTAGAAATGTTTCGTATTCCCTCGCGTTTCTTCCCTCGTTTAGGGAACGGTCGAAAGTGGAGAAAACGCAAAAAGGACGCGAAGATTGACCACCTTTGAGATAGACCTTCACGAAAAATAGAAATTCAACACTATTCGATTGTGAGACCTACGCTTGAACGCATTATTAACAGGGGAATAAGGAGAAAAAAACAAAAGAGATTTATGATTAAAGATAGATTCGTAGAATATTTTGATCATCATTGCGGTAAACTTTCGTGATATATGAATTTCAGAACAATATTTTTTTTTTGTTTTGAGTTATATGTTTCGCAGAATTCTCCATTTAACATTTCGTTGCTCGGTTATGTCCCCACCGAAGATAAATTATTGGCTTCAGACTCCAAGAAGTTGCTTCTGGAGGGAATCCGGCGAGAAAGAATAAAAGGGGTGCGAATACTGAAGTTATAAATACGAAGTCGTGGAAAATTGGAAAAGTTTCGACTTAGTGCGCGGTGCATCGACGGTTTTCTGCGCGACTATCGTTGATATGTCGCCGACCAATCGTTAAAGGCGATAACCGGACGGCGTTATCGCGAGAAGAAAAATTTCCATCGGTTATCGCGGTGTCCCAGCTCCCATTACTTCCAGACGGCTGCAAAAGCCGTACATTTATTCGGCCGGTCACTAATATATTCGTACGATTTAAGTTGCCTAATTTCCGTACATATTTTATAGATTTCTATGAGTTATGTAAAATCTACGTTTCTATATGAATTAGTTATTTATCGTAGCGTAATATCGCAAAAAGAGTTTTTATGTATTAACGCAATGTATCATTTCTTGTATCGAAGGTAGCACATCAAGGAAATTATATTACATGTAAGACTTGAGATATTCTGAAATATTAATTTGAGGAAATTGCATTCCCCCAAAAATAGGCGAAGACGGTGGCGAACGGGGACTGCATAAATCATGACCGTATGTAATCGATGAAAACGATCTGGCTCGAGGAGACAGACAGGATAGCAGGTCCATCGAATTACATTGTTCTGCGTATGTACATCAACCGTTCTCATTTCGCCATTTGATTTATTGTTGCGTTACTTTAAACGACGGTTTAAAATATTACATGTCGATCTCGTATTTTTCTGTCGCCCATTTGTATCTCTGGCCGTTCTCTCTCGTGTAAATAATGTAAAACGAGCAAAATGTTTCGATCGGACGAAAATATGGCGGACGAAACGCATCTCGTAAACCGTTTTTGCAAGCCATGCTCAGCTCCATTCTGCTCGATCCTTTATGAAATGTTGATGCCGGTCGTCGTAAAATCCCAGGATTGAAAGCGGACGGTCTCTGTTGTGAGGTAGTAATGCTCACCTTTATGCGCCAAGCCGCACACCTACCCTCGTCTCGACTGCACGATGATCCTCCCTTTGCGGATCATTAAAACATACTCGCCAACAGATTTCATTAATTCGTGATAAATTGATAATCGAATCCGCTTTGGCCATCGGCCGCCGCGCCCGCTGACGTCCAATTCGTTACAGACTCATTAACGTACGAGCTTTCCTGACTCCTGTAATTGATTTACGACTGCGTCCGAATTCCGCGCACCGCATTCCGTTGGAGTTATTATCGGCGCAACGGCCATTATATCCCGCGCGACCGTCGCATCTGAAATTTCAGAACAAACTTGGTCGAAGATAATTCGACAAGTTTGCCGTAAGGCTTAATCCGGTCCAGTCTAGCACTTGTCCTCGTCCCGGAAGTCCCTCTCGCATAATCCACTCAACCTCTTGCTCCCGTTATCATGTATCCGCTGATACGGCTCACCGCCAAATCTTCTCGCGTCGCTAAGCCACTGATCGGAGATTGCGGCGTCGCCCACAGCTCGCGAGGCAACGCCGAGCCAATCGCAAGGAAACCATGAATTTATTACACGAAATTTCGGCGTATCCCTGTTTGGTCAGCTCTCGAGAAGCCAAAATCACTTGCATCGGGAGCCGCCGTTTGCACGCGCGTAAGCCATCTCGTAAGCTCCGCCGTCGAAAGCCGTCCGAACGCGATCGGTCCTTCACGTCCGATCCGTTTACCGATGCGATTATATTGATCGACCGTGCGCCAGGCCGTACCGCCGTGTCCGTGTAGACGGATCCGTGCGCAAAAAATTCCACGCAGATCTGCTCTCGCCTCGCGAAGCGAAAATGTGATCTCGCGAGACTTATAGTGACGGCATTATTCCGGCACGAAAAGTAGAACGCGCTTTTTCGAATTCGGAGCTAATCCCGTGTAACTCTTTTCCAGTGTCCTTCTTTCTGAATCAAGCTACGTGCGCGCGCGCGCGAATAAGCTCGTAATTAAAATCGTACTCGGTCGTTCGCGTGTGTTTCTTCGCTGGACCGGACATGAACACGTTCTGCGAAAATTTCAGCTGACGCGGAGATATCTCTTCTCGTTACATCTACCTGGCCATCTTCCTAGATCCTCTTATCCGCCTTTCGTTTGTAAGTCGCGTCGCAGCGTAGATTGTCCTTTGGTGATTTACTCAACTTCAACAACATTAAATGTTAGATCCATATTATCATATCTCCATACGTACAGAAACAACTTACTGCGATGTATTATTAATTCCGCAAGAAAGTACGGACATACTAATTTATTAGCATGATTTGCATAACATGTTTACTTTCGTTATTAATAAAGCAACACTCGGGGGAAAAAAAGCATCCATTAAAAGCTAAAATACACAGACAGAGTCAGAAGTTTCCGTAGTATTCTCCGAAAGCATGTAATTAGTAAGCTTCTAGCGCGATAATTCGAAATGTTAGGTAATATTTCCACGTATTATGCAAGAGCTCTCTCTCTCTCTCTCTCTCTCTCTCTCTCTCTTGTCACTCGGGCATCCAAGGGGCAAGGCCTGAGGGGTAAGGCAAAGCCCGAAACTCTACGCTCGAAATCATTCCAAGTTTCTCGTGTACCGTGAAGGGTGTCGGGTGGCGGGGCGAGATCCCGATTACGTTCTACCTTGCTCAGTCGACGAGATTCCTCCGACAGTTGTAGTCTCGGGAACGTCTACGCCCTTCTCTCGTAAGCTTGCGAGCCCCCCCTCCCCCCGGCTACGGTGGCCTACGTAAAGACAAGAGAGAAAGAGCGCGAGAGACCATAAAGAGAAGTGCTTTTCTCGAGGCACGCGGGAATGGCGAAATTCGTCCGGATTTCGGCCGCTCGTTTCGCCAGGAATCCTCGTCAATACGTCTTCCTCGCAGTGAACGCGAGTCGTTCTCGCCGGAAATTGCTAACGCTTCTTCCTCACGGACCGCGGAGCGGTCACCGGAGCGGTGCACGAAACGCGTCGAGCTTCGCAGCGAATTTGACAATTTGCCCCCACACACGCGTGCACGTGGTCGCGTGCACGTAAGGTCGCACGACACTGCGCCGGATTCTCCGGGCTCTGTGCGGTCGCCCGTGTGTATTGTACATAGCCGTTGCTCGAGTGCATTAATTAAATACATTCCTCCCCGGCGGCGTTTCGTGCACGTCATTCTCGGACGGACCGAATGTCCACCTTTGATTGTCCGCGGAGTTCCTATTGTGGCGGCCGAAACTGTCTCTCTGTCGCGCGAAATCTCGTGAGCGTCCGTCCGCGTGGCGAGAATTGTTTTGATGAAGCTGCGCCGTCCGAGTTCATTAGCGGTGTTAACAGGTTTCGTACCTCCCGTGGTCCTGGCCGGGGCGTCGAGCCCTGTTGCAAGTGACCGACCGTCAATTTTCGCTAATGTATCAACACCGCGGTTTCGTACGACACTGTCCGCAATCGCAGTGGAATCGTTCTCGACACGACCTACTGTTCGCATGCTCCTTCGTGTCTCGTGCTCGCGTGTCCCGCGTTACGTACGAATTATAGGCATTATTTCTCGCGTCGGTCCGCATTTAAGATTTCCCGCCGATCGATACGCGGCGAGTATAGCAAAGTATCCACCAACTAACATGTGATTTCTCGCAGCAATATTGCGCTTTCGAGTCCGTGATACTATCTCGCGCCGAGAGAGTCCAAATATTTCACAAGATGAAGATAACTATCGATTTCACGATTCGACGATAAAATAGGCAAACAACGGGATGGTATAACGAGCTAACAAGATGCTAGGAGCAATGAAAATTTAAATAAGAAGCCGGGACAATCAGAGTGCGTCTGAGCTATTTTTGCACAGACTACTGTGCAGGAATACGAAGCGTTCGTTTCATCGTTCGCTATTGGTTGGTCTTTATACTTCCGGTAGAGAGAAAAGGAAAGAAGAAGGTAGACAATTGCTCGATACGCGCCACTGCGTTTAATAAATGAAAATTCGCACGAGGCGAGCAAAGCAAACGTGGACGAGAGGTACCGCCTTTATCTTTATTTCAGATAAAGTCGTTTCGCGTGCTTCTTCCCTTCCGACAAGCCCACGAAGGGAGTCGCGCACGTATTGCGACTGCCCTTACCTATAGGACACCGACACCTTTTCACGGTCGTTGGCAGACCTTGCTCTCCTGGGGCGTTGGCGGCGCCGTCGGTTGGGTGCATTATTAAATACGGTCAGACGATGGCAAGCGTTAACCGGATGTAACGAAGTAGGCAGCGCGCGCGCGNGACATAGGCAGCGGGCGAGCGAGCGAGCGAACGAAGTCGCTGAATATTCAGGCGCAACGAGCGTCTGAACACTATATTTCAGTGCCGTCTACAGACATTTGTTCCGCGACTATAAGTTTCCAGTTAGAAACTTCCTCCGGCAGAGCATAAAACCAATTTATACTTCAACGGGATGTCCACAAAGAAATAGCTTAAACACGCAGCGGAATCACGTTGCTGGAGCGATCGGTTCCTTTACACGTTCCTCGCGGCTCGCGTGAATAAATAGTTGAGTAAAAGTCACATTCTCAGTGAAATCCGTGATAAAACGGTCGATCGAAAACCCGAAAATAGCATCTGTGAAACATGAAATGCGAGAAGTCACATTTGATGCCAAACAGAATAAAGTAATTTCCATAATAAGACCATAAGTGCGAATAAAGTAACTATCGCGAATCGTCATTGTCCCTCTTTTGCGGTAATAAAAATTTGTTAGAAGTCGTGTGGAATCAGGTCTCCGCATTCCTCCGACGCTTTGGATGCGGAGAGCCATTAACGTGACATGTAAGTGGCGTTTTTCGTTCTATAAGGCCGTAATTAAAAATTCTTGTGTAGTTTGAAAGTGGATTCATACGGAAGTTCAGCGCGCTGGGCGGACCGAAGTTCCGCGCTCGCCTTGCGAATCGTGGCACTGACGGCTACTCGGCGCCATCGAACTAAATGATCATTAATTGCGAACTCCGGGTACATTATGCGAATTACTTGAGCGACAGCCATGTCGCTAATATTAAGTTCCTTGATAGAAGAATGCCAGTATCTCGCTCAATTATAACTTTCTGCGAAACTTGCTTATTAGTGACATGAAAAATTCAGATCTATCTTTGCCACTTTATGTTGATATATCTGTTGTTTGATATTCGCAAGATAATTTAGTCCCATCAAAAGTAGAATAAAAATAGAAACTAATAAGGTAGGATTTAATCCGTTTTCATATTAATCTTATAAAAGCTTTATCTGCTCCGGTGTATATTGTTATTTAAAAAATTTGAAAAGTAATTTTATATCTGTGCTTTTTAATATAAACTTTTTACTAAATAAAATCATACTTGTTTGGTTACAAAGTTATCTGTAGATATCTCGTATGCATAAATTATATACAAATTGTTACATTTATGCTTTAATTATAAAATCTTTTATTACTGATAATGATTTCAAAGAACAATTAAAATTATATGATAACAATGTCTTGATACGGTGAAATTTTATTTTGATACATGTTTGGAGTTGTGATGGCAATAGCCAAATTCAATCATGCAATGTAGCATCACTTCTCCACTACGGGCTCGTTATCGTATCATCATCGTCGGTAACGAGCTCGTATCGTCATTACGTTCACTGATTCGCGAGCCGTGGTCCGTTGTAATGTTAGATGCGAGATATTTCCAGAGAGAAATACAAGGTAATAAATAATTGCTCAGCGTCGTCTTTGTTATCTTGTTCGTAAGATTCGATACGAACGCCCTGACTACAACACGCGTAGAACGTAGAAATTCTCGTTAATGACTTCAATTTAATTAAACTAAGTTATAAGAATTGAAAATAGAAATATAAAATGAAACAATTGAAATGATCGAATAACATAAAATTTCTCTAATTAAATTAGCAATTATATGTTTGTGATTTATTATAAAAATTATTAAATAAACTCTCTCGTATATTTCAAGGCGTTTAATAAGAGCTCATTTTAACGTTAAAAAGTCATGCTTATATCCAGTGGTTCCAGCTTTGTCCATTTCAAGTTACCATATTCGAGGGAGGATCTGTTTTGGCAAGTAAACTATGGGTAAACAACATGACGTCAGTGGAATCCAAGGTTGAGCAGGTGCTGGCAAACGGGAAAGAAGAAGAAAGGGAAGGCGCGTGAGGATGCAGGCAGGAGGGAAACCCCCGGGGGTGGCTCGTGCGCGGGCGCGGCTTTGCGGGTCAGAGTGCGTCGGGTATATAACCGGGCGGATGCCGTCGTCCCTTAGTCTCGCGCTTATCGTCGTCGCGGCGACCCGCTCGAGCTCGACACCGATGTCGTATTCGTGATCTGTGACGTTCCGATGTGCGGTGCGTACCGATCTACAAACCTTGTCAATCGGCAAGGTGCCAGATATTCGATTACAAGCCGTCAGGAGATATTTACATTTATTTCGCCTCTGAATAGGCAAGAAAACGCGTAGCTACCATCTCCGGATGATATCGCTGATCAGTGAAGAAATTATATTTTTACCTCTGCGACCGCATTTGAGCGTCTTCGATACGAATCGTATGTTACGCAATTTAACTTAAAGTCATAGAGGTAGCAAAACCAATCGGGGAAAAAAAGTGGTACCAAAGTATTTTTCAAGTATAATATTTCGGTAAATTCAAACGAGATCGGAACTATCAAAAATATCTCTAATTAAAGATCGTCCATAATTTTTTATCACACGAAACTCTCTCATTTCTTTGTTAAAAATCATTCAATACGCGGATAAACAGGACGAACGTTGAGGAATATTTACCAGCTACCCCTACTAACTCCTTGAATGCCGAGTACGCCCGACTTTTATCTTGAGTGACGTCTCACCGGAAGCAAGCAACGGGAACTACACTAGTGAGATCGTCGGAGCATCGGAAGTTCAACTCTAGTTCCCGCACGCGAGGATCGGAGAAAAAAATCGCCGTGACACTTGTTCAAAGATTGAATTCGACAGCGTGGAAGGTGAGGAAAGACAAGAAGAAGCGACCAAGTGGCAGCGTCGCCAGGGGAGAGAGATAGGAGAGCGAAAGAAGCGGGAGGTCGGCGGGAGGTGAAGGCGCTGCCGCGGAGGATTTCGAGCCATGCCCCCTGGCAAGATACGAGCCGCTTGTATAGATCTACATGCACAGTAAAATTGTTGGGACGGAGGAGCCCCGGTTACGAGTATCTGGGTCATACAGCCGTCCTCTCGACGTTGCAGCCTGTTCTTCAAAATTCTACGAAATTTCCCCGATGCAGCATAAAAAAAATAGATATTATCGTTGGCCTGAGGAGTTTTTCACTTTTGACGCGCATGCGAATACGATAAAAGACAATCAAAAATAATTGCAAAATCGTTATCTTCCATCGAGTAATCGTGTAGCACGTCATTGTGTTTGCTGTGACGTTTGACAAACTTTACGTTAAAGATTAGATGAGGGCACAGAATATAATAATAGCATTAGAAGAAAAGCACAACGCTGTGTTCGGGTCAGCGTAACTGAAAATCCGTTCGTAGAATAAATGAATAAATATCGAATGCGCGACCTGTCCGGGAATGGAGTCGCAAGTTATAGAGCTGTCGCGTTAATGTCACTTACGTCCGAGAGCGGTAAGTGAACTATAGACATCGCGTTTTGCTCCGCTGGGAGAATCCGTAATGATCTGCACGGATCAGTGATTTGCGGCTGGAGAGGCGAATCGACCCGATACCGGCGCAGTAACGAGCTGTTACGTCGTTACGCGGTTACGTAAAAAGGATCCCACTTGGAGCCCCGCGGGAGCAATTGTCGAGGAAAGTCCACGCGAGGGCTATTATCCGAGTCGTGAGCGATTCACGCGCGGAACCCGCTGCCACCCTTCGTCCGGAACACGCTTGAGCCGGCCAACCCGATAAATAATGAACTCCCGCAGTCATTTGTCAAGCTCACCGCGGGACAAACGAATGCTCATCGGGGTAGCGTTGTCGGTCTAAATGGGAGAGATCAACGCGAGGTACCGGCTAGCACCGCGACATTTCGCGTCGCTTTGCTGTCAGCGTTGCGCAAGAATCATGTCCCTTTGACTCGACTGGGAACGGTAAAGCCAACGGTATATAAGCAATCGCCGGCCTTTACGATTTGTCTGTTCGCAAAGCTATTGACGAAACAACTGAAACACGCCGAGGGTGGAATGCCGAGGCTCGTGACTGAAATGGTGCTTAGCAGCGATCCTTGAGCGCTGAAAGGACGCGGGTACGCTTTCCGATCGTCAACTCCCAACTAAGCGCTCGCCCTTAGAAATGCGAGAGTCAGCTGATTCCGATCGCGATCAGTGCAGTCATCCCGGGCAGTGCGATCAATCACGCAGGAGATAACGCTGCCCGAAAAAACGGCTCGCGACTTCATGACAGTGCTCGCGCTACGGGCTCGCGGACGAACGAACGTGAGAGCTTATCTCGGGCGCGGAACAACCAAGCAACGCCAAGCAGCATGAGGCGGCGCAACAACGGTTATTTCTGCCAAACGTCGGTCAAGAGAGGCCGCGGTGGCTGCAACGAGACTGAGGCGAACGAGCCACCGGGATGGTGCATCTACGCGGCGGTCGCGCTCGTCGCGATCGGCTGTTATCTCAACGCGCTCGACTGCGACTTCGTGCACGACGACATACCGGCGGTGGTGAGGAACAGGGACGTGATCGGCGAGGCGTCGTGGAGCAGCGTGCTCAACGATGATTTCTGGGGTACGCCGATGGAAAGCATCAATAGTCACAAGAGCTATCGACCTTTCACCACTCTGACGTTTCGGTGAGCCAATATTTCTCTCACGTTTATGGAGCTCTTTGTTGAACTGTTTGTCTGAGAATTATATAAAGGAATGACCTACTTTACTTTCGGTCGAAAGCTTTATAGCTATGACAGAAGATACCGCGAATGACAAATCGAATTACTGTGAAATTTCTGAGAAATTATTTACGTCGTTCGGATATGTATTTTCGATTAAGTCTAAACATTTATTCCGTTATTCATTTATTTTTTCTTTTTAGATATTATTACGTTTTGATTTAACTCGTCTTCTCGTTTCTTCTTGCGGCTCGTTTGTCAAACTGGTCCTTTAGGACAATCCGTTAAACAGAAAAGTGAATACGATTCGGTGCACGGTCGTATCCGTCCGGATGAAATAAGACGGTAAGAAATTGTCTCGAGAAACGTGTCTGGTTGCCTGACGTTCCAAACACATGGCACGACCACGTAGCTCACAGCATCCTCGCCGTTCTTACCGGGACATCCCGAATCCCGTGTATATGTATATATATATATATATATGGGAAGGTATGTATATACATATATATATGTACCTTCATATATACGTATGTGTGTAGATACATAGCCGCGTATATAGGTATCCCGTGCAATCGGAGATGCACCTTATGGTCGTACCACTAAGGACGGATCGGCAAGAACCGTTCTCTGACCACGACGGAAGCGACCGAGCATACGGTAGTGTGTGCAGGAACGTGTCGTGTAGAGCACACGAAACTTGTTCCCCTCCTCCTCGCCCGCCCCATGACCATCCACCTTCTCCTGGCCGCTCTCTGCCCGCCGATTTGATGCATGGATACCAGTTTGCCACTCCACGTGCAATACTGCATATTGGCTGGTATTGGACGATCCATCACGCCGCAAGACACCGGCACATCGCTCATCCACCCTTAACGCTCCAGATGGTGTTGCCAACTTCGACGAGGTGTGCGGGCGCGAAACGCGGCGCGCGGGCGGGCCGGGAAAAGGGAGCAGCCGGGCATAAGGGCGAGGGCATAAACGGCTCCACGTTTCGCGCGTTATCGGAAGTGGAACGCATCCATAATCCCCCTCCCCCTCCGGGCGCGGAGACGCCGGCGCCGCGGCGCGCCGCGAACCACATTCGTCTCGTCGAGAAGACGAGACTTTAACGATCCGGATCGCCACTGACGCGCTGGGGCTGCTTTTATATCGCACGCGCGCGCGCGCGGAGAGGCGATACTCTCCGGCGGTATCTCTCATTGTTGCCGCCACTCGATTCGACCGAGGAGGAGAGTGGTTTATGCGCGTGCGAAAAATGCGCCGCTTATGCTGACACGCGGTTGAAAGGATAAGCGAAGATTTATGTGTCAGCCGTTTAAGGCGAGAGTTGTCTACAATATTGGACGGTTGATATATCGTTACTTTCGTCGCTCGTTTGACGCGACGTAGGGCGCGTGTAGGGTGAGGGAATTACAAACCGCTATCTTGTTTAATAATCTATTCCAGCATTTTATTGCGTCTGCAATATCACGAGTAGCCGGAGGAAAAAAAAAGAGATTGAACTCTCGAGCACCACTGGATTTTCTTTGATCGTCGATAGCTCGCACCGATAATTCTTTCTGTGCTGGCAATCGTGCTTTTCATTCGTCGGTAGGTGGAAAGCTCTGGACAATTCCGCGCGCCTTTCCCGAGCGCATGTATGCTCCATTTTCCATCCTTCTCGCGCGGCGCGGTGCGTCTCTCTTCGCCGCCTGCTCTCTTTATTGCTGCGAAACTCTGACGGCGCACACGGCATGCCGCTTTGAGAATTCGAGTTCTCGGATGAAAATGCGTCGGGGCGACCCCAAAAGTCCAGAGTGCATTCGTGGCAGTTGACCTAACGCCTTCCGCATGGACCGCTTCAAAGTTTCCGAGAGATTCTCGGGCATTTCCTCGAAGCAGTCATCGTATTCTACTGTGCTCGCGTATATATATACATTTTATACGTTTTATCTTGTCTATATCATCGTACGGCGCGGTGCATACGGATCGGCTACGCCCGACCCACAGACTGATAGACGTGGGCAATTTTGTACTCAACGTGTGTGGCATATCGTTTCGTAGATCGCATCAACGATCGTTCTCCCTGCGTTTAATTCGCGTGTTTGATCGCTTTGCCGACGTTTTTGACGCGACGGGTGCTAATTGAGATGATATCAGCTTCGCGCGGCGTACCTTATCGCGAAGGGATATTTGGAAAGCGGCAAATACCCACCGGGTATTTGCAGTCCGCGGAATCGCGCGGTCACGTATTTGACAGGAAAAATGGGATTTCATGCAAGTTGTATGTATTTCAACTACTTTCGTTTCGGCCGGAAATAATTTACGGATGCGGTCGAGCGTGAGCCGTTGCCCCGGCGTCGAATGAATAACGCAGGCAGCTCGCCGAGCGATTCGTTTCCACGTTTGCGAGAGGGCGAGCTTCACGGGTTGACGACCATGTTAGATTATTACGTCCGCAAATAGACTGCGGAATACGCTCCAGATAGTCTGATAAAGGAGAAAGGCTGGATAAAATCAGGTGACGCCTTATTACCCCAGCTGAGAGAGAGAGAGAGAGAGAGAGAGAGAGAGAGAGAGAGAGAGAGAGAGAGAGAGAGAGAGAAGAGAGAGAGAGAGCGTACAGGCATCTAATAATACGCGACGCTCGCGATTATCGAGATTCCAAATTGGGTGCTCTAATGCAAACCCCGATATTTATGAAACGTGATTAGCGCGGGATACGCAATGTGCGCGCGAGGTGACTATCGCCTTCGATTAAAGGTAAGAAAATTAGGGTGGTCTGATGTAAAATTGTGGCGTGCCTTCTACCGAGTTAAAACCCGGTACGCGCCAAAGCGATTATTGAAGCTTCGCAAACATTAAATTTACCTATCCAATTAACGCGGCACACTCGTTCATGTGAATATTACGTTATTTACGTGCAGTTCAATTAAGAGAAATCTTCCTATCCTCGGCGCGACGGAATATTCGCGCTTCTCTATTACGTTCTTCTCTAACGGATTTATCAATGCATCCAATGTACTTTGATAATACACATTATATACACCCACACTGCTCCCGTTCAGCGAAACCTTTGTATCTGTACAATGACGATCGATATAATCGCGTTCGCCGCAAGTTGGAACTTATATCGTTTCCCCGGAGATTCTTCTTTGTCTCGTTACTTGTGGCCAGCGAGTATTGCGCGCTTTGCGGCGAGCTCGTGGCCAAAAAGCGTGACAGTGAATATCCACTGATTTTTCGGCGATAGCCGACGGTCACAAAGCGACGGTCATCTGAATTTGATCATCTCCGTTCGGTTTTGCCTGCCGTTTGTATTGGAACATGATTCCTGAATACTACTGTCTCTGCTAAAAAATGATCTCTCTTTTACACCAGGCTATTTATATCTCGCTATTTATTCTGAAAAATACTTTTTATATCAAGTGGCGTCAACCGAAAAGCCAGCTCACGAATAACATTGGATAAAGACTCGCTTAAGATTTTCTCATAAACGGATGTCTCTCATCGGCTCGTTGATGCGGTTGTTAGCATTTTACTGGCATTAAATCACGATCAGCGACTAAGTCCGTTAGGCGTTAGCCGGTGATTTATGAGTCGGCCGACAGTGGCAATGGGCCACGCTTTGCGGCCGTCTCCTGTGAGGGAATAATTATTATTAAATTACTTGACCAGGACGCAACGTGGTGGAATCTCGTTTCGTGGCGCTACTGACACGCATGAATGATTGCGCTGCAAGCTCCAATTTAGACGTGTGATATAACTTTGCGCTGGGCGGCACGTACGCTTCGCATTCGATTACGCCGCGATCCGTTGACTGTGATATTTCATTTAGTCTTGCGATTAACTCTCATCATCGAGATAGATAATTGGAATTTCATATTACTATTACTAATACTTGATTTACTAATAATGTAACAGTGCTGGCGCATTTATTCCGATGCCGTCAAGATGAAAATATGCCTCAAAATTATAAAATAATCGAAATAATGCGATTATTTAAATATTACATATCGTTATCTTCACGCTAAAAATATAAACATGCAAATTTGCTACTCAAGTCAAATTATCTGATTGCATTTTTATTTAATGTACTAAATATTTAAATTTATAAAAACTTTACTTAAATACTAAATATTTAAATTTATTAAAAAAAATATTATCTATTCACAAGAGAAATTTTGCAGAATTAAAATTTTATATTTATAATTAAGATTAATATAATTTGATATAACATTGACGATATGGAAAGTTGATACTTTTTTTAGATAAATATTTTTTCCGCTAAGAAAAATTGGATTTCTTATCATATAATTATCATCTAATTTGACTACACTACTAATGCGACATTGTATTTACGTATTTGATATATGAGCGATAAAAGAAAATCATGTAGTTATATATGTGTATACTGACTCGCAGCTTGATACACGCGATGAAAAATACGCTTGTATTTCGGCACGAGTTCAAGGGAGAAATATCTCATCTGAGCATACTTCAAAAGTAGGCATTTCCACATTCAAGTGTATCGCGTTACCTTCTAGTGTTCTTCGTTCATGACGTATTGAAGTTCTTCCCGTTTTATTTGAGTTATTCAGGCAAGACAGTTTCATGAGCGAACTCTTCAATCCAAGTGCATTCAGACCGTACTTACACCGTCGATGTGAGGAAGGGTCATTCGAGTTTCAAACGCGACAAGAATATGCTATTTTATATATCTATGAATGTTCTTTCAATCCGATCGTGGCCTAGAAACCCGGAGCGCGCATTTGTCTTCTACGAGATGTACCACTTTCGTTTATTGGATCGGCGAACTTTGAGTTGTTACAGGCTATGTTACATACAAGAAAAGGATGAGATTTCGAAAAGAAGAAAGCAGATCCATCGTTACGTTTTCAACTCCACAAACGCAATGGTATATTCCCCTACTATAAGTCGTACTATCAAGCAAGTCAATTTTTGATATGTGATCAGAACTACTTTTGTTGAATACGTTGTAAAACATTTACATTGTAACAAAAATTTCACAAGTTGACAAGAGGTCGTTAAAAATGATCGCATTTTCCGTAGGGTTTATATAAAGGGGCTTTTAATATTACGGATATCTATTCTGACATCTCGATGTTCTATACATATAACGGTGTGCTCATTTGAGCGTGAAGCTCATTTTCGACATAGCGAGGATTATAATATAATATTTCCCTTCGATTAATCGCACAATCAACGCGCGCCATTAAATTTTCGTCATTTGATAAAGCGTGGTCCCGTGATCGAGAAACGGCGGATTAATCAGGTGCAAGGTACAGGTGGTAGAAAAGATAATTCGCTTCCGCATGGACGCGTCATTGGGTTCTCGTGGCACGTTGGCTGCCCCTATATCACTGCACTTCGTGCTGCGCAGTGATTCATCTAAAGCATTTCGTGACTCGTACCAGAAGCGTGCCGTGAGCAAGCGCTGTAAACTCGTCCACTCGATGGTGCACGTATATTAAAGAACACTTTTCCCGGTGCGCGCGCCCGAGTATGCACAGGAGAGTGTGGTACTTCGTGGTTTGAACACTTTATTGCGCTGCTATATAGGCACGCATAATTTTCATTGACCTCGATGGACTGTGTGAAAGC
This sequence comes from Tetramorium alpestre, assembly GCA_021460005.1. Lineage (NCBI taxonomy): Eukaryota > Metazoa > Arthropoda > Insecta > Hymenoptera > Formicidae > Tetramorium > Tetramorium alpestre. The sequence goes on from JAJVSH010000023.1 coordinate 1,187,803, forward strand.
GACGAGTGTCGCGCTGAGCTTGAGAGAATTAATTAATGATGATTTGCCACTCCTCGCCGAAATTCTCATTATCAACGTTGAATTATTATGCGTTAATCGTCCTTTAAACTTCCTCCTTTAACTAATTAAGCAAGGACACAATACGATTATCGAATAAAGTTGTCGAGAAATGTAGGTCAAACTCAAGATCTGAAACTCGCGGAAACGTGTCATCTTATTGGCAAGCCACTTTTTAATAGAATAGACAAAATGATGTTCAGATGTAAATTATAAACTTTATTAAGAAATGTAGGTTATTAAGAATTTTGAGATAATAAGAATTTGTTTAACAATAAATAGGTACATAAAAAATGATTTAAAAATGCATTTTACATAGAATTTATTTATCAGAGTTAGAAGGTAAAAACTATAAGTTAAATACAGTGAATAATGTGGTAGTTAATTACATGACTTCAAAATAGCTCTTACAAACTACGCCGGCTTTAAATGTGCGTGTACACACATAGCTTGACAGAGTTATGGAACAGGGTGCTTTGCAGCCTCCTCCGCTAGATAGTTAATTACTTAATTACGTCGTTATAATTAGTTCACAGTTCCAAAGTCGTGCCATAGTTACCTGATTGACGTATCACCATAACAATAAATCGCTTCCTTATACATATATGTGAATATATAAAGACGAGGAAGTTACATGAGTGTGCATGTTTGATATTATACATTGAAAAGTTTCAGAAACATTAATTTTTATCTGTGTATAAAAGAATAGAATTATTATATCTCAATTTAATTTTTATTTAGTATATTAGATATATATAGTTTTGTTAACTTTTTAAATTATAAGTTTTATTGTGTAATTGTTGTTTTAACCATTACAAGTATGAAAATCCTCAAATATTAAATTTATAAATAAAACTTATTAATGAAAATTAACATGCTGCAAAGGATTTAATTTACGATACGTATAATCAACTTTCTTACGCACAATGGACAAGGCCAAATTGCTTTATTCGCTGAGTCAATTCAATTTTAAGCAACCTGAGGCCTTTTAACTTTCTAAGTTTCAATGCAAAGAGTTCAATTACTTGCTTTTGTATGGCACAAGGATGACAAGAGAGATGTAGGATAAGCTATGGCATTTTTTATAAACAATTTTCTCCGAGCTTCTATCCAGATATGATGCCAAAAAGAATGTAATTTTCAAGGTAAATTCGTGGTTCAAGGTAAATTCAAGGTAAATGCGGCAAAATAGACTAAAATAAGAATTCTGAGAAAAAAATTTAAAATGCATGCATNCAATATTTGAAACACGTCACATTTTTAATGTATAAAAATTATTTGTACACATTTTTTCTGTTAATGAAAAAATTATTTAAGTATTATCTATTTGAGGAATCAATTAACATTCTACTAGTTAATATTACATAATGTTTGGCGTAATATAAAATTATAATTAGACTCTAAGACACGCGTATAATTATACATATATATCTTCATGTTTTCATCTCGTGGTCGTAAAGGTAAACTATTAAAAGTACGCTACGCTTTTGAACATATGAAAGTAGAGAGATTTTTTTTTCGCATCGTAAGTATCTTATAGGAAATTCGAGCTTCGTTTGAAGCTCTCATCATGCGCAAAGGTGTCAGACCATTTCTTTATTCATATTTTCTTTCCTTTATCTTTATGGCATGAAGCTTGTGTCTATAATATTTATTTTAATGTCGAGAATTTCAGAATTTTATTCACAATTCCTATTTAATACAGATTTGAGATAATTAATACGTTTTAATAATAATAATGAGATAAGTCTTGTTAAATGCCATTAAAGCATTGAATATAATTAGACTAGACATAATGACAATGAAATAATGAAGGTTATTCTTTTTATACGACAAATATTTTCATAAAAACTTGTATGTATCATTGTAATATATTATGATCAGATTTTTATTTACTTTTACAATGATTAAATTTAGTCTCTCAACTAGGTGCTTTGACAGAATTACTTCGCTTTTGTCTTTTACATTTACATTACATTTTCACGAATAATGATATTTCCCAATGTTAACCGTAAAAATAAAAATTATAATCCCAGGTGCATATAACGATTTTCTTTATATCGGCTAACATCTCGCATTTCTCACTTTTTACATTGCATTTGCACGAGGAATTGTTCAACCTTAGTCGTTAACGCGTATATAATTTACATTGTAAACGAAGCTTCTAGTAACATTATTAGAGTATTATTTGCTTTAATTGTATTATTAGTAATAAGATTATACGAAAATAAATGTCTGTAAGAATTTACAACATTTTCAACACGATGCATATCGAATTTTTTAGTTTTTCACTCCTATTTTTGCACATAAAATTGAAAACGGAGATAACTTTCGGTACAATGAAACCAGTACTCGAAAGGACTAGTAACGTAGCGGCCGCGAAGAAAAGCAGACAATGGGCAGGAAAATGTAACGGAACGCAAAAGCAATAGTATATGAGTACATGAATAGTATAATAGTGATTCACCCAAGGCGGGAAAGATTCATGAGAAAGAATCGCCGAGAATTCATGCGAAATTTATACTCGCGTCGCGCACGGTCGCAAAACTAACATAATGCAACAATAATCTTTTTGTGCCGCGGCTGATCTTCGCGAGACGCACCGTAATAGATCGTACCCGTTCCTATTTCCGGCGGTCCGGGTCGTTTCAGGGAAATTGGATTTAACGCGTGCCCCACGGCCAGTCTCCCGGCGTTTGTCTTTTTTTTTTCCTTTTTCTCCCACAGGCGCGAACGCTAGCGGCGTCTCGTGATATTACTTGTATGTCGCAGTAAAGCCCAGGAGAAGTGGAATGTCATTAATCTCGGACAATCGTAAACCGCGTAACGTAAAATATATGATCTCTTGTCGTTGTAATCCTGGTCGCGCGTTGCTCCAACTTCCGCTCAGCGTTGCCGCACCCGTAGCCCGCGCAATATCGAATCGCTCGAGACAAGCTTCATTTACCATTACAATATAGTAACGGCCCATCTTCCGTTATTACACCGCATTTTCTAACGTCATCTCCTGTCTCTTTCTGTGTCCCTTTTGTTGACTATCGTCGCGCGCGTGGCAGGATAACAGGGCTGTTATTAAACAGACAGCGTAACTGGGCACCGAGAGCTGCTCTCTTGAGGAAATACGATGTTTATAATAGCGGGCGTAATTATGACCGTGGCAAGAAAGATATTAAAGAGATTAAAGACCTTGCAGAGCTTCTAGCTTTATTTTACATTCCTCCGAAAATTTTACTAGCAATAATCGTTAAATATTGAAAATAATTTTAAATTGACAAGAAGGAATAATATATATTTTTTTCGTGTGTGTAAAATAATGCTGAATTAATCATAACATTTGATATAAATGATCCTGCACGTAGCTTTCTAAATGTACAACTATAATGATTAAATTGTCGATTTTTGCTACTTGCTAAATCCATCTATATATGTAATCCGCTTATGATATAATAGCAAACAACTCGCAAATAATGTTAATTTCTTTCGACAATAACTCTTGTAAAATGCGGACGGCGATTAATGGATAACTCATCCATTATTCGTTCAATCATCCGATGCAAACTCGAATTATGCGCTATAAAATCCAACGAAAATTTGGCGTTTTTCATACGAGACTATGAATACTGATAATCGCGTATTGAATGAATTATGTTCTTCGATGAATTTATCAACGCATTTGTTTTGATAGAAATACGGATAGTGAGAGAGATAATTTATTCGCGGAGAAAATCGGCGTAATAAGAGGCATTTCGTAATAGAAGTGGGCAATCTAATAGAATACGTCCCCCACGAAATGACTTATTGGCTGTCGATGTTTACCGCCGACCACTCTGTAGTTCCGTACACTTGGGGTAGAACAGATTGCCTCCCTTTTACCGCAAAGAGACCGTCAAAAACACGATCCTCTCGGTGGCCTTTCCGATCCGCAAACATCGTTCCGTCCCTCGGGAAGGATATGGCCACGGTAGGGAGATGATCGCGCTATCGGAAATCGAGGATCTTCCGTTATGGAGATCATTGGAACGTGACGGATCTGCATTACGAACGTGTCTAGTCACCGTGTCCATCGACAAGCGCGCAACTAGCTTCCTCATCAATGCTTTCCATTACACCGAAATTGCAGTAGATTACGTAATGTTTGACACTTGAATTTCTCATTCGCTTCTGTGATGGCTTGACACTTTCAGGCTTCTACATGGTTATCTATTACTTTAGAAATTAATAAAAAAAGTTCTTCATTATGCAAGTTGAGGAGAAAATTTTTTTCTTGAAAAAAGTACGCGTCCATTTTTCAAGCAGTCTCTTATTAAATACAGAATATCATTTTATAAAATGTAAAAGAACATTTCGTTATAAACTTTTCATGTTCTTAATCATCCATTTATCATTCATTTATTACTTGTTCTTAATCATCCATTTATCATTCATTTATTACTTTATAATGTATGTGACAAAATATCATTTTCTCTACTTATGTAATGTGATTAATATAAGGATTATAAGGATTATAAGGATTAATAAGGATTATATAGAAATAATGTTAATATAATCTGAAATTAATTTTTTATAAATTTGTGAATGAAGCACAAGTTTACATACCATTTTCTTACTATCTGTTTTTCATACTAACTGGAACTGGAAGATAGTTAAAAATGTCGTGAGGCTGCTTGGTTTTCGATGAGAATAGGGATAGAGTTGGGGCAGCAATTTACGTTTAACCAGCGCCGAGGCGTAATCTGTTTAAACTCCCAGAACAATGTACGAAGGGCAAAACGTTATCTACGGAGCTTAGCGAGGCTCAACACTCGCAAACAGTAAAACACGAGTGGACAGGAGGTTGGTGATGACGACGGCGTTGCCGGCATCGCAGCTTACATTCGCCTATCCGGTTATTCCGATTGTTCCGTTGTCACGTGAAATTCGAGTAGGGGATTGTTTGAACAGTATAGTCACTAGTCTTTTAGACAGATCTAGGATTAAAGCCAAATGTCATTATCTACAGCCAAGATCTTTCGTAGAAATCTTCTCGTACAAAAATTTAGACAGGATTTCTTATTCTCTGAAATAAGATATCGCGAGAAATATCATTTTAATTCATTCTTATTAATGTAGACAAAAACTATAATTTAAATCAAATATTTTGATCAATTAAAGTAATGCGAATTAAGTCTAATATTGTTACATAATATGAAATGCTAAAATAAAATAAGTTTTAATATATATTTTATTAGACATTTTATATTAAAAAAAAATACTCGCTGCATTTTATTAATGTACAACGTTTGTTTTTTCATATTTTTATATCCAAGAAATTACGGCTCTACATTTCAATTTAAAAAATAAGCATATTTTTTTATAATGATTACACTAATAATTGAAATAGTTATTAAACTTTAGATAAATTGTATAAGATTACAAAATTCGAGTGATTTAAAGATGAACGATTATGCAGGTAATATAAATACGATAAGTGCGAAACTAAATGATCTGGATTTTGTGGCATTGAAATATTATGATGGTTAAAGGATGAAATTGACGTGGTCAGCTGGATTAGGTCTGATTTAATTCTGGCGTAGCCACATGCCAAGATCCATTTCCTTCGTGAGGGTCGACCGTTTACGAATTGGGCCAATATCGTCGGCGACTACTCTACTCGTAAGAAATGGAAAAGGGCCAAGAGTGTCATCGAATGCTCCTCTTAAGAATTCCGATTCCCTGAGTTGATAGTGAAATGATACAAGCACCGAGAAATTCAATCTCATCCAAGTTTTCCGTTTGAAGCTAACTCGTATGAGAAAATCAGTATTTAGGTCAATTTAAATCGGTCGGATGTTGATGCTCATCGAGGTCTTTGACCGTTTCGGGTCATGCGGCAATTTTTTGCCGCCAAACAAAACTTTGTTAATCTGTAAATTAAATCTCAGATAAATGAAATTTCAGATGTATATCATAACTCTATTTTTGCAGAAATATCTCCAATAATTATCTGTTCATACTTCGATACAAAATGTCGCCTATATCGGATAATATACGATAATGATTGCACGATTATCTTTAGCAAGTCCAAATGCTGCCATGCGGCAAATTATAAGATCGAATTTCAATTCGTTGTTTCCGTAGAAATCTGGATTCGATCTGATCAACTAATACCAAATACATCGTGCAATGGTCTGGCGTGCTTACTATCTCTCAGCACGCTACCATATCATTGCGCACTGCTGATCTTGTACACACACTCACATACATGTACATACATACATACATACATACATGGACACTGTGCCAATACCTAATCCGAACCGGTAATTGTTTTTGTACCCTCTGTGTCAGGCAATTATCGGCTGATCCAGAGAAGCACGCGTAATCAATTATCTTACACCGTTTCACAGTAGCAACCCATCAAACATGTCGTACGTATATACGGTCGTTACATATTCCATGTAACATTTTTATAAATTTACATAAAAAGTTTTCGATAATACCTCAGTAGCCGAATAATTAAAAAAAAACTTTGTAAAACCATGTACCGGGCCTTTTTTTATCATGGCACTCGAATGAAATTTAATGCAACGCGTCGCGGAAAATGAAGACAGCGAATGAATATCTTAAATGTTTAATGCGTTTCGCGGAGCTTCCGCCAAAGGTGGCGACGATGCAATATTTCGTCGCACAATAACATCGTATTTACGTAAGCAAATTCCTAGACTCTCATCGAGAGAGCTTTCGAAGAAGAATTTGCATTCATTTGGAAGTAGCTTATATACCAGTTGCTGGAAGGCCCGTTCCTTTTTCATGCAAATTCGAAGGACTCCGTCATCCCAGAGGGGATTTCGAACTCTCCGCGTTACAAAGTAGCAGTTAACTTCCCTTTCCATACCCGTGTAACTTCTCGCCGCAACTTTAGAAATGTTAAAAATATGGACATCGCCGCCGCGCTCTTTCGTTACTTTCCCGGAGCTTTGTCAACCGCCGTCAGCCTGGGATTTAACGCGTCAACGTAGTTTACAAAGCGAAAGTATGTTCTTGCGGTAGTCGTGTCATTATAATTAAATTCAAGTTCGCGCAGAATGCCGGGATAGAAACGGGACAATTAACGACGTCATTCCAAACGCGCAATGCTGCCCGAAAACACGTGTCGCCTGCTGTTATTTCTGTATCGATCCTACATCCCTTTGATCATCCTCCTGCATTCTCTGTGGATCCGCCCTCCCACCCCTGAAATTTATGGATGCCGGGCTCACTAATCAATGCCAGTAAAAGTACGGTGGAATTGGAATGCCGCGGAGTCGAAGCGCAATCGAGTACAACGGAATTCACGCTCTCCAGGTAGTGTGTACCGCTATCCGCGAATCACAATGAAACCGGCAATGACGTATGACATCGTTTCCCGGCGGTCGTAGGGGGAGGCCGGAGAATGAAAAGCACGCGGCGGCGATATCTGAAACGTGTTTCGCATATACGTGAGAATAACGATCCGGCCTCGGCTCCGACCTACGGCCGTTGCCTCGATAATTGGATGCGCGTAATTGGCCGAAATGGAGGGAAAACAGTATCCGCTAGCTATCCGTATCTGTTATTGCATTTGGACTATGATGTAACATCGACACGGGCCTACGATTGTTAGACAGATACATCTAACGTGCACTCTAAACTCTCGTTAATCTACTAGTTTTGATAGACGTGAAAAAAATATTTCCAGCCCTCGGCATTTCAATGTTATTCATTCAATATCGCTGATTAAAATATTTTAATGGATTAGTAGTTCTAATATTTTCAACGACGTTAATTTTATTAAATCGCGGAAATATATAGGTCGCCCTAGTGAATCGATTTATATGCTCTTCGAAAAAGACCGTCGAACGCGATCGCAGTAGGTATGCTACGGACTTTTTACGACCGTGTATTTATGTATAGGAGGATTTAGACTCTACCGAACTTCGTAGATTATGCTAACGAGCTTCTGTTCCGATGTCCATGGCATCTTAACGAGCCCCGCCGCATTATAAGTTCCGCAGGAAAGTTCGGACTTCGTTTAGAACCGAGAACGTTTTGCTCGAAACGTCACACTTACTGCTGTTCCTGTCGTCGCGCCATTAAGAGACATTATTCCGACGTTATCGCGCCATCCACCGGCACAGGTATCGTTATATCTCGCGCGCTTCAAAACTTTTCCGCCGTTAAACAGGTCGATTCGGACTCGGGGCACTGTAAAGATCCTTGTCGTAGTGCCGCATAACATGCCATTCAGACCAGTCGGAAATCTCGAACGCGGCTATATGCTGCGATTGGCGAACATAGCCAGAAATAGAGGCGAGATTCTCATACACGAGTATGTTATACGATAAGATTGGAACGAAGAGAGTTTAGGTACAAATCCTATCGATTTTCTCGCTGGTGCTATCTCTTTAAATTTTCCGTATTTTCGTAAAATGTCTGATTTTCTGGCAATGGCGCTTACCTAGCATTGCGACAAAGAGATTTTACTGTTTCTCATTGTTCATAAACAGCGTTATGTCAGCCAGATATTGAAATCTTTGGAACGTTTATCGACTTATGATTGCATATCGTAGCACTTTGTTGTATTATATCTACCGTTGTATTCAACCGTGTAATGAGCGAAATTACATGAGCTGCGCTATGCGGCTGGCGCGAAAGGTTTTCCGCCTCGCCGCGGGTAAACCAGCGTTTGCTGTGCACTTTTCAAAGTAAACTTTTCGCGGCGTCAACAGCTGTCGAGAAGTCCCAGTGCGAAGTAATGAATTTCGCGAAGACAGCCCGACTTCGGCTCTTAAAGCGAGCGAGGGTCGGCAATAAATCTCGCAGGGCTGCCCGGCATGCATCCAACAAATCTCGGCGGCGCGCGGCAAGATTTTCCCTGCCGGCAATTCGAAAAGTGGAGTCGCGAAAAAAGCTCTCACACTCTCTTTCGCTACTCGCGCACTCCCGAGACTCCGCACTCAATAAACCCGGATCGTACGGACGCAATTCTCTTTTCGTTTCGCTGACCGCACTCCCGAAACCCCACCCCATTTTTTCAGATTTTTAGTGGAGATGTGCCCAGTTAGAAAATAATTTTCCGACATGCGAGAACTGTATCATCGATATTGCTTCGGTGCAATGAATTCTTTCGATGCAACAATTTTGGCCTCACATAGCTGATGCATTTTTGGAAAGTTTTAGAAAATTCCTGTTGCATCGGTACGTACCATCCACGCTTCGGTTATGCGTCATGAATTTGATTAATAAATGAAAATTGTGCATTTAAATATAATCGAGTTATATATCATAATAATTATATTAATGTATCAATGATTTTTAAGTTTAATGTATCCCTTTAAACCCGGTGGAAATATATACAATATGGATTTATCCTTTTTGATTATACATATAACGGCTATAATTTTAAAACGAAACTTTGAAGCAGATAAATACTGCATTATCGCGTAACTGCTGTAGCAAACGGTAATAACAAGCATTTGGCTGTCATATTAAACTGACTGACGTCAAAGCGTAGCAATTATCGATAAAAAATATAATATCGTAACAAAAGAAGTATCATATTTACACGAGATATGATTTCAATAAGCGCGTTTAAAATCAATTTCTATATCTCGACAAATAATATGCAAAATTAACTTATACTGTAGTTTAATTTACGAGGATGTCAGCGACACGCACGCGTACGCGTGTACGCGTGCGAGACCGTTGAACGCGTACGTATGCCACAGCAATTTCTATTCGACTCAAGGAAGGATCATTTTTTTGGCCACCAGCCGCACCAGCTGCGCGAGATCGCTATTTTTCACGGCGGAAGATTTCCAGACGCCGCACCCGTACCGCGCTACTTTCATCCAGTTTTATGATGAAGAAGCACCTCGGCACAGCTCGTATCGCGTTCTCATTAGAGGACATCCCGCAGCGTAGCTAGACACATGTTTATTCGTTCGTGTATATCCGAATTTATCAGCTGCAAAGTTAAAGGACGGAAATAGAAAAAAATTGCCTAGATTAACTTTTCACCTTGTTCACGTCAAATATTCCCGTGAATATGAATGAATTTGTCGTGAACTTTTATCCTAATTTTGTATGCGAGATTTATGACATGGAAATCATAAAATAGACACTTCAGAGCTAATGGGTACTTTGTCCGTCGACGAAATGGCGAGGCGATTATACCGAGATCAGGGTTGGAAAGCATAATCGTAGCGGAGACGGTAGGTGAGAGGATAGGTCGCGCGACGTGGCAACGAGCGTCCATGGTCCCAAGTAAATCGACCGAATCGTAACCGCTGGGTCAGCGTCCTGACGATGCCGTCCTCTACTCTAGCTGGACCCCCGTACTTACCATGCTCCTCCCGCTCGCGACACCTCTCGTTGCCACCCATCTCCGTGGCGCCGGTGCTACCTCTAATTAACCGAGAATTACCTACATTGTGTTGCCCATGTCCGCTTTGCGGCGCCGTTTCGCGCAGTCTGCCTCCAACTGTCACTTGCAATGCTAATTGTAGCGATTATTAACTGTGATATTCTGCCGTTTCGTCGATAGACGCACACTACGTGACGTGACGGGATGCGGGCTGTGGCCATCAAATTCAAAATGTACAGAAGCCACCCTCTTTGTGTTCGTTAAGATATAATTACTTTAATGAGAGAACCCAAGCACGATCACTTTGCGATTAACTCACGGACGAACGAGCATAGAGTGTTTACGAATTCATGAGTGTCCATTTATCCCGTCTGACGCAAAATCGTATGCGTAATCTCATCTGATTGGAAGCACAATAGAGGCTGCAGAATCGCAATTTATCAACACTGCATGTGCTGTATTAATAAATCTACGGAGTATTTTATATACAAATATCGATAAGCAAATATTTCAATTCATTCTTTATAATTAGTCGCGATGTATTGATGGCGCATACGTAGATGTTAATTTAGTACAACTAAATTTGATTGATTGCAAGTACGGGTAGGAAATTAATGAAAACACGTTACTACGGCGGTAACAAAATTTCCCGCGTGTGTCTGAAATCAATACATATGTATGCACGCATACAGCAATAATACCGTTGATATCTCGATGTAATGTATGTACATAGTCCGACGATAAAGCATAACTGCATCGCGTTATAAATAACCGTGGACAGTGCCAGCGGGTTGAGAGGAGTAAACATCGTATCTCTTCTTAGCGCGTTATATACCGCTTATACAGTTATAACTTGCGCATAAACGCTTCGACGGTTTTGTAATTTGTGGGGATGAGAGTTGGGTTTAAGAGTTATATCTGCCGTTGCGCTTATATCTGTGTTGTGCTCCAGTAAGTGCTGGGGCGCTGGAATTGCCGCGTAAAGGATTTAATCCTATTTCGGATCGAGTACATTAACAGGCCTGGCTGTCTTCGCTCTTTATCACGTACTCGATTCTCTTTATTAAGGCACGCTTTATCGCGTGACTTTACGCTCCGCTTTACACGCCTAACGCGACGCGGGCTCACGTTGCGAAATAACGAGTACGGCACAGGTCGCACTGCATATACTTGCTCGAAAAATTGACGTTATTAGTTGGCGGCTATTAAAGTGTATTTAACTCATTTTCGTCAGAATATTACGCCTCGTCTCTCTCTCTCTCTCTCTCTCTCTCTCTCTCTCTCTCTCTCTCTCTCTCTGACAGTCGGTAATCTTTCATGCGTAGCACGACCGAGACGAGAACGCCATTTCTACATTGTGGTTTTAATATTTCGTGAAGAGGATAAAATTTTCGTCGGCGATGTGTTAGCTTTTAATCAAAACGGGCGCAGGTGGTTCGAAGAATGTTCCGGCGGGCGGAATATTATTATGCGAGCATGTGATACGCTGAGCGCATTAGCGAGAACTGCTTGCTGCCTCTCGTTAACCGTGCCCGTACTGCTCTTTATTAACGCACGCTTTACACCACCGGTATTTACGAAGGTTGTCCTTTCGCCTTAGTTCGAAATATTACGTAATCCCGTTGAGAAATGGCGAGGTGGAAATTATTTATACCCGACAACGCCATCCCGACGTACTCGAGGAATAATGCGTTCGGGGGCGTTTTTAGGTACTTGCAGAGCGCATCGTCCTGCGAATTGATATATTACGCTGAATCGTTTTACCGTCCGGGTTTTATCTACGGTAGCGCGCCGCAAAACATTTCCTGGCATTAATATAGCCCTCGAACGAAGAGTCATCTCTGATCTCGCGGCGGGCGCCGCAGTAGAACCCATATTCCTATAACGTCACAATTTTCTCTAAGTTGCGACACAGTACGGAGCTTATAAATTTTGTTAAGCTTTAGACGCTTAAAAGAGATATTTTATAGAGAGAACGAGAAAAGAGTTTATATATTGCGATCTCTTTCACTTAAGCTTGATTAGCAGTTTATATTTTCCTCACAAATGATTCTTTTTATTTCCTTCTAAGGTCTTACTGAACTCGATATAATGCTTTGACGTAGCTTATCGTATATCTTTCAAGCATCTCGATCTGTACGCAATTCGAATCGGCGAAATGTATTTTAAGATTTTCTTCATATCACATAAATTTCTTCATAAATCTTCATAAATTTCTTTCAAATTTTAAGATTTTCATAAAATTTCTTTGATTCATATTAAATCAATCAATTAGATAAAACTGAGGACGCGAAATACCTCGCTCATTTGTGAGAAATTATTTCTGCCAAAGGTTAAGAAATTATGGCAAATCTTTTCTGATTTCTATAAAATCGGAAAATCAATGTGAAACTCTCTTCGGGATCGATCTGCACGAGCAGATTTTGCACACAACACTGCGAACTCTTTCGGATGTCCCGACAAATCCACTCGCCGGTGCGCGAGTTTTTGAGATTCGACGTAAATCGCGCTCGTCATTCTCGGCGTGCAGGTGATACGTGCGTGATTAAAGCCACCCGCGATCTCACGTGAGGGGGACCGCATTTTGGCCGTTTATCTCGACGTGTCGTTTAAAGCCGTGAAACCGGCTTAGGCGCCGCGGTGCTTTACAGTGGAAGATAAAGGGGATGCGCGTACGTGTTTTGCGTCGGTGCGGGACGTCGAGTAATCATGTCGCGCTGCTACTCTCGTCACTCTTCCTCCACCTGCGCACCCTCCCGCTGTCGCGCCCTTCGTCCTGCGCATCCATTTCCCGACGTTCCCATCCCTGCGCGCGTTCGCGCCACCAACCCATCCCTCCGCTCCTCTCCTCTTTCCACCAATCCATGCGGCGCGTCGAAAGATTATGCTTTTACCTCCGACGTCGGTCCATCCTCGGACACCGTCACAAAGGCGTAATCAGCGATGTGTTACATGGCGGTAATGGGCGAAAGGAAGAAGGAAGTGACCGCCACTTTCAGGCCCGTTCCACAAAACGGCGACAAAAACGATGTCCGGCCATTATCCCAGAGTCCAGGAGACCGGCAACGGTATCGTGGACGCGCTTCAACCGTTACGTGAGCAGAGTGCTATCGTGATTTCTTGTCTACGCGCGCCTCTCGCGCGCGTTCTCTATCCTATTAAAGGTACGCGAGCCGAAGGTTTATACGCGACGTATAAACCTTTTGCTTTTATGTTTTCCTTTCCCGGAGACGTTCGCGCTCTTGTGTATCTAGCTACATAGAAGTGATAGAAGCTCGTTATACACGACGTGTATATTATTTCAAGGACAAATAATAATTCCTCGTAGAGGGAGAAATGTGATGTTTGGAATAGGGATTGAAACCGCTGTAATTTTCGAGCACAATTTGTGATGCTTATGACGAATAAACGTAAAAGTTATTTTCGTACGTTTAGAGAGCACCGCTTTTCAATTTTTTTTTTTTTTGAAAACGATGAAAGACATTTAAATGGCAAATATATTCACGGAATAAACTTTTTTGTGCAATTCCGATTGTGAAGTATCATATCAAAATTATGCAGCAGGCGAAACGCCGATTTGAAAACATTTCGCCCGTTTTATATTCCGTATAATTAATAATCGTCAATGCGGCGCGAAGTTTGCGATTTCACAATACGAGGGAACAAGCCCGACCAGTCCTGGATCACGTATGCACGATCGCGGTACTTGCATCATGAATAATTTCATTCTCGTTTGCATGCAACGAGTGAGGTTTCATAAATTATATCAGCGCACTTTTCTCTCTTTATACGGCACGGCGTAACGCGTTCGCGTTTATATGCATCATCGTGGCAACATGTGTCTACCGAAGGTACTAAAACCCGTGCCCATTAAAATGGACGTGCTGGCTAAAAGGGTTCCCCGGGAGCTGCTGCTTTCTCCTTCCTTCCACCTCCATCTTCCGGTCCGCTAAGAGACGAATGCAGCATCCCTTCTGAAAAATGCATTCGTTTCTTCACACACACATACACACATACACATACACACACACCAATACAGACGTACGTACGTCCGCATTGCGTTTTGCCGTTTTCACGTGGAATCCTATTCGATTCGTTCGCATATACATATACTTTTCTCTACGAAAAAGCAACGGATATTTCTCGCGGGTATTCTAGATATCTTCTACTGTGCTTTAGTACCACGCATGATACTAACATCTCCCGTGATTCTTTAAGAAATGATTAAAAGTAACGTTAACTAGCCATGGTTACGTATTTCTCATTTCAGTTAAAGCAGATCTAATGAAATTTTGTTCTGACGAGATACATACGTATATATCGCAAAATGCAATCGTATATAAAAAAGCATAATTATCTTTCGGACAAATAGCGGAGCATTAATTATGACTTAGGGATTCGATCTTCAAGATGTTCAAGATATTTATCTGTACTCGTATATGTCGTACCTTTTTGAATTATACATATATTATATTATATCTAAAAAATCGAATAATCGAGTAGTTTGCAGAACTAGAATTAATAGCACTTAATATTGTAATGCAAAATTAGAATTGATCACATTCGATATTTATGATTATAAATTTTGCAATGTATGTTGAATAAATTATACATTGCGCACTTACACATTGTGATATACATTGTAGCACATATTGTTTTTATCTTTAGACATCTATTAATCTGTCATAGCTGTTTTTGTAATGCAAATTATTAAGCCGCATAAACTATTACAGTCTAATAAATATAGTTATTAAATAGGGCAGTATGTTGTTGTAATTATTAACCAACGCGACACAAAATAGCCGTATACGCTCATTATGCATTTAACGTTGTAAATGCGGCTCTTTGATAAAATGAGATACTGCAAATAGGATCGCGGAATCTATATTCTGTTTATAATCGTGATATCAGCTGTTACCGCTAATATAATAAACACGTATAAAAGAATTTAATTTTCGCTCCATTTCACGATCAGCGCGGTGATAGCCAAATTGCGATATCCGCGCCTTGTGTCAAACGGCACGCTAGCCGGTCTAATTACAGGATTAAATTTGCCGTGAATTTCCATCTCGCGAAAATTCACGCCGCGTCCGTGATTTTTGATTACGTGCCGGTGCCGTGCGATAACGCTCGCAAAACGGGCGGGACGCGACGGTGCGCAGGTGAAATCGTTCGAAAGAATTTATTTCACCTGCACGAGTGCACACCCGCGGCTCTCGTTCCGCATTTATCCCGACTATCGTACAGGGTGCGATAATCGTGCCCTATAATAACAATTGCATCGCCCCGTGTATAACGGTATTTCGGTTATTTGTTGAATTTGCAGCATCACCACCACCGATTCGCTATTTCATCGACTGCCCTGGCATAACTTAGCCCGTGGAAGGTGCAAATGTGTTTGGAGAAAAAAAACACACACACACACGTGTATATATATATATATATATATATATATATATATAT